>JALKAD010000201.1:907860-922806 GCA_024500015.1 Ulva compressa | reverse complement strand
GTGAGTGCACGGGCAATTCGCACACGATTGTTCACGGCATCAGTTCTCAGTATTTCAAACTTGCAGATGCCTGCACACTACCGTGGTATACCGTCGGCGCCTGCGTTTAAATGCACACTATGCAGGCCAATATCGTTATACTGCGTGTACTGGCTACACTGTGTGGCTACACTGTGTGATCCGTGCCCCAGCGTAGCCAACAGCCATTCCCGTTCTTGCGGGCCGATGAACTCTCGAGAGCTCGGTTTGTGCATCGTGCATATGCATGCGCTGCGCCATTGGGCTGCCTGGCCGCTACGTAAAATCGTGCTGGCAATTGCAATGAAGTCCTAGCAGTGCTTACACTGTCTTGCACTGTCACATGGTATAACGTTGCGGTACGCGTTGCTGCGGGCTGGAGCGCTCTGAACTCTCGCGCTGCGTCATCTGGCCATATGCATGGGCTGTTGACTCCACAGATTCTGCATACAGTCGGTAATCCAGCCACACACGCCACCTGTGCACACGCCCTGTTCCACAGCGCAAGGTCCTTCTGGATTGATCAGGAGCCCGGCACCCGCACCAGAACCCGTCTCAGGGAGTTTTCAGCCTGTGTCCACGCGCGGTGGCACGGGCCCTAATGTGGAGAGGTGCATGACGCCACCCCAGTAGCCCCTGCAGTGCTCACCCGCACGCATGGCATGCAGATGCTGCAAGGAGCCGCTGTGGCCCTGCTGCTGGCTGCGGCCGGCAGTGGCGGCGCGGAGGCACGCGTGCAGATGATCATGTCGTCAAGCCACTCCTCCACCACCGTCGGCGGCATCTGCGGCGCGCCTGCTGGCGCGTGCTGCGAGCATGACATATGCCAGCTCGCCACAAATGTCTGCGAAGGCGGCCTGTGTGTCCCCTGCGGCACGCTCAACCTCCCCGTCTGCTCCGGTGCGCCCCGCCCGCCCGCACTGCAGGGGGGCAGGGTGTGCCAACGTGCACACGCAGCGCCATGCTCCGGCCCGGCGCCGCGGCGCTCCTCCCCCCTCCCTCACATGCATGCGTGATGTGCACTTTCTCTTCAGCTTCTGGCTGCTTGATTGCCTGATCTTCCACTGCTGAGGACAGAGTTGAATGCATGGGCGGTGTAAGCCCCCAACATGCACGCTGGCACGCACGTCTTCACACGCACGGTGCTTTGAGCTGTCATGGCTACCATGGCAGCAAGTCGCCTCCACGCCCACACCTACTGCTGTGATATCAGCAGCGGCTGAGATACGTTTCTCAGGGTTCTTACACACTCCCTTCAGACCACCTGGGGTCGATGGGTTGCTGAGACACTGGCCGTGGCTGCAGATGGCTGCGAGAAAGGACTGGTGCCTGACAAAACCGGCACAGTTTGTGTGGCGCCACCGCCCCCTCCCCCTCCCTCCTACCCCGCAGCTCCGCCGCCTCCCCTGCCTCCTCCCCTCCCCCCCCGCCTCCTCCCCTCCTCCCCCGCCTCCCCTCCTCCCCCTCCTCCCTCTCCCCCACACCGCAGCACCCCAGCACCCCCCCGCCGCGCCTCCCCAGCCGCCGCCTCCGCCCCCTCCTCCCCCACCCCCACCTCTACCACACCCGCCGCCCCTCCACCCCTCCTCCAACCTCCCCCGCCACCGCCACACCGCCTGTGATACCCCCCCGCCACCCCGCGCCCCCACGCCGCCTCCGCCCCACCCCCGCCTCCACTCCGCCTCCTCCCCCGCCGCCTCCGTGCGGCGGTCAGGGTGAGGAGTGCTGCGATGCATCGCCGCTGCTGGAGAATAGCGGCACCTGCGACGACCCTGAGGAGTTTGCATGCATCGGCTTCACGTGCGAGCGCTGCGGTATCAGAGGCCGCCCCGTCTGCGCAGGTGAGCCCCGCACGCAACATGCATGCGTTATTTTATCCACAACACAGCCAGCACCTGGAATGACGAGCATCATTCACCAGCAGCACTGGCTGGCATGTGCACGGGCCTGGACGCTAATCTGCAGTACCATGCATGTCGGTGCTCAGTATAACGCCGCGAAACTGAATGCTGACTATCACGTGGCAAAGAAGCTTCAGGTGCACTAAGAGGTGCTGCTCTGTGCAGGTGACACACCCTGCGAGGGCTCTCTGGTCGTAAGGAATGGTATCTGCCGCGCAGCGCCACCCCCGCCCCCCCCACCGACGACTTTTTTTTTTCCCCGCCGCAACCGCGCCGCCCCCCGCCGCCTCCCCACCGTCCGCCCCCCACCGCCGCCTCCCCCACCGCCGCCACCGCCGGCTCCCCCACCGCCGCCACCGCCGGCTCCCCCGTCATGCGGCGGTCAGGGCGAGGCGTGCTGTGATGCATCGCCGCTGCTGGAGAACAGCGGCACTTGCAATAACCCTGAGGAGTTTGCATGCGTCGGCTTCTCGTGCGAGCGCTGTGGTATCGCAGGCCGCCCCGTCTGCACAGGTGAGCTCCGTACGCAGCATGCATGCGTTCTCCACAGCCTTGCAGCTGACACAGCAACGACTACACTGTGACCGCATGTTTCTAGTGGATGGTGTAGCCACA
Organism: Ulva compressa; assembly: GCA_024500015.1. Classification (NCBI taxonomy): domain Eukaryota; kingdom Viridiplantae; phylum Chlorophyta; class Ulvophyceae; order Ulvales; family Ulvaceae; genus Ulva; species Ulva compressa. Next base: position 920,272 of record JALKAD010000201.1, on the reverse strand, counting down.
CCTGGTGCGGCTTGTGTGCGACATGGCGGGGACAGCCACCAGAGGGCACTGCCACGTGCATGGAGGTGTCTGGACTGGGCAGCGCGTCAGCGCGGGAACTGTTGAATGCAGCCCTGTATGGCACACGCCGCATATTCATGATCAGCAGGCTTTAGTGAGTGGGAGAATCCACAACACAGCCAGCATCTTGAACGACTGGCATCATTCACCAGCAGTACTGGCTGGCATGTGCATGGGCCAGGAGGAAAAATCTGCAGTACCATGCATCTTGGTGCTTGTGGCCGCGCAGCGCAGCGAAATGCTGCCAAACTGAATGCTGACTCGCATGTGTCAAAGCAGCTCCAGGTGCACTGATGTGACAGGTCATGCCATGAGAGGTGCTCCTCTGTGCAGGTGACACCCCTTGCGAGGGCTCTCTGGTCGTAAGGAACGGCATCTGCCGCTCAGCGCCGCCACCACCCCCTCCACCCGACCCCATGCCCGATCCCATGCCGGACCCCATGCCTGATCCAATGCCTGACCCGATGCCGGACCCCATGCCCGACCCTATGCCTGATCCAATGCCCGACCCGATGCCGGACCCCATGCCTGATCCAATGCCGGACCCCATGCCGGACCCCATGCCTGATCCAATGCCCGACCCCCCGCCGCCCGCCGACTGCGGAATGCTGAACCAGGCGTGCTGCAACATCCCCGCCAGCGACAACAACCTCGGCACGTGCGCCATGCCCGACACCATCTGCGACAACGGCCGCTGCGAGCGCTGCGGCACCTCCGGCAATCGCATCTGCATGGGTGCGTCCCTGCGCCCCTGAAATGCAATGTTCACTACCGAAGGGTGAGCAGGCAAACGCATCGTTACTCCAAATACAGACTGGCACGTTGTGACGTCCAGCCTCTCAAACTTCAGCTGCCTGCATGCAAGGGCTGATCTGCGTATGCCCCAAACCGGTCGGCGATCAGCGCTTCGCTTTCGTTTATTTTCGATGCTTCGGGGTTTTCCCGGTATTTTGACAGTCCAGTCCTCAACATCGATGCTTGCCATAACCGCAGAGTCCCGCTGCTGAGTCTTTGGTTCATCACAGCCGCTCGGCAGCTCCATGAGCGCATGCATGCATGATGCATGTGTGCTCTCCTGCAGGCGACAACCCGTGCAACGGCAACCTTGTGACGATCAACTTCATCTGCACGCCGCCAGGCATGGTGACCTTCCTCCCGGACGCCGACCCGTGCGGCGAGCTCGACACGCCATGCTGCATGATCCCGGAAAACGACCTCAACGGCGGCATCTGCGACGACCTCACAGTGTCGCAGTGCTTTGACGGTGAGTGCGTCCAGTGCGGCCTCGACGGCGGCCCCGCCTGCAACGGTGCGCCCCCCCGTGTGTGTTACACAGTGATAGATCTAGGACCCAGCAGCGCCGAGGCAACAGACCAGGCAACACGCAAACAGACAGACAGGCCACCGCAAGCGACCCCCCCGTGTGTGCGCATCTGTGCGGCTGTGCACATGCGGCTACATGTCCCCACGAGGTTGTGTGTGTGCGTGTTACATAGTGGTGTTATGTGCTAGTCATGCTTGTAGCACATCCGACGCACTATCTCATAAGTCAGCAACCGGCCGGACTCTGCAGCTGCTCGACACGGCTGCCTTTCCAGACCCACTGGTCATGATCCACAAGCCATGCGTGTGTGTGCTTGTGCGTGTGTTACAAACCACAGCTGGCAGAGGCAAAGTGTACACACTGGTCCAACGTTTATGGCGTTGACTTGTTCAACGCCGAGCAGTGTGCATGGCCGCTGAAGGGGGCTGCCAGTGTTCCTGGAAGCTTGAAGCGGCACAGCAGAGGGCCGATGGGGTGTGCAGCGTGTGCTGACGGCGCGTGCTGCGTATGCAGGTGACGTACCGTGCAGCATGCCGAACATCGTGCGCGACCGCAACAACTTCTGCACCTTTGACAACGGCATGGTGCCGATGTAGGTGGCCGCTGCTGTGCGTGCTGCGCCTGCTAGGTGTGCCTCAGCTGCCGCCCCCTCGGTCCACGCGGTGGTTCTCTCGCCTGCCACATGCCTGACCCTCCTCGACTACAACTGCAACTTGAAGGCGACCAATGCGTGGTCTTCTGAACAGTCTGTAGAGTTTTGCTTCCCCCCTTCCCCCATGTTTTGGGGTCTTGGTGCAAACTGTGCTTGATGTGCTGCAAAAGCTGATGCCAGCCTGGGTTTCAGTGTCATGGTGATGCAATCAGATCAGGCTCAAGGTGGTGTGCTGGAGGGCGCCGAACATACAGTGTGCTTCATGCATGCATGGGGCTTGCCCGGGCCCTGCTGATGCATCAGCGATACTCGCCCGTCTGAGACCTGTCTGTTCGCAGGCTGACGGTGTACCGCTCGGACGCACGATGCCGCAAGGGCGCGCCTTTCTGGATGTTTCCTCAGCATGTGACGGCGCCGGGCCCCCCCGGAAGCCTCCAATAACGTGATCTCTTTCTATGCATTCTATCATCGCCACTGCGGGTATACGTACTCTTGAGCTGTGCTGCGTGCTGTGCGCGCGATGGTGGCGGCGTTTTGTTTCGTTTTGGTGTCCGGCGGCCCAGAGGTCTTGGAGAGCCCTACACATGTGCTGTGCGTGCTGTGGCGATGGCTCATTGACCAAGCGGCCTGGCGCACAGCGGCAGCGCAGGCGCCCTTGATGAACTGGCGACGCCGGAGCGGATTGTTGTGACTTCTGTCTGTCCTTGGAGTTGCAACTCCAAACATGTTTTTGGAAGCGGTCATCGATGACGGCGCGCCGTGGCAGGAAGACAACGCTGCGGATCTTGGTTCGGCTTGCATAGTCCTGCCCGCCCTCGGAAAATTTTGGGGCCGCCCAGCTGCCGGTTTGTGTAGGGTGATTCTTGCGCTGTGAGTGTTGTGCACGCTGGGCTGCACGCCTGCTTCGCTGTGAGCCCCTTTGGCGGTCACTGGTCCATCAGCATTGGCTGTCACGAAGTAGGGTGTACATGCTGTGTGCTGCGTGCTGTGGACATCAGAGGGCCACGCAGCTTGTCTGTGCAGCCTCGGGTGCTACGTGGAAGCAGGAGCGGTCCGTGTGTGGGTGCGCAGTCCGAGCCGGGCGCGGGTGTGCTGTGGCAGAGATTGGCGCTTTGTGAACGCAGCACGGGCGATGTGCTGGGCGCTGGCCATGTCCTTCTGTGTAACCGTTCTTGACCGCATGACAACCCATATGCATGCATGCTGGACTGGCTGTTGCCATGTGGCGTCACGGCGAAACGATCTCCCCACAATTGTGAAATTCTTCAGAGTAAACATCTGCAACCACACTACATCCCGGGAGTGCACTGAGTAGTATCGCCGCTCCGAGCGAGCAAGAGTCTCCAATTGAATGTTGTCTCAAACATTCCAATTGTCTCAAACATTCCAATGTCCAATTGACTGTTGCTTCAAACACAGCTGCCGCGGACGGTCTGCTGCTGCTGGAATATCCCGATATATCGATGTACCAGACCCCTGTAAGGGCTCGCGGGGCTGCCCTGGCATGCCACCTCCCTCTGCACTCTCGCCGCTGCTGGCCACGTGGTCTGCATGGCAGAACAGTTTTGCCCGCTGCACTGCACCTCTCTCTGCCTCAGAACATTAGTATCTTGCTCAACGCATTTGCTGCGGTGCTGCAGCCCATGACCAATTGGTCACGCATTGCAAGTCACGTCAGCGCACTCTGTATTGCACGCTCTGTATTGCACTCTGTAATGCACGCGCTGAGCATTGCGGCTACTCCTAAACAAACGCAACTGACAGTTTTATGCCAGCTGCTGCTGCTGCCACCTGCCGGCGCCAGTCTGGTTTGGGACGGGGTCACTATGTAGCGTCAGCCTGTCTGCCGTTCTGCTGGCAGTTCCCCCGGACATCGCCAGCCGCAGCGTGCTCTTCTGTGTTGCTGCAAAACCAACTCTCTGTCAGCCACACCCTGGGGGGGCAGTGAGCACACACGCCAACCTGGCCAAGCTGGACAGCTAGGTGGATGCTTCCAACAGCTTCCGAAGCTGACTCCAGAGAGCAAGGCTCACTTTGAAAGAATTCTTCAAGGTCCCCCATCGGCTGCTGCAGCCCAGCGTGGGCAGCAGCAAGCAGACTATAGCTAGTACTACAACAGTGCCTTAAGAATTTCTTGTCCACAACTTGTTTGTGAAACATGACTCGCTGGCTTGCTGTGATCATTCGAATGCTGCTGCCCTGTGACGCCGTTTGTATGAGCGGGGCGTGCAGCCGACTCCACAGCTGGCACATTTCTCGGCTAAACCGCAAAACGTGAACGCCATATGCTGTACAGCATGGAGCGGGGCGTGCATTCCGACGACGCAAGTGAACGTGTCGGTCATTCAGTGTTAACAATTGCCTGAGCAGGCACGGCAGTTCACGTTGCTCCTGTTTTGGTTGATTTGCATCATGCCGGTCCTTGCAGTGGTGGCCGCGATCGAGCGGAGCTTTGAAAGCGCTCAAGTTGAGGTGCCACCATGCAGCAGCACGTGCACATGCAGAAAATCCGGATCAGGATCCTGAGGACCGTTCTTGTTTGGCTTGTGCAGACCAGAGAATATGCCTGTACGCAGAGGCCAGCTCCCGGCCGGGCCTGGCATGGCTTTGCGAAGCTCCAGGGTGGCATGGGGGGGACTCCAGGCCGGCAGGCATGCGCATGCCTCGGCAGGCGTGCCTCATGCATGTGACATCCTGTCCGTTTGTGGCCGGCCATGGCCCATGCGGAGGCAATCGCCACTCGGTGAGTTCCGGAGACCCGCGAGGCAGGATGGTCCTTTATAAACGAATTTCACACAAATTGTCCATATCAGTTCTTCCCGTTGGTCAGATCTCCGTGCATCGTTAGCATCCGCGTCGCTGTGCTGCACATCAGGTTTCGTGTCACCAAAACACAGGCTTCAGACGTCGCGATGAGGGCTTTCAGCTCCCCCCAAGCAGGCAGAAGGGTGGCATCGACACGAGGATGTGTTCTGAGTGCGCCTCTGCTAACTCGCGCGGCTGCCTCATGCGCATGCCGTTCGAGGCGAAGAGATTCCGCCCGACCGCGCTGTACTGCCATGCCCGAGACGCCTGACAAATCTCTTATCATTGCCTCAAGTACGCGTTTTCATAGGCATTGCCCTGCTTATTGCGTGAGTCGTGGACCGCAGATGCACGCCTCGTCGAGCGCAGTGCAGTCAAATGCGAATGGGACCCTACCGTCATGCCAGTATGGCCTCGCGGCCTCAGCTACGCGGGTTTTTAAGTTTGCAGTATTTGTTGTGTATTTTTTATGAGTCACACGCAAGTTGCTACTCTGGTTGCTGGTCCCAAATGCCCGAGCAAGGCGTCCGACTGCGTCCTCACAAGCACATGCCAATGATGTTTATACTGCGTTATCTTACCGACTTGCACGCAAGACCTTGCGTGCGCTGAGGATAGATAACACACTGAGGCTTGTGTGCTCGCCCGTGTCATCAACGGGCGCAGTGAGGAGCGGTGAACGCGGCTCGACTGCTGTTGTCGCTGCAACAACGCGGGCGCGCGCACTGCACCGGGCTTGCTATTGGCGCGCAGCGGTAATGATTTGACTGAATCTGAACGACGAATTTCATTGCAGATGCTCAGTCACCGGCTCAACAAAGAGTGCTGGCGGGCGTTGCAGCAGGCGCAGTGGCGCTGATGCTGCAAGCCATCCCCGCTGACGCAGCCTTCAGACTGCCTCCCATCGACAAAGGTCCTCCTCCAGCCAGCTATTCCATGATGCCGTTTATCAGCATTGTGTCGTCCTGCGGAACGTCAGTGCACACTTCGCACGTCTGGGCATTGCTGTTGGCCGCTTGTCACCAAATGCCACCCATCCGATGCACTGCTTTCCGCGGATGTCCTCACATGCCGCTGGGTCACACTTTCGCACTGGGACGAGCCCAAAATGGCCTCGATAGACACAGAGGCATGCCGTGGTCAGCTAGCTACAGCCGCACCTGCTATTGCCTGAATTCAGCCCAAGGCAAGTGCCACGCAAGCAGGCAGCACGAAAGCATCTGAAACGAGGCCTGCCCGCTGCACAGAATACCACAGGCTCTGCAGCAGCACGCGCCTGTCATATCTCTTGCTGTGCAGACCCCAACCGGTGCGACCGTGGCTACGTGGGCAACACGATCGGGCAGGCCAACGCTGTGTCGGACAAGGTGCTGGACCTGCGGCAGTGCAAATACGTCGGGGCTGACCTCCGGGCCAAGGTCCTCTCTGGGGCGCTCATGGCCAACGCGGACTTCAGCGGGGCCAACATGCAAGTGCGCCGCCCGCCCTCGCCTGGCCGCAACGGCCCCCGCAGCCGCATGCCACCGTTCTGTGCTGCTGCCGCATGCAGCTGTCTCAGGGAGGGGAGGGGCGCGAACCGCCCTGGAACCGCCACTATGTCGGCCCAGTGGGACCCCTGTGGCCACTGTGGCAGCTGCGCGCGGCGACGGCACAGCTCCGCAGCATGCAGGCCGCAGCAGGCCTGCTTGCACGCGAATCTGTAGTACTTGTTGCAGCCGCCGCTCCAGGCTGATGTACCGCCGACGCACGATATGCATCATCAGCCCCTGAGCGGGATCCTCTAGACTCTCGGATCCTCCAGACTCCCAGGCTCCACCAGGAGGCCGTCAGTAGCACGCGGGGCGCACCGCGCCGACTCGGCGCGCCACCTGGCACGGAACCAGCACCCACCCCGCCACACGCAGCCCCTCGCGGGCCACGTGCATGTGCGTGCGGGAGTTTGCAGGCAGCACCATGCACGTGTCGCCATGGGTGCATGACGCTCATGCATCTGCATCCTCACTTTGCCGCACACGAGCACAGCTCTGGAGGCCCCGGCCCGGCCCCGGCCCTCCCGTCGCCAAGAGTGCACACGCATGCACACAGCGCGCCGGCCAGGCACAGCGCAGCGCGCAGCACGCAGCACGTCACAGCGCGCGGTGTGCAGGAGGCGGTGATGACCAAGGCGTACGCCGTGGATGCCGACTTTACGGGCGCGGACATGACCAACGCGGTGATTGACCGCGTCGACTTTAGCAACACGAAGCTTCGCAACGTCAAGTTTATCAACGCCGTCATCACGGGCTCGGAGTTCACCGGCGCCGACCTCTCCGGCGCCGACTTTGAGGACGCGCTCATCGGGAACGAGGACGCCAAGCGCCTGTACGCCCCCCCCCCCCCATGGGCCGCCCCCGCCCAACTGCACCCCATTCGTTGCATGCTGGGCCGTCCGTTCCTTTGCAAGGCTACGTACCTGACACCCCTGGCCACTCAGATGCGCCGGCAGGCGGTTCAATACTATACGGACGATTGTGTGCTGGATCGTTTGGTGGAGTTGCTGCATTAGATTACAAGAGATGCGAATGCATGGATGGGTCGGGCGATTCTCGCATTCGGGGTGCACCCTGTGTGGCCCGGCATGCATGGCGCCGCACCACTCTGAGTCCACGATTACACCGAGCCGGCAGGGACGTCAGAGGTGCCTGGTGTGCGTACGGTGGCATGTGTTCCGCCATGCAGAGGCACCAAGCAGCCGCTGCCTGCTCACTTGAACCAGCCTGCATCCTTTGCTGGTGTAGTCTTGAGCCAGAGCCTGCACGGGACATACCTGCCCTGTGCCATGCCGCCTGTGCCGCAGGCAGCAGAGTGTGTGTTACAGGGCGTTACTATGCGCTGGTCATGCCAGTAGCACATCCGATGCACTGCTCCATAACTCGGCATCCGGGCGGACAGTGCCCGCCACGGCTGTCAGTGTTGCAGCTCCCTTGCCCTCTGCACGCACCCCGTCGCACACCTCTGCTCAGTTGGCCAACATTGGCCGCCGTCATGTCCCTCCATGTGTCATGTTCATCATCTGCTCCTGGCGTCCGGACGCATCCTGGCTCCTGCTACTGGCTCATGCATATCTTGCCCTTGAGGTACCCTGCATGTCCTCTTCTGTCCCAGTGACAGGGCAAGGGTAGCTCATGTGTACATTTGAGTACCTGGTACTGCTGGCCAGTGCATGCTGTTGTTATTGTCAGAATCTTTGTCAGCTTTTTGTGTCCATGGTGCACCCACACAGTCCGCCTCAGTGTTGGATGCAGACCCGGTCCTGCACACGACCATGTCTGCCTCGCACGCAAGCCTCACCCGCATCCCCTGCAGCTGACCTGACAATTGACGTCTGGTGGGCAGATTCGTGCGTCATGCCTGTGGGATGATCACACTGCATGTGCATCCGTCCGGATGTTTTGGATCATGGCACGCTTGTCACCTAGTCTAACAGTGCTGACTGCGACTCAGTGTAGTGTTGTGCATGCAGGTGTGCCAACCCCACTGTGAAGGGCGAAACACGCGCAGGAGTCGGCTGCCGTGCATCGAAGTAGGCCTTCTGGCGGGATGAGCACGGGCCTCGCATGTTGGGGCCCAAGTATGTGCTGGCATGCACTCTGTGTTCCTCTCTGTGTCAGGCAAGGGGGCTGCTTGACAGCTGAGGATGAGTCACATTGGATGATGCCAGGATTCGTCACAGCTGGCGGACGGCTGCGCCTCAGGTGCAACGCGGTGCAGCTGTAGTGATCGTGGAGTCGTGTGGCCGGCTGGCGTCTAGGGCTATAGCGGTTATCACCAGTCGAACAGTCGTGGTTCTGGAACATTCCACGTCTGAATTTCCGCACCGGAATGCGACTGCCAGACTGTGTGGCAAAACGAGCGCCCCCGCGTGTTGCGCGAATCGGGATAGGTTGTAAGTGAGCACGTCTTCCGGCATTTGTAATAGTTTCATGTGCTCCCGCCTTCAGCAGTGATAAGACGCAACATCGCTTGATCGCAAAAGTAACGTGGCACAGGCTTTGTACAAGTCCGCCGTAGTTTGCAGACATGGCTCAAGACGACATCAAATATCTAAGCTTTGTGCAGCGAGGCGCTGCGGGCGTGTTTGACATTGCAGCACACGGCTACGACTTTGCCAAACGCACAACGGTGCAAATCACACCCAAGGGCGTGGACGGCATGATTTCCGGGACGGAGGAGCATCTACAGCCTGTGCTTGAGTCCTACTTCACGCTGTCTCAGTCCATTCTGAAGCTGATGGATACCATGGTGTGTCTCCGTCCCCGCTTCGCAACACTGCCCGACAATAGGCATGACTCCACTCCGCTTATTGCATGCGCATTGCAATAGCGTATATTTGATTTTTCTCGTGGGACCTGCTGTGGATGCATGCAGCAGGCGTGAGAGTTGTCCATCGCAGACAAGATGCCCTGCCGCTCAAGCTCACGCACAATCAGGCAATTGCGTGCATCCAGCATGCGTCCGCTGCATCCTGTAGATAACTATTTGTACGTCATGTACGTGGTTTTCCACGCTTTATTGGAAAGTGTCACATGCAGAGTTACATAAGCTGTCCCGACCCGATGCCATGCCATCCTCGCAAGGCCTCGTCACTGCCGAACACGATTGCCCTGCCTGCCGAGACAAGTATTGTAGTCAGTCAAATTTGATCTATGTAGGTTGAAGCCAGCGTTGGACTCGGATCAGAGGTTGTTTCTCGTGTCCAAACGACATCGAAGTCTGCTGTCGAAGGTATCCAGTCTCGCGTGAAAGACACCGTCCCCAAGGACTTGAGTGCGTACCAACTCGCGATTTGTATGCCTGTGTCGATTTTTGTCATATACGTGCATTGGACAGAGGCTCATTCAACGGGGCTGATCATTTGACCAACGTGCTTGCAGTGTCTGACATGAAGTCGACGGCCCAGTCACGCTACACAAGCGCACACGATGCGGTGGTTTCCAACCCGACCTATGCACAGCTATACCAAAAGGCATTGGAGTACGCCAAGTGGTTTGCTTCGTTTTCCGTGGTACAGAAGTCCGCGGGGGTGGTCAATGAGTCGGTCTATCCGCGTGTGAAGGGCGTCGTCGACCCAGTCCGCTCCACTGTGGAGCCGTATGTGAAAGCCATTGAAGACCACCTCGAGCCACGGTCAGCCGTCGTCTCTGACGCCTCCTCCGAGCAGTCATCCAGCAACTAGACTTTAGCTGCACTAGGCTTTTAGGGTCACTTTGTACTTCAAGGAGAGGCTGTTCGGCCTCCTTCCAGAGTCCAGCTGGAATTCTACGATCTGAACTGAAAGCAACACAGGTGTACATCATATGTGGAGCATCGATTTTTGGGTGTGATGCGTCCGTAGGCAGCAAAAGTCATGTTAATGTTGCATCCTCGTTGGCTCATGTAACAGTCCACATGGAGTGAAATTCGTCGCAGACATGGATGGGCGCTGCACCACAAGATGGATTACACGTATCTTAGCCGGGCGGCTGCCGTATATCTTTTTGTGGTGATCCTAATGTTGATTTCTTGCCATGCAAGAGTCACAATGCGATGAATGGCAGCAATGACTCGGTGCACGCTTGTCGTGACACGACTGCAACGTACACACTCCCGAGCATTCAATTTGCATATTCTGTTGGGACTCCATTAGACTACGCAGCAATGCTACCTATGAGTGAGATTGAAGCCTGCAACCCACACCACCAGACAGATAAAAAAAACCAGTGCAGGGGAACACACAGGACCAGATTCGCCGCTACAGCTGCCACATGAAACGCAGAGAATCGCAACCTGCATGGCCCACCGACTGACGCACCCAACCCAGGCCAAGTGCTCCAGCACCCACCACAGCAGCAGAACAGTAATCTACGTGTGAACATCGGGACTGGGAGCCCAGGGTCATAATTAATACCCTCCTCCCACAAGATCACCCATGCCTGTACATGTCAACACATCTCCACCAGGTGTATCTTGCTCATGCGAAACGTTGAACCACCTGTTCCCCCTCACCTTGCTCGGTGTTCATTCAGGGTTCAAAAACGTGTATGGAAAGTTAATGCATGACTACACACAGGCTTGAGTCTACGTTGAGCTCAATCCACGGTTGTGTAAATGCGCCCGAGTGAATCTGGCTGGTTTTGTCCGCAGGTTTCCAGTAGCCACAATCCAACGTGTCTGCATATCACAGCTAGCATACACAAAAGCGTGTTCCCAATGACCCAGCCATGACAAGATCTACAACCTTCTGTGAACGTTGCGTGGTGTTGGTGCGGATTTGGTGGTATGACGTGCATCGCGCGGCTTTTGCGCTACGTTATACGGTAAATTGACAATGTGCAGGCCACAGTTCCCACGTCGTCAATGTTGAATTCAGTTGGATCCCTAATTGCTGCATATAATGAGTCGCTGCGTAGCTCTTTCCCTCAGTCGACCCGACGTGCGGGTGTGCAAAGCGTGTTGTGTACGTTTGCGATCCAGGAGACGCTCCGACCATCTCCGTAGGATCGTGGCATTCGCTAGAGTAGATGGTGGCGCCGCTGATGATGCCTTTGACGGTGATGATGATGATGATGAGTTCTGGGAAGAGTTCGGGGACAACATCGACAGTGATGCGGCGGTTGTTGAAGCTGACACGCAGTCCGACGCAGATCAGCAACAGGCCACACGGCAAATATCTAAAGAAGAGCTTCGCATGGAAATGGCAAAGCCTGACGACGGCGTCAGCGGCATGCTCCCTGTGATCGCAGGCGCCGGGGCTTTGCTAGCAGCAGGCGTCTTCTTCTGGCGGAAGCGCAGCGGCGCCGCTACAGGCAGCGGTGGTTCAAGCGAGGTGTGCCAATTCCATACGCGTGGTTGCGGTTCCTGTGCATTCGGGAGGAGCAAGCCAGTGCATCCCTCTCTGTATTCGGTCCTGTTTTGAAACAGCCTGCACAAGCGTCCGCATCGCACAAAGATGGCTGGGGCACACAAGTTTTACCCGTGGCAAGTTGCCCAGCCTCTACAGCGCTCTCTCAAGGGAATGCACCCGTATGGTCCACTGCTCGTCCCTTTGAACACACAGGCATGTCGCCTGGAAGGCAGTACGTTGTCTGTTGTCACCATGCGGGCTCACAATGTGCACATGCGACTCATGCTTGGTCACGTCAGCCACTGCATGCTATAAAAGCAACCTTTCCAGCACATGTCTCTGCTGCATGCAAAAATGCGAGCAGCGGGGCATAACCAAAGACACCACGGAACCACGACATGCATCGCTGACATTGATCTGGCCGCAACCCGACCAGACCTTGCCATGGCTCGGTAGAGAAGCCCGGTCGGGGTATCAAAGCTGATCCAGCCAATTCAGCTTAGATAGACCAAATCAAGGCACAGGACAACATTGCAAGCAGACATACAGAGCGTCAAACTGCGACATCAGCGATGCACTTATAGTACGATCGTGGTAGGTGTCCTGTACCTCGGGCGGACGCCCCTTCCTGGCCCCGCCCACTTTGTTGCACTTGGCCCCTCATGTAAGCATGTGATCCATCAAGCATGTGATCCACAGCTCCAGCTGC
>JALKAD010000201.1:871311-896471 GCA_024500015.1 Ulva compressa | reverse complement strand
ATGCAAACGGTTCCTCACTCAGATGAGTGTGTTGCAGAAACGTCGCTGGTCCCACCAGCGGTTGGCTGAGTGTGGCCATGAGCTATCGCATTGTCGGTGCTGCACCGGCTTTCACCGGCAGCTGGTGCCGCACCATCCACCTCCCGCTTCACCACCATGACAGCATATCCCTTCCATGCCAGCAGGCAAGCCCGCACGTCCTCCCACGGTATCCACCTGCTCGGCTGCTGCCCTGGCTTCCCCACCAGCACCTGGCGCACTGTCTTGCCCGGCCTACCTGCCAATCTCGACACGACAGCGGCCCCGCCACCCTGCCGCACCGTCTCCCATGCCCGTGCGCCATATATCACACTGTAGTGATTCTCCAAGTGGAAGATCAGCGCAGCTGTGGGGCACTTGAGCGCCCTGACGAGGGCCTCCCACTGTGTCGCCTGCACCGAGGTGTCATCGCCAGCAGCCATGCACAGCGGGGCGCCGGATCGTGCGAGCAGCTTACGCACGGTAACGGGCTGGCCGTGGACGCGAGCGAGCGTGTGTAGGGCGGCCATGAGGCGCTCGTTGCCAATGGGCGCAGTTGTAGGGCGGAGCGGGTGCTGCAGCCTCTGCAGGTCCGCCTGCACACACATCATTCCAGAACCTGCGGCCGGGTTGCATGCATGTACTTGGTTCTGCGCGGTCGCTGACACCTCTGATGTTTCGTGGTGCTGCGTTTGCAGCATTGATTGAGCATATCCAGTTTCGCGTCCGAGTATACCCGGCAGCTGTGACATGGCATGAGTCGACATGATAGAGCACAGCTTGGCAGTTTTGCCAGCATGAGCGGAGAGGTGCTAGCAGTGATGTTCAGGAGCAGGCGGTCGTGCTTTCCCATGCAATGCGTGAGTGCTCGTGTAAGTCCGACAATCCATGTCCCGTTCACTGTGGTGCTGTGCATGTCGTGAGGCAGTGGCCACGTACCTCATGCTTGCACAGCAGTGTGCAGGCTTGCACCAGTGCAGATTTCACAGCTGGTGGCCCGCTCATTGCAGCTGCGACCAATGACAGAACCTCTCCAGAGACCAGGGTCGAGCGTGCGGGTGTATCTCCGAGGGCACAACCAGCAGCAGCGGCGTCACCGCGTCCATCCGCAGTGCTGCCCTCTGCGCGTCGTTGTTGATTGCTGATTGCAGGCGGCTCAGTCGCCTGACTGCCCATAGCCTGCGCTGCAAAAGAATCGCCCGCTGCATATTCTGTGTGGGTTTCGCTGTCAGCCATGGGCGCCACAAACGCTGCCCAGGCACGCTGTTCTGGCCGTTCATGCTCCGCACTCGCTCGATCATGCTGAGTCACCATGTGCTCACAGCGTGCAGCGTCACGCCTGTGGGAAGACGCTGGAGGGGATGGCCTTTCGCTGGGTGCATGCAGCACGGTCTGAGGCTGTGGGCTGCATGAGGTGGTGCAGTGGGGTAGCGCTGGCTCGGCCGCAAGCGCTTCAACATCGGCCAGACTGTCATCTGACGCAGATGCAGGGCTGTCTGAGCGTGGGCCCGACCTCGTGCTGCGCTGGCCGGGGGAGCTGCCTGATGCATGAGGCATGCTGCAGAGCTGCTGCAGTGCGGCAGCGACGGCTGCGCGGCGGGGCGCGGCGAGGGGCTTTGGCAGGTCGCGGCTTTGGCACAACTGCTCAGCCAGGTGGCTGTGCAACTCGGCAGCGGCCAGGTGGCGAAGGGGTGGCGCGCATCCGATGGCCCGGCCCACGGCGCGCTGTGCCGCTGCGACCTGCATGCCGAGAAGCCAAACTGACGGCATGAAAATTTCACCAAACGGCCCTCCGGTCCATACAGCGGCGGCACTCGCCACTGACGATGCCATGATTCATGGATTCCAGGTGTTCCCATGCATCGCAACCAATTGACGAGGAAAGAGTGGTGTTTGGCAGTCAGCCGCAACCTGCTGAGCAATCTGAATGTTGCCAGAGGCACATCATTGTGATCGGGCACCCAGTCTGCCTTGCGCAGTGCATAACATGTACACCGAGGCTTGGGGTGCACCAAATTGGCTTGACTCCACGTATGTGCACGCTAACAGCCTCGGCCCTTCAGGAGTGACAACAGGTATGGCCACCAGCCCGTGCTGTGCCTTCACGCGTACAGCAGACATAGGCCAAAGCATGCTAATGACACAGTACGTCACACGTACACTGTGGACAACACAGGAACAGGGCAGAGACCGGTGGAATTAGGCAAGCATGAGCCTGTGACCAGGGCAAGCAGGTGCATGTGCGCATGGTTCGTGCAGTCACGAATCGAACTGCTAGTACCAGACGCTCCGCAGCACTGGCACAAGTGCATAGGGTTCACTGCCGCACCTTGTCCTGTTGCTGAGCAGAAAAAATGTTGAGGATGTCCTGCTCGTACACGGGCCATGGCGCAGTGATGAAGCGGGATGCGGAAGGACTGCTCGCAGAGGGACTGCCTGCGCATGGCTTGCTGCTGGCTACAGGCTCATGCTTGCCGAATTGCACACACTGTGGTTCCGCTGTTTTGCCTGGGTGATGGTCAGTGCTAGGCGCCATCAAGCTCTGACGAAGCAGTGATGCTGCGGGCTCGAGACTGTGTTCTTCTGTTGGTCCAGGGCTGTCTGTTGTGCATCCGGCTGGCGGCCACAGCGCCCCTGGTCTGCCACACAGGACGTTCCAAGCGGTCGTCACCGCTGCTGCTGCACATGTGGCAGCCCGCTGCTCTACCCACAAGGATAGAGCAGTCGCATGCATGACGAGCTCCACATTTTGGCACGGTGGGAGGAGGCACATGTCATACATGCCAGGCTGGACAGCGGCATCAGCCATGGTGTCTTGTTGCTTGCCCATGCTGGAGCTGCAAGTCTGCATGGCGCTATCAATGTGTAAAACTGTGCTGTTGGTCTGTGCGCCTGGCATGGTGTCGGCCTGTTCCCACCAACTGTGTGTCTCAATCTGTTCAGCTTTGTCGGCGGTCGTGTGTTCAGAGGCTTGAGCAGACTTGTCTTGAAGACCACGCAGAGTGCAAAGAAAGCGTACGCCAACGCCAGTGTCAGGGAGCGCATCACAGTTTCTTGTAACATAGGCATTGCGCTCGAAGGCATCCCAAGGAGTGACTCTGTTAGCGACTCGCTGCTTCTCCTTCAGGCGCTCGAGCCTTCTCGTTGATTTCTGCAGTGTAAACTGTCCCTTGGCCATCGCGAATAAGGCTGGCCGCACAGCCGGACATGGTCACATCGCCAAGACAGCAGCCGACATGCCTTGGATACTGCCTTCCAGTCCTCAAGTTTCCGGACTTGATTTGTTAACGCATCGACATGGCTGCGCAGCATCCCGATGAGTTCGTGCGCGTCAGCCAGCGTTGTCGGAGCTTCTTCCATTGTGGTGTTTGATACCCACACGTAAACAGCAGCGTTGTGTAGCGCTGTTGACAGCCTCTACGTGAACCAGTCTGTTCCCATTGGTGATCAGGCCTGAACCAGCGCTGAAGCAGGGCTGCAGATGCACGTTCACGCCTGCGCAGTTCCCATATGCACGTTGCTTTTGAGATTTAGATGAAAATAGCCGACGAAGATCCGCTGAATTACTGTCTTGTAAAGGTTTGCTTCCCCGGCCGTTTGCCTAGTACTACAGCAGAACCACGACGTTGACCACGTTACAAGTGTGTTGTACACGAAAGAACGCTGTTCAAATACATGTTTATGCAACAAACATATGCATCACAGAGTATTGCAGCCTACATCTAGATGTGCTGAGAAATTGTGTAGCGACGGAACGAGGCTACCGATATGCTGTAGCCTCACGCCAGCTCGACCACATCTAGCTATAGCGCGGCCCGACATGTGGCTGTATGCACATGTCGCTTGTAGACACATCATGCAAGTGCGACATTGCCACCCGCGGCGTGCGCACAGTGACCCCGGGTTACGCAATGTGGCTGCCTACTGTGAACATCTGGCTGCGTCATGGACAATAGGGAATCAGTTGACACCGCAGGATCGACTTCGGCTGAAGGCCGCCCGGGGCCGCGCAGGGCGGACGTGAACGTAAGCAGACCAAACGCAGCTGTGCCCTGGATCAAGAGCGCGCTGTACGAGTGGCATTGTGATTCTTCGCTGAACGGCAGCCTTGCTGCGTTGGGCGCATGCGACAGCTTATATGCATCGGCTGAGTTCACAGTAGCACTGCCATTGTGTCGCATGTACCCGCGGCGAGGAACGCACTCCACATGCTCGACCACTGCACTGCTCACCCGCTGCGTATGCGTCTCTCATGGCCAGACAGAAGCAGCACGGTGCTGCTAGCAGGCCTGTGAGGGCAGTGCTTGCCTTTGCGTGCTGTGCCGCAACGTTCGCAGCGCTCGCCGACGTCGGATACCAGAGAAGCAACGCAACTGCAGCTGGCGCGCGTGGCTGGCGGCACGCACGTTCCATAGTGCACACAGCCATCGCCATGTGCCGCCGAACCTGATGTCAATTCGCCAGAGGCGCAGCCAAGCATGCACAGACAGTGTTGACCCTGCAGTCCATCGTCCGTGGCCACGATGCGTGTCTGCCGGACCGTGACGACTAGTCGCGAATGTGAGCGCTCGGAATCATCCCACACGCTTGACAGCGCGTGCTTGCAGCTTGGAGCGCCATGGCCACCCGCAGATCACCGAGGCCAACGTTAACGCCTGCCAGTGTGCAAGTTACTTGCCTGCATCATCATTCGTTGGGGCTGCTCTGCGTGTGGCCTGTGACGTGCACTCATGCATGCGCATGCGCGCGTGACGCTCCGACGAGCTCCGACATTCATCTGACGTGAACGCGACAGCGAACCCGTGTGACTCTGGAAAATCGGCGACCACATGTGTACTGCTGACGCCCAGTTCGACCGTGAACATTGAAATGCATGCAATCCGCTGGTCACGGCGTCAAGTGGCCCGCCCGGCTCCATCCAATGATTTGTGGCCCTGCAGTGGCAGGTACGCTTCGACCGCTTGCAGATGGGAGCTGACCTCGCAACAGCTCCGTGTCGGTGAGACAGATGAGGAGCCTATGCTCTGCGGCAGTGAGCAGGGGCATGCCTGCTCAACGTCCGAGCCTCAGGAGAGCCCAGCTGGGCGCAGTGGCTGCGCATGTATGATACGTCATGACTGCATGGCCAGGGACAGGGCCTCAGCTGCCCTCACTACAGTGGGTCCACAATGTCCTTGAGGCATGGCATCAGTGTCACCCAGGTATAATTAAGATCGCATGGGTACAATCCCAATCTCTCAGCATGCTGCTAGACCTGCAACGGTGGTGTGATATGTAGGTGGTGTGATATGTTTGCAGCCACTGTCTGAATGCATTAGAGCACTGCTCCTGAGCGGAGCTCAATTCCCACCATACATCGCACGGGTGCATTCAACAGGTGTTGTGTCGGCAGCATCGATATCTGCGCACAAGCTACAGGCGGGGCGGAATCACTGCATGTGCTGCACTTGATGTGCAGTAATGAGGCTAGAGTAGGAACTGCTTCTGTCCAAGGGGATTCTTGAAATCTGTGAGGCAGAGTCAGTTTGAGGGCCCCTGTGTAGAGTCTCCAGAGGTAGCTGGGCGTTTCTGGTGTGTATCATTTTGCAGCAGGTGGCTTATACGATTTGATTATCGGGCGGCTCTGGAAAACGCAGGTCTGGACAGCTTCTGCCCTGTGGATTGTCGCGAAAGGCCGTTGCATCGGTTGACACGTCGCGCAAGTTCGCTTGAGGGACAGCACGCCCCGGCCGCTCGATCACCGATTTCACTTCCGTGACTCGATGTCAATGCTTCATGTGCGCTCAGCCCTGGCCGTATGCATCATTCACCATTTTCAGTACCAGCAACGGTCCACCCGCATCAATTTGGAGTTTGAGCTCTGGCCAGTCTTGCATCCCTCCCTCCTGGGCCACACTACCACGTACTTGACAATCAGCTGGCACTTTTCTCCACTACTTTCACGTATATGTGTGCTCGCAAGGCGCGTAGTGCTTGCAGAAGTTCATGGATGCGGTGACGGGCACTACGCAGCTGGTGCACTCGAACGGCCTGAAGACAACGGTACGAACGATTCAGACTCTTGATACAGCTTTTTGGTAGTGCACTGGAGATGCCATGTGGCGCTAACGCGGTGTGTGTTGCCTAGGCAGCTCAGTGCGAGGCCATGGCGCTGTCGTCCACCGTTCCAGGCAGCAGCGTCTACCCAGACGCCCCCCTGGCTGCACGTCAGGACTCAGATGCAGCTGTACAGTCTAGTACGCTGCCAGACGCGCTGCGCGGGCAGATACGCCTGCTGTGTGGCGGGCCAGACCAGCGCGAAGCCACAACAGCGCAGGCCGTGGACTCCTCGCTCCAACCAGGCACGGACAGCGTCAGAGATGATGATCGCCAGACAGGATCAGATGCAACAGGTCTGTCGCCGTGCTGCCTGTGTCTGTGAGCATGTCATCAACTTTACTCGGGATGATCTCTGAGCATGTGTGATATCCACGCGAGGCCTCGCCCTGGCCAGATGTTCGTCGATTCTCACGCCCAAATTCAAGGTTCACATTTGCTGAATGATGATGCCTTGTCACACATTCGAAATGGGCTCGCGCGGCCGCAATACCAGCCTCCCGCATGCTCTCCGTCTGGGTTTGTGGACGTGTATCCTCAGTCGGGGCACGACGTCAGGCTGTCTGACAAGCTAGTTCTTATCATACCGTCAAGGGGCCATGCCGCTGTCCGGCACGACAACACATGATGCGGTGCATCGTTAGTTTGCGGTCACGTCTGGTGAATCATGCCGCGTCGAACGCGGATAACTGTGAACCTGAGATACCACATGTATAATCGTCGCGTCACCACTTTTTACCATTATATGCATCCATGTGTACGTCGAAACATTTTTACCAAGCTTGGCAGCGTGCGCACACATGGCAACGCATATCTCAACCGTGCGTGAGGAAGCCATGCTTGCAACCAAAATTCGGATGTTAGGCTGCACCGTTTTGATGTTGGTGTTTGCGTGACGGGGCGATGGCCCAGAAAAAAAAAATTGCGAATAAAATAAAATAAGGTTGAAAAGCTTGGGATCTATGCCAATGAAGCTGAAAAGCTGGCATAGCACTCTTATATTGATGTATGTGTACACAGCGTCTTGCAAAATTGTCTTATTGCTCTCAATTACGACTCAGCACCATCAATTATGCCAAGCCACTTGTGCATACATCAGCCCACATGCATTGCCCACATGTGTAAGTCACGGTGTTCACCGTTGGCCTGGCAGTGCGTTCCTGACCCAACAGGTGCTCGCATGCACGGAAGCCAGATATGATGGCGATTGTGTGGGATGCAAGGTCATGCTTCAGTGATGCAGACAGCTGCGGAGTCACAGACCACTTGATTGACTGCGATGAAGACCTGCTGGCGGAATGTAGCAGTTTCAGAAACAAGGAATGACGCCCCCATTTCGTTCACATGCTTGCATAGCTTCTGTGCCAGCATCCCCTTCGGCAGATGTGGTTGCAGAAATGCAGCCACTTCTTCGCACGGAAGGTTTGCCGTCCTAGAATAAGCAGCATGGCCACGTGCCATCACTGCAGTGCCATTGGTTGCTGCATTACCGCCTGGTGCAGCCCCAAAGACCACAGGCTGCGCTTGACCCACTCGAAATTGCAGGACACCAATATTTTGGTGGCCCAGGTCGAGGCATAGTTGGTCTACACTCTCCAACGACATATCTAGGTCAGGCAACTTCACGCCATCGTTGGCTGCGGAGCCTGCGTGAGGAAAGGCCATGCATGAAGTGGTACTCCGCCGATCGATCTCAAGTAGTTAATTTATATTATAATTTATCACGTATACTGCGTTCTGGAGCTACATCACGTACTAGACTCTGCGCAAGGCGTTGACCGTCTGGTCCCAGCGCTCGTAGGATGAGTGGACGCGACATTGTCGTTGCGCGACCGATTGAGCAGCCAAAAGGCGTGTTATGGACGCGATTCTCGCAGACGAGAGTATAAATAAGTATAGTTTGGCCAAGTCTCGATCTAGGGAGTGGTTACGAGTGCGTTCCTCGGCGCCGTGCCAGCGAGAATAGTCGGCACCTCTGCCAGAGGTCACGCAACGCAGTACAAAGCAATTCTGAGCACGTATACATTCTTATTTGAAGTCATAGTGTTCAGTATCTGCGACTGGGGCGCAACACAGTGCCCCTTTCCGCTTTTTTCATGATTTTTTTTCACTTCACTCGAGAGCCCTCAGAAAAAAACAGCGGTCACGCAAACACCAACATCAAAACGGTGCAGCCTTACTCCCCTCAAATCCTGAATATGATGAACGTCGCAATTGCTGCCCTCGAATGCATGTGGCCCAACCGTGACCCCGCTGCATGCGGCGATGAAGCAGCACAGGTGATGCATGCGCCACAATGCGGTCCAGCTGCATGACAACTGCACACTCACACGCATGCCCTCGCTGCTGCATGCTGGGCTGCTGCGCTCACAGAGTGACACTCAGTCACACACATGCAGTCTGCACAGTACTGCTCCTGCAGGCTCCTGGTTACCTCACATTTATAGGCATTGACTGCCTCTTGCATGGAGTGGATGGCTAGGGTGCAGCCCAAGCTTGTCCCTGTCTCATTACCATGGTTGGAATAAGTGTGCAGCCACAGCCAACCAGATGCAGTGATTCACCAGGGTCTGTTGCACATGCACCCCCATTGGCTCCAGCCCCTGCCTGCAGCAGCCTGCCTGTGCTCCTCTGTGCGTCACCCCCAGCCAGCCCCAGCACTGCACAGCAACACTATGGTGTGCTCTGAAATGTGTTGCATTGTGTGATGATTCCCAGAATACCAGAATCATCACACATTGTCACACAGTGGCAGATCAAGGCATCAGCAGTGCCCCAGGGAACAAAGTAGGAAACAAAACAATAAAAACTAACAAACGATCACAAGCAGCATGATCACCATCCGTACCAGCATGATCTCTGAAAGGTGAGGCTTTGCACAGCTGCACCAAATCCGTTGCACCAAATCCGTTGTGCGAACGATGTGAGAGGGATCCCGCATGCGTATGCACTGAGCTAGAGTCAGAAGGCATTGTCACAATGTTACGCAGTCACGCACACAGCAGCCCTCCCAGCATGCAGCAGCGGACCATACGCATCAATTGTGAGCTATCTTGTGCAGCATGCACTGCAGCAAGCACATGTGGCAGACGCGCATGCTGAGACAGGCGAGAGCGGGCCATGCTGCACTACCACCATCTCTGATTCGCCTTGATCTATCACAGGGGAACACGCCCACCGTCTCCCACAGTCGCATGGATATTTTGCACTCCCA
Source organism: Ulva compressa (assembly GCA_024500015.1). Classification (NCBI taxonomy): domain Eukaryota; kingdom Viridiplantae; phylum Chlorophyta; class Ulvophyceae; order Ulvales; family Ulvaceae; genus Ulva; species Ulva compressa. Next base: position 887,143 of record JALKAD010000201.1, on the reverse strand, counting down.
GCACATCCCCCGTGACAGACACATGCAGTCGGGGGGCTGGGTCCGTACCTGCGTGCCTCAGCAGGCATGTAAAGCCATGCGTGTGTCGCAAGGTTCACAGGCTTGGCTGCATATGCGGCATGCGTGTACCTTTGGACTGGCTAAGCATGATAGGTCTGTGTGTTCTGAGAAACGGGCACAATGCCGGCGTCCGTCTGACGGCTGCCGTCAGCATGCATGCCTAGCCAGCACGCAGCACGCAGCATGGCCCCTGCGTGCCTATCATCCAGTCCACCTCTGCCTGACTGCTGTCCCGGCCTGACAAGCTCCGGCTGATATCGCAGTTCTGATCCTGGTACATGCATGCAGGCGTGGTCCTCGCTGTGAAGCAGTGCGGTGAGGAGAGCGCCGGCGACAGCAGCGGCGGCGTGGAGGGCATGCGGAGCATGCTTGCCGTGTTCGGGCTGATCGAGAACTGTAAGCAGCTCACGCCCCCCCAGGGCAGCCCCGGCATCCGCCTCGCTGTCTTCAAGTATGCCTCGCCGCTCGACGCGCAGCACGCCGTTGCCGCCATCGGCAGCAGCGCCCGGACATCCTTCTCCCTGCACCTGCTCAACCACCGCGGCGACATCATGCCCGCCGCGCCCGCCGCACCGGCCCGCGCTATGGCGCCCACGCGACCCGCTGACACCGGCGCCGCTGCTGCCGGCGACGCCATCACCCGCCGCTCCAGCTCTGCCTCGACACCGACGAACAACACAGACTCGACAAGCGCGAGCACGTCGATGGCGCTGAACTATGATTTCCTGCACGAGGCACACCTCGCGCAGCACGCGCAGCATGGTGGTGCTGCAGCGGTGCCGCCGCCGCGTAGTTCGGCGTTTAGCGGGCCGTTGGCGCCGCCGCTGGAGCAGCAGCTGTCCGGTATGTCGGGAGGGTCGGCAGGTGGAGGGACGGTGCAGGCATTCCCGCAGCATGGCGCACAGCACGGCGCAGCGCCGGTGAGCAGCTCGCCGTTTGACCCGGCAAACCTGCAGTACTTGCTTGCGGCCGGGCCGTTCAGCAGCCAGACGCGTGCTGGGCTGCTGGGCCTGCTGTCGCAGCCACCGGGTGGCGGCGGTGGCGGCGGCAGCATGGGCGGCCCGGCGGGTGTGCTGGGCCCTCGCCCGGCACAGTCGCCCAGCCCGCCAGCTGGCAACGCTGATTACCTGACAGCGTTTGACCCGAATGAAGCGGCGCGCGACGGGCTGACCGCCCGTACCACCATCATGATCCGGAACATTCCGTGCCGCTGGACGGCGCAGGATCTGCTGTCAGTGCTCTCCACGGTCATTGGGGACACCTGGGACCTGCTGTGCGCCGCCCACCCACCCATGCGTGTCTAATCTCTGCATGCAGGCAACCGCGTGTCACCGCGTGCGCCCGCCCCGCCATTTTTCCAGAGTGTTGCGTGCTTGTTGTACGCATGTGGGCGCATACAGGTGGAGCAGCTTGCGGAGCAGTGCTGATGGAATTGAGTGATGCAGGTACATGCCGTGCAAGAACTCGGATGTCGCGCATGCGGGATACGCATTCATGAATTTCAAGACCGCTTCGGATACGCTCAACCTGTATGCGGCAATGCATGGCCGCTCCTGGCCCAACACCCGGTCGAGCAAGATCTGCGAGATCCGCTATGCCCGCATCCAAGGCCGCCACCTGCTGAGCCACCTCTTCGCGTCTGACTCCCAGGGCGCCCCTTCCGCCGCCTTCCGCGGCTACCTAGCATTCCCAGCACACGGCTCCGTCGTCGTGCACGGCCCGGAGGCCGGCGCAGCACGCACGCAGGGCAAGCGCGGGCGCGGCGGCGGCCGCAAGGGCGGTGGCCGCCGCGCCGCGGCCATGCCGATGCCGGTGCCGCATCCCGCAGACATCCTCGGCAGTGGCCTCGCTGGCCGAGGCGGCCAGGGCATGCCGCAGGGGCCGCCGCCGTGGATGCTGCCGCAGGGCATGCATGGCGGGCAGCCGTGGCCTGCGGCTCCGGGCCCCGGCAGGCTCCCGCGCGGCATGCCGGGCGGGATGCAGGGGCTCGGCATGGGCGACGCTGGCGCGATGGCGGCTGTGCTCGCTGGCCAGAATAGCTTTTACCCCCATGGTGGTGCTCCTGCGCTGCACTCCGAGCCTTCGTACCATGCTGAGGTGAGCTACTCTCCACCCACTGCCCTCAACGCACACCAGCCAGCGCCCTGTTCCCTCACTGTCGTGCGCTGTTTACGGCCGCTGGGTCCTTGTGCTGCCGCTGAGGGCGTGCTGTGACGGGTGCCGCTGCGCTGCAGGACTCCGGGCAGGCTTTCCATCTGCACAGCATGCTCAGCGCGCTGACGCAGTCGATGGATCAGCAGCAGATGCCGGACATGCCTGTCAACATATCCTAGCGCACTTTGGTGGCGCGTGTGAGCCGCAGCGGGCCCGCCCGCGGCCGCCCGATCAGGGACCGACGACCCTGCGGGGGCGCAGCATGGGGCAGTGGAGGCCTGTGCGGCTCCAAATAACCCGCATGCATGTGGCCACGTACCAGCTGGATCAGCTGCAGGCGTTGCGCAGGGCTGGATTTTGGGCTCCGTTTTGGCAGCATCGCTAATCTCCGGCGGGGTGGCGGGTCGGGTGACTCGCTCGCATGGGTCATGCTCTTCTGGGGTCAGCGATGCTGGGTTGTGAGCAGACCGGATTGGTGATTTGGCTCGGATTTTTTTGCCCAGAGTTTGGGCGAGGATGTGTGCCACAGCACACAGCGCACAGCACGTGTGCTGTGACCGTGCTGGTTGGCCGCTGTGATTGTGGAGGTGTTTCAATGAGGTGTGATGCCCGCCAGCGTGTGGCGGGGGCTGCGTGCCCTTTGTGTGAATATGCAGCGCGCTGCGCGGCTTGCGCGAGAATGTGGATGTAGCGCTGAGAGGTGGTCGGCCCGAAATTCGATGAATCTGACGATGGCGCCGAGCCAGCCGTTTTGCGGATGTGGCTGGCGCGAGTGTGTTGTGCGTTCGCCCGCTTTGGGCAAGGCGCTTATTTGTTTGCTGGGGGAGGACCGTGCTGCGTGCAGCCCCCCCCCTCCCTCAACCCCCGACCCCTTACACCCCTGCCAGCCACGGCGCTCGTCAACGCAGCGGGCAGCGGGCAGCGGGCAGCGGGCGGATGGTCATGAGTTGTGGATCTAGTGCCTGCCACATGCATGCCCGAATGGCTGGACTGCCGTGGACGTCGTGCTGCGTGCTGTGATGGCCATGTGCTGTGCATGGAGATGTGGGCGGTCAGCCCCCAGGTTCCGCAGCGCGGAGCGCGCTGGAGGCTTCTGTGTATCTAATTTATGCTCCAGGACTCTTCGCCAAGGCGTGGCGGGCCGGCCACTTCTTGGTCGCGCACCCGCCGCTCTTTCTTTCTTGTTTGTTCCTGGGCAGCGCCAGCTCGTGAGTGGTGGCTGTGTTGGCCGCTGCGGCACGTGTGGTCGTGTGCGCGAGGGCCTGAAGATGCAAACGGACGTGTGGCTACACAGTTATGGCCACCATGGAGATTGCACTGTGATGGTGGCAGCAGAGTTGTGTAAGCCAACATATTGACTCACCTGTGCCTGTTGCAATTGTGTCGTGCCACCGTGTGGTGACCTGCATATGCAGCAGGTGACCTGCTGCATATGCGACTGGCTCCCACCTGCTGCGACTGGCTCCCACCTGCTGCGACTGCCCCGAATGCAATCTCACCCAGCCTGCTAGCCATAGGGCACATGGTCTTTGAATTTTGAACAGTCTTCACCTTCCGGACCTTCCTTGGCCGCAATGTGTGGCCATACAACGAGTACCGCTGACAGCTGTGATCAAGGCAAATGTTCTCACCCGGTGGTCTCAGGCTGCCCACCACTGCCATGCACAGCACGAATGTTTTTTTCAGTTTCTGCATGCAGAGACCTGCGCAACAGGCAGTGAAGAAGCTGGAACACGCATTTATAATGCAACTGGTCCTTCTCCGCAATTGGTTGGCCGCAGATGATTATGGTATTATTACATGTGAGTAGAAATACGTTCGAACTGAAGTGGGGATCGTCGAGGCGGCAGTACATATACGCGCACACAAACACACGCTACATCAGCCCATGCGACAGCGACTGCCGCGTGGCCAAACGGTTCAAACCTCCCGTGTATCTGAGATAGAGGGCGCGTGCGCAGCGCATGCGGGCGAGTGCATCATGATGCCGCGGCATGCCGTTCGCCATGGCTGCCAGCCTGCACTCTCAGCTGGCAGCTGAGATCTAGATGTACACATGCCACAATGTTCCTCTCCACACAACTCGTGGCAGAACATGCTAACAAGGTGGCAGGTGCTCAAGGGTAATGATCCAGCACATCAACCATCAGCCCGCACTGGTCAATCCGAGTCGACTACTAACGCATCCCCTCAAACCTGCTCTCCAAGCAGTACCACCAAGCAGATGCCGCAGCTGTGGCCTCTGCGTTTGTCATGTGCATGCGTGCCGTGCCATCCCAGGCGCGCCCGAACAGCGGCCAATCGCAAACTCGCGCCGTGCGTTTCCGTTATGCATATGGCAGCTGGCCGGCAGCGCGGGCCAACCTCCTTCCACTGCCCAGGCATCAGGCGTCGCAGTCAGGATCAGTACCGGCAGCATGCCTGTATTAGAAAACACGCACCGCCAGCGCACACCACCACCCGCCGCACGTGACAGGTCCGGTCGTTGGCAGCAGTGCTCGTGCATGGCATGGTGCAACATGTTGATCGTTCGAGGTGCTCTTGGACGATGAGTGTCTGAAGGCACGCATCTGAATACAACCGCACGCTCATGCCCGGCCATCGCCACGCCCGAGTTGGCACGCATAAGTCGATAACCGGCTGCGCATGCTGCGCATGGTGCATGCTGTCCTGGCAGCATGATGTCCGCGGACGTGAAGGAGCTGCCGGCGCGCATGCTTCAAGTTGCCAATACTGCACATGCATGCACATGTGCGTCCTTGGTCGCCCGGGCGCCCACACCTGGGACCAAGCATCATTGCCAGTCACCTGCATTTTGTGTGGCAGTGATGATGGCATGTTTTGCTGTGGAAGTCTGGTGCATCGGCATCCAGACAACTGCATTCTTGTAGCCATGCTCACTATGTATACTGTTAACACTAGCTGTGTTGTCAAGTGCCATGCTGGCTGTGCGTGCAGAGGACATTCAGGCTGGGCATCCAAGCAGTTTAGATGTAAGATTAGATGTGTGAGGCAGCTTGGCTGTGGCATGCAGAGGTGGTGGGTGCGCCATCCCAGCAGCTCATCCCTGCCGCATATGCCGTTTCAAGTTGCCAGTGGTGCTTGTGCCAGCCTCATGCTGCCAGGCCTCAGCGCCAGACCGAACTACAGAACCTACAGAACCGCTGAAGACCGCTGAATATTCACACCAAAATTCAAGAAAATAAGCCAAGCCAGCCACTCAACATGCGAGCGTCGTCTGTGGAGCCAAAATGACATGTCGCAAGAGGCAGTAGCGATGCCATGCCGCTTGGCAGGGGTGCCGAGGAGTGCCGGTGGCCCACCGCCACATGCATGAATCAATCATCGAAGATTGCACAAGTGCAGAGGCCTCCGGAGGCGGTGACATCAGCCGCAGCATGCAGGGGCGTGGGCACCCACATTCCTCATAGTTTAGGCTATGCACTGGACACTTAAGTTAAGCAATTGCAGCGGCTGCACCAGCGGCCCCCATCGATGCAACATGGCTCGTGACTCCTTCTCCTGGTGTACAGACGCTACTCTCCTGTGTGATGTATTTGTGCCACACCAAGGGAAACCGCGCAACTTGAATGGAGCCACAATGCAGTGCTTGCACCGCGTCAGTGCGTCAAGTTGCGCGCCTTGAGATAGGTCTGCACGTGTCTGCAATTCACGAGCTCAAGAGTGAACCTAGTCAGGTGAGAGGCTCTGTACTCCGAGTCTCAATGTTAAAGGGCCGGAAGACATCCATTTTCAGATTCATCACTGCCATGTGATACATAACAATCCCTCAGATGACTAAGAGCCATGCCGTGCTGTGTGCTGGGGTTGTGTGCTCTTAACACCTTTGGAGCAGAGTTGAAGCAGGCATGAGGCCTGTGTCACACCCGTGTGAGGCAGTTGAGGGGCAGCTCATGATCAGGCATGCCCTCTGGCATTGTGCGTTTCGTTCAGTCATAGGCTTCCGCTCTGCCCTGCTGGACCCCGGGACCCCCGGGGCCCCCGGACACCCGGACAGTTCCTCTATGCACTGCCCAAAACATTTCATCGCCACCGGCTGCGGTATCGAGTGACTGGCTGCACTATATCGCACCGTATGCTGCACGCAATATATAGCATCTGGTGCGATCAAACGATTGCGATGAAAAACACTGCCCCGGACCTCCGGGCATGAAAAACACTGCCCCGGACTCCCGGACCCCCGGGCCGCAGCATCCGCGGGGAGGGCCTGAGCAATAGTATAAAACAGTTGCGGCGTGCCACATAGTGTGCACGAGTGCATGCGCCGTATGTAGGGCGCATCAGCTCCTCGGCTGCTTGCGGCATGTTCCGACTGTCACCGGCTCTTTATGCTGCCGGCTGTTTGCGCGCGAGCTACAGGTCCAGGACCGGGCCGAAACACTTCAGCGCACGAAACACGAGGTTGGACAGTGGATGAATGCTGGCAACGCATATATTGAATTCGAACAGACCGCCGTGCGACGTCGTGTACAAGGCAGCCGTATGGAACGCTAGTAGGTGGTCAGCATCTGCGATGTGCCCTCTGCAACTTACATGAGTGGCGCAGGGAACTCGGGCTGGGTCGCAGAACCTTGGCCGCATGGCTTCAACTTTGCAACACCGCCACGGATTTGGAGGCTTGCCTACCAGGCTTGCCTGGCTGCCTCTGCCGACGCTTGGGAGCTTGAGCAGGAGCTGTGCATGCAAGTCTGTCTAGTTCCTTGCCTCCTGTGAGAGGGGCCATTGCAGCCGACATGTGCCGCGACAGCGCCGCAGCCCTGTGCCATGCATGTCGGCCGCAGTCAAGTGCCATGCATGTCGGCCGCAGTGTATCTCAGGTGATGAGATCCTGTACACGTGCATATGCGTACTCGAGCAGAGCTCTGCTGTACTCCGGGGGCCCTACAGTTGAGGGATGACGCAGGCCGGCACCGCCTCTGCTGGATGCTGGCCATGACGTGCTAGAGGTCGTGCCGCATACATCACCTTTCCATCCACTTGCCGCACTGCTGGCGGCACGGCGGCCACACGGTTTGAAGGGCTGGTTTCAAGCGCACAAACGACCCAGTATACAGAACATCGATGAATTTGGCACCGGGCCTGGCACCGGGCCTGGCAGCGGACATGGCAGTGGAGCATTGAATGCTCCGGCTGACGTGTCGGTATGTCATCAGGCCATTGGCAATGTTGAGAGAGCTGACTGCGGTGCCCATGGATGCATGCCCATGCGCACAGTGTCATAGGACCCTTCCCACTGCCGCAGATGGCGATGATAGCACAAAGCCCAGTTTCACAAATGGACGGGGATCCGGCAGACGGATGGGGAACCAGTTTGGACTGATGAAACTTTGAAATGACATGGTGGCTGGCTTGGTTGTGGGGGCTCAGTGTGGAATGCACTCAAGACAGGCGGGGTGTATAGAGTATGCTCTTGTGTGCTGCTGTGTTGGATTGACTAAAGCGCTTCGCTGATCAGTGTGATGAAGGCACGTGTGCACCGAGATCGAACATGGGAACGGCCGAACTGCCCGAGTGAGTCATTGCCCATTGCCCGAGCAGGGCCTACCATAACTCCACAGGCACGCATCGTATTTGTGGCCATCATATGTGTTACACAGTGATAGATCACCTGTGGCCATCATAGTTGTGGCGCATGTCTGTTGCGCTGCCTGTGTCTGCTTCACCCTGCTGCTTTCAGGGGTGAGCCACATGCTCAGCAGTAATCAATGAGCCAGTCAAATTACTAGCCGTCATCAACGTGCTCGGATTGCTGCAGTCCGATCTGCTGGGGAGTGAAACACAAAACCTGTCATCCCGACCTGGACATTACGGAGTCGCCTGGTGTATTACTGGCCAGCCTTGCATGCCAGGACATGCAGGGGTCGACAGACCACAGAGAGGCGCGTGTGTGAGTCAAGACTGAGGCAGGATTCGAGTTTGCCACCTTAGCGTTACACAGTGCCAGTGACTGTCGGTCCTCGCATCCAGGCACCAGGGATCAGGATTCAAAGTTGGATCCAAGGACAACGACAGCTCATTAGCAGCAGCAATAAGAACGTGCGAAGATCAGCTTGATCTCATACGCTTGGATCACACTGTACATCTGTAGTTGTGCCATGTACCTATGTCATGCCGTTTGTTACATACGACAGCTGCAGCCTACTCTCACACCGCCCTCACAGCCAGCAATTGTGATGCACCTTCTGTCAAAATGCAACAACCGGGGTAAACATTACAGTATTTGATCTCCATCTGTACGGTCCTCCATTGTGTCATTGGCCTGTGCCATGTTTCTGCGCAAGCTGGTGGCACCAGACACGCAGAAACAATGACTCGAACTCGCTCACTCGCTGGGTGCCCAGCACACTCAATTGTGGCGTTGCCAGCCTTTTGGCGGCGGTTGCCCATACCTGCAAGCATTCACCGACAGAGCTGAGCAATAGCAAATGCTAGTGGTGCTGTCACGACAAATTCGATTTCACATCAGATCATTGCAAGCCTGCGGCTCACCTATGCCTCAGATACATAGATGAATCACACCAATAATGGCTGAAAGCAGAGTGACAGTGGGCTGACGGAGAACCACACGCAATCTCGGAATGTGCATACCTGATGATATTATACGGCCCCTCACTTAGATGACCTTGACCCCACTGCAGGCACACACATACTTGAAATTTTCAAATTGCAATCAGCAAGACTGAGATCAAGCAGAGGCGGTATCTGCGGGTCGGGAGCGTGCCTCCCATGGATACAGATCGCGTTGAACATCCCAACGGAACTCCCAATTTTCAACAAAGTCTTTCAGCGGTTGCCCTCTTGTCACTTGATGCTCATCTGCATCGTCCTCCGGCACAGGAGAGCTCGTTCCCGCAACATCGCCAGCAACGGGACCGTCCGCCGCGGTCCCCTCCGGTGCTTCGCCTTCAACCTTACGTTTCCTGCGCATTGGTCTATCCGCTAGTTCTGGGTCGATGTTGGCCTGAACGTCTGAATTACGCTTGCTGCTGGACATTTGTGCGTCCCGAAAATGGGAAGCAGACACCCTTTGCCTTGACACTTGCAAGGGCAACGGTGACAGGTGCGTAAAGCGCGTTGCTTTGATACTAGGAAATAAGCCCAAACACATGGCTGCGGAAGGAACACAGCATCTCGCAGAAGGAGATAAAGCGCAGTGCAGACGGTTCAGCAAAAGGTGCTGCACTGAATGCACAGCTTGCCGATAGGACTGCATCGTGGACAGTCGCATGTTTATTTCAATGCCGCGGTTGACAAGTTCCTGAACTGGCGCGCCAACCATGTGACGATTGCCGTCAAAACGAGACGGGCCCTCAAGCCACTGTGTCCGAGTCTGAAAATGCGATTGGCCCAAACATTACGATATGCCATCACCGCAATCTGATGGTCAGCAACGTTGTCGAATCCTTGTACGGCCTATAGTGCCGACAGCAGTATTTCTTGTTCTGCATTGAGGCGTCGAACTGCTGTAAAGTGCTGAAGGCAACAACTGGAGGAGTTGCGTTCAGCATGCGTGCACACAGCTCAATTGGCACACTCTGGGCCTGATCTGGCACTATATTTTGAGTACTGTAGGAGTTTCCAGGTCGACGTCCTTTGGAGACCGATCATCGCAACGTAATCATGGGGGAGCCTGACTACGGTCAGCGGAACACAAGCAATGACAGCAGAGCAAGGAAGAACACTGAATTAGGGCAAGCGTGTGAGAATCTTTTGAGCCTGTACTAAACAACTGGGTACACTTGCCGATCCTTACTCGCGTCGGCTTGCGCTGGGGCATAGCAGTGTCATGGCTTGCAGGCGTTACCCCCGCTGCCCAACGAGAGCATGCGCAGCAACGATCAGCGGCATGTCAGTCAATTGGGACGGCGAAAGACTCGTCCTCCATACGTACGCCCATCTCATTGCAGCGTCTTTCAGCGAGCATCCGATTCCAGGCCAGGAGATGCGACAAATGCGACTCTTCCATTGGAACCGTTCCTGACACAGTTCCGGAGTCCAACGCGCCCAAACCTTTAGATGGTATTTGTGCCAGCGACTCTGTACCGCAGGTGCCCAGTCCAGCCCCAAACCACCACCCTTGTGGCAATGAATCTGTGGTGGAATGTCTCTGCCGCAGTTCAAAAGATGGAAAAAATGTCAACCTTACCTTGACCGTCAATCAAAGCTCTGCGTACCAAGATCATCTGCCTGCAAGTCGAGTCTTGTTCACCACACCAGACCTTTCTGGCTTGAACGGGGCTCATGCAGCAGAACAGAACTCAGCAGCACAGGAGGAAAACCAGTTTCCACATGGCTTGACTGAGTCAGAACTTCAAAACGCTCTGTCGAATGATGACACAGCAGGTGTGCCTCCACTGGTAGAGGTCAGCTGGCCTCAGCTCCAATGCCAGGCTTGCAGAGTGCCATGTGCCTGCAACCAATCGGAACATTCACACTCCACCACCGACCGCACTCGTTTTTGCAGAGCCCTCGCCGTGCGCAAACACCGGACTACAACCTCCGCCTCCAAGCATGCAGCCTCCTATACAACAGCCTGAGTACAGCCACCAGCGTAGCCAGCAGCAACGTGCACAGACGATCGGACATCCTCCAAACATGACATGGCGTCGGCAAAGCTTGCTGGCGCCAGCACTAGAAGCCCAGCTGCTGGATGGCATTCCAGCATTTCCTCATCCATCCACAATGAGTTCGGTGCCAACTGCTCCTGCAGTGGCAGGGACACCCTGTGGCCTGCCTAGCCTCGAGCGAGCTGCCGCACCAGGAACCTCTCCTTACCTCTCCCAGCTACGATACCCTCCCGCCGAGCTCACGCCGCACAGTCCAGCCTTACCAGCAGCAGCTGCAAAGCTGACGCCCTGCCTCGATATGGCAGTACAGTCCAGCAGTCTCAAGGCCACAGTGGCTACCGGTGGTTCCACACTACAGCAGACACAATATGTCTTACAGGCTGATGGCGCCAGTGACGCGCCAACGGCACCATCAAGCCCTGCGCTGGGGCTTGCAGCTCCGGCAGCGCACGCACCTACACCACCGGGCGGCTTCCAGTTCCCATGCATCGCAGCCGCGCATGTGCCAGACTCTCCGGCGTCACCAGCACAACCTCCCGGGCGGCCAGCACATGCAGCTTCATCCCAGCTGCCGTCCGGACATGCTACAGCTCCAGCTCAGGCCTTTGCGTTCCAGCCGCATGGCAGGATGGCGAACACCGTTGCCGGGGCGAACATGAACCCGGCTGGCGCGGGCCTAGCTCGGCCCACACCAGCGCCGTGTGAGCCAATCGTCAACACACGGCGAGCAGAGACTCCCGTCAACCTGCCATCGTCAGTGCCGCGCCAAAATGCCGTCTGGCCGATGCAGGCGGCTCCACAGCAGCCGCCGGGCCCCGCAGCCTACCAACACCCAGACCAGCTCGGATACTCGCAGCATGCACGACAGCACGCGCAGCAGCAACAGCATGCGCAGCAGCACCAACAGCACGCGCAGCACCAACAGCACGCGCAGCATCAGCAACAGCAGCACCAGCAGCAGGCCCCATATGTGCATCCGTCACAGCAGCAGCCGAATGGCCATGCTCAGCAGCAGCCGATGCAGGCTGCGCCCACGTGGCAGGGGTGGCCGCAGCAGCGAGCCGGTGCGGTTGGCAGCTTCGGGCCAGCATGGCAGCAGCAGCAGCACAGCACGCCGCACTCTTCGTATGGCGCGATGCAGGCCGGTGCATGGACTCCAAGCCAGGCGCAGCAGCAGTTCACGCCGCATGCCGCGATGGGTGCGGCGCGAGCACACCTGGCGTCTGCACCGCGTCCTGCTGTGCACGGGAGCCGCCACACGCCCCCGATGTGCTACGCTCCCTCATCGGCCTCCACACCATACCATTCCGGCCACACAGCCCGGCAGCAGCAGCAGCAGCAGCAGCAGCACGGCGGGGCCATGGGTCCATCCGCGCATGCATGGCAGGCCCGCCCGGGCATGCCACAGGGCCATATGCCCTGCTTCCCGCAGGGCAGGGACCCACGAGATGGCGGCGGCGCGTTCCCGGTGCACCCTGGGCACGGCGCCCCGCAGCCACACCTCACGCCGCCTGCTCAGCATGCTGGGCATATGCCCGGGCATGGCCCACAGACTGCGCCGCTGCCTGCGCGGACGCCCGTCCTCGGCGGCGGCCGACGCAACCATGCTGCGGCATTCCCCAACCCGCAGAGCGCGCCCGTTCCAGCCGCACAGAAGCGACCGTGTCCTGACGGCATGCCGTATGGAGGCGGGGGCTACGCTCACGCTGGCGCCGCACCGGCGGCTGGGAGTGGCCAGGGGGGTGCCCCGCCAGCGCCGCGTGAGGCCGTGCCGGCAGTCGCGACAGGTGCAAGCGCCGCCGCTGCCCGCGCCGCCGCCGCCGCAGCCGCGGTGGAGTTCAGCTCGTCAGAGGTTCACCGGCTGCAGCAGCTAGCAGAGAAGGGGCAGCTGCGGCCGCAGGAGCGGGAGCGCGTGCTGCACCACTGGGTACTGACAGACGAGGCTGGCGCAGCGGCGGGGGCGACCGGTGGGAGAGGCGCGGCCGGCTCGCGGAAGGGGAAGGGGCTGTCGTCTGCGAACGAGGACCCACGTGCATTTGTGTCGGTCAAGCGTGGGGCGGCAGCGGGTGGCCGGCCTGCAGAGCGGCCCCGCGCTGTGGCAGCGCCTGCCGCCGCCGGGTCTGCGGCGGCGTTGTTCACGTCTGCTGGCGCGCTGGACGCTGGCGGAGGGGCCGATGTGCACGCAGGCCAGGCGATGCCGCCGCCAGAGCCGAAACCGCTGCCTCTGCCTGCGGCTCAGGTGGGGGGGCCTGCTGTGCCCCCTGCTGCCGCTGCGGGCACACATGCAGAGACGCCTCCAGCGCGCGTGCATCCGGACCTGGGTGCAGCTGCAGCCGATGTGTCTGATGCAGGCAAGTGCGGTGGCGCGGCAGGCCATGCCGCAGCAGAGAATGATGGTACGGTGCTGAACAGACCTGGTTCTGTTACGGCAGCGGGGCATGCGAGTGCTGCCGCAGCGAGCCCCGGCGGGAGGAACAAGGAGGCTGCGGTTCCAGAGAAGGCGGCTGCGCGTGGGGACCCAGGCGGCTCTGCCAGGGGTGGCGGAAGGGCGGCGGCGGCGCGGGGCGGTGCCGCCGGCAACCGGCCCCGCTTCAGCTGCCCGAGGGTGCAGCGGACGCCACCCAATGCAGCACCACCCCTGCCGGGAGGCGTGCCGGCTGTGAATGGCGCACTTGTGCAGCCGAACGGGGCTACGGCGGTGCCGGGAGGGGGCCAGCCGTCGGCGGCTGGGCCGCAGGACATCGCGCTGCGGAGGCCTGTGATTGCTGGGGCGCCCCCAGGTGTGCGGGCTGCGGGTGGGGCTGCCATGGTGGCGAGCGGGTGGTCGACAGGGGCCGGGGAGGAGGTCAGGGTGTCGAGGGCGGCGCTGGAGGCCGCTCGGGCACAGCACGCGCTGCGCAATTCGTTGGCGCAAGGCGAGGAGTAGGCGGAACGAACCCAAGTGTGCTGAGTAACTGTCGGGCACCGACAGAGAGTGTTTGGCGTTGTGGATGCGGGAAGCATGCGCGTTGTAATAGCCTGAGTTGAAAGGCAGAATGCGCGCAGCCTGCCAACATGCACAACACATGCATTTGTAGGCTGCATTGTGCACATGTTCCAATGCCAGTCTGTGCAGGTGCTGTGCGCGTTCTGACATGAGCACGTGATGCTGCCACGACACAACCTTGCTCATGTGTCGGCTGACCGAGGTGGGAGGTAGACCGTGCAGGTCTGGTTGGCGCACCCCCGCACAGGCTCATCGGATGCTGGACTCTCGCACACATGGTGCCGCTAAGGAAGCCGTTTCCCTGCTGTGAGTTACCCCACCGGCTTTTGGTAAGATCAGGCGATGCAGACATAAGTAATCATGCACTGGAGGCGTTCTTGGGGACCACGTCAAATGTATGTGATTTCACATACATGGAGTGGCTTATGTAAAGCTTCATGTAGCTTGTTGTAATTACGACTGTCATTTCCTCATCCACTGGCCTCGCGAGGGTCGACACGTAGTGCCTCGGCGTTGTTGCACTGTTCTCATGCATGATAGATGGTGTTATGTGACATTCTGGCAGTGCACTACCGGTGTTGGTCTGTGCTTGCCGTGCAAGCTGCCGGTGTTGTGCCACAGGGCAGTGTCACAGTGCATGGCATGCAAAGCATGCATAGGTTCACAGTAACATGGAAATTCGCCTTGCTAGTCACAGTCGCGGCCGCCGCCACGCCGCCGCAGCACGGCCACGCCGCCGCAGCACGGCCACGCCGCCGCAGCACGGCCACGCCGCCGACAAGCTGGCAGGCAGCACTGCTGTGCACAGCGGGGGCGTCATGCAACTCGCGCCCGCCACAGCAAAACTCATGCAGCCCCTCCGCCTCACGCCAAGCCAAGAACTCGCGCACGCCCGTCCCTCAATGCATCCACCATAGCACAGCCCGCACGGCACCCCCCTGCAGCTCGGGCCCCCTGCGCCGGCCCCAGCCGACAGCGCCGCCGCCGCCCCACGGCAGCAACCACGCGCACGCACACAACAGCGCGCCCGTCACGACACGTCCACTGGCACTCCACGCGCGTCATCACGCGGCACTGCGCTTCTTCTTCCCCTTCAGTGACGGTAGCCCCTTCACCCCGGCCTCCTTCGCCCCCGCTTCGGCCTCCGCCGGCGCCGCCGGTGCCACCTTCTCCGCAGGTTTCTCCTCGGGCTTCTCCTCCGGCGGTAGGTCTAGCTCATCGGCACGGATGTGGTTGCGCAGCGCGTCCAGCACGTCCTTCTCCTTGCACGTCGCACTGAGGAAGCGTGCCTTTGCGTCTTCCACCATCTCCTTCCACCCCGGCAGCCCCACCCCGGCCCAGATCTGGCTCTGGTCGTAGAGTGCATTTCCCCAGATGATCTTGACCTGATTCGGCAGCAGGTGCGTCTCGTCGGTGAAGGGTTGCGACACGACATACTCGGCACGCTGTGCTTCGCGCTCCTGCGTCTTCTCCGTCTTCTCGCCCGCCGCGACAGACTCCGCCGCCTTGAACTGTGCGTACACCTTCTCCCACGCCTTTTTGGATTTCTCCACATCTCCCTTCTTCACCTGCACGTTGCCGCTCCGACTGACCACACCGGCTTACACAAGAGTGACCAAACGTTGACTTTCGATGTCGGCGCAACGAGCAGTGCCCTGCCGTGGCCGCATCGTCCGGGTGCAGACCCGAGCGCCTCAAGCAGGCGCCGGACACCGATGGATTTGATATGCTCCTGCCACACAAGCAGCCCCAGCGGGACTTGCTGCACCGATGTCACCCAGAGACACTCCATCACAACGGGGCGGGGGTGCATCCCTCCATCGGCATATCGCCCCACATTACGCCTGCAACTTGTACACTCACCACAACTTGCGCAGGGGCGCGGGCAACTAGACACTGGCAAGGCAACGGCATGCAGGCGACCACGCTTTCCTCAAAACTTATTTAATTCTCCGATCAAAACTGTTTGAATTCTTGAATTACAACAGCATCGAGAGCAAGCAGGCACGCACCGTCTTGAGGGCGAGCTTGAGCTTGGTGTTGG
>JALKAD010000201.1:853367-863614 GCA_024500015.1 Ulva compressa | reverse complement strand
TGTCCCGAGGTGAATTGCATCGAGACTGACACGCACAGTACGATCAATGGTCTTCAAGATGGCATGGCGTGCTACATGCTGCAGCCACATGCCTGTAACAGTGCTGGACGAAGCAACGGGATTCCTCAGTCGCAGCGCCTGGGATTTTGTTGAGTTCCCTTCACATAACGCGGGTGGCCCGTCGGTCGAGCTGCCGGGACAATGAGTCGTGGATATTATGGCAAAACGGTGCAGCAGTATCTGCTGTGCAGGCGCCGCTCTTCGGACCTCAGCGCTCTTATACTCAGACACGTTGTGATTTGTTGCATCATGTCTCTGTCTTTCTTCTTCAATTCAAGTCAATTCGGAATCGAGGCTGGCGATTACTCTACGTGAACAATCCGCAGTTTGATTAACTCACATCTTCGGTACGGCTCCGACAATCACCAATTCAGACTTCGCGTTGCTTATATAGCCCAATTAGCTGTCCATGGTCGTGCATTTGTCCGTGATACATCCTAAGCTCGCTCTGAAGACCGTGCACGTCGGGTGCGCATGCGCGGTATTTCCGGAACCGTATGGTCACCGTTCCCGGAAAGTGTGTCGCGACCACCGACATGGGCACTAATCCATTCGTATCGATGTTTGCGGGCTTCAGTGGACTGTGACGGCCATAGTTTTGTTGCGATGAGCAAGAAAGGGTTAGCATGATCCAGACGCGCTGACGAGGCAGCGTCCCACGTGTCCACAGCTGCAACCGCCGCGATCGGGCGCCCAAAGCTGCGAAAGTTGCAGCTGCGCTCATTCTGATCCACGAATGTCGCCGTTTGCGGCTTGATGCTCAGCTTCCTGGGTCCATGGCAGCGATGTCCCAAGCATAGCTCGCTGCGCGGCGGGCAGACGCGCACGCGTGCGCGTGCTGCGTTGGCAGTTTGACCGTTCCGCGCACGATGCGTCCGATGACTGCACGTGGCTGCACACAATACATTTCGTATGTGGCGAGAGCAGTTAGCCATGCGTATCACAGACAATAGCACCCGCCCTGCCGCTTGGACTGGGCCAGGCACAGCGTTGCGGCACCGCAATGCCTTTCCAGCTGTCACGCCAGTCGTCAGTGACTCGTCACGGTTGGCGGTGAACTGCAAGCTTGACTTCCGCACGCATCTCGCGATGACCTTTGCCCACGCGTACCTGCTCACGCGCGCTTCTGCGCCGAGCTCCTCCGTGTCTGGTTGCTAGCGCAGCAGCATGCGGCTGTAGCAAAGTCAGTTCTAGCGTCAGACACACTTGTCACGCGGCAAGCCGTTCGACTTTTGGGGAGCCCTAGCCGACCAGCGGCGGGGTGCTGGTAGCCACAGATATGCACCGCCGGCGGCCACCGGACCATTGTGCGCCGGCGCCGGTCATCACGTTTGTACACGGCTCCAAACGCACTGTTTGCAATTTACCAGGCTCCAAACGCACTGTTTGCAATTTACCACAAGATCCTACTTGCAACGGTGTAGCTATTGCTCTGTGCTCACTCCCGGGTCGCATGCTGCAGGCCTACAACCACACAACCACAGTGTCAACTGTTGAGTTACCTTCCAAGATGACCGGTTTCCTGAGATCAGTGTTTGGCCAATCCCTCGGCACCACCGGCAAGGCCCCGAGCTTCAACGACTTCAGCCTCCACGTCGCAGACGACGGTGCCCCCCCCCCCCCTTCTGCATGTCTACCTCCACCTGCTCTAGATCTAGATCCGGGGTGCATGCCATGCATATGCTCGCACATCGCCGTCGCCATGGCTACCTCCTTTGCTTGCATGGACTGTGAGTTGTGCAAGCACAGACTCAGTGAATCGGGTGCAGCCGAGAACGAGCTGGACGGCTCGGAGCAGGCGATCCCCCTCGCGCCGGCGCCGGAGCCGGTCGCCGCGAAGCGCACCAACGTGTGGCAAGACACGTTCAGCCCGCAGATGAACAGCAACCTGAAGCGGCTGCCGAAGAGCTACTACGACTCCCCGCAGCAGGGCCACACGGAAACGGTGTGGGAGCACATCATCAAGGCCGACACCATCCGCCAGGTCGCCTTCCAGCACTTTGACAAGAACCGTGCGCCGCCCCGCTGTGCTCTGCTCTGCTCTGCTGTGCGGCCGTGGCACGCGCTGCCGCCCTGACAGGTGTTCAAGATTTTGTTATCGCATGCTAGCAGAGCAATCAGTTGCAAGCCACGGACAGTCATGGGCGGCTAAAGCATGGTTTTGGTTTTGGGTGCGCGGTGGTACCGTTGCATGATGCTGTACAGTGTCGATCGATTGCATGACGATGTACAGTGTCGATCGATTCTACAATCTAGATTGTTCCGCTTGCCGTGGCCAGGAGGGCGTCGGGATGTCCGGCGCACCGGGAACCCGTGGCCTCGTATGCATGTGCTTGGGGCATGCCGTAGATCGTTTTTTTAACAAAGAGAAGGGGAAAAACGCACATTTTAAAGACGTTCCATTGACATGGGCAGACGATCATGTGTGCATGCAGAGGACGGCATGATCGACGCGGCCGACCTGCGGGCCTCCCTCGGCAGCAACGCCAATGTGGAGGACCTTATTCAGAAGGCCGACAAGAACAACGATGGAAAGATCGATCAGGCCGAGTTCTGCGAGATGCTCAAGAACATGTGAGCGCCCGCGGCGTGAGCTGCTGCTGCGCGCGCGTGTGCCGCAAGCGGATGCCGTCATCGGGCCCTTGCTGCGGCGCAGCTGCGCGCAGTGGCTGCGTGCAAGTGATGTACAATGGCCCGCCTGTCAGTTTTACGGGTGTTGGCGTGCGGCTGAGGGAGCTGTTGTTGATTTGTGAGACGAGCTAGTCGAAGTTTTCTGTCCCACATGCGCGCCGCATTTTGATGCCACGTCGCCCAGGCAGGGAAGTCTGTTTCAGAGGAGCGGAGGGGGACACGCCAGCGCCGCATTGCGGCACGTTTTGTGTGGTTGCGTAGTGTCAGTCGTCAGAGACATCCCGATGCTGGCTGTCTTGTATCATTTTTACTGCACACGCTACCAGAGGGGATGTGCCAGTGTGTGTGCCTGCTGGAGAAGCTGAGGAGAGGTTGTGCTGTAAAAGAGGTTGAGTCCGTTGCAGCCTGCACATGTGTGGCCTGCCATGACTGCTTGCCACCAATTGCCACTGGTGCGGCCTGTAGCAGCGGCCGTGAGTGCGATGTGGCGCGGATGGCTGCTGTGGCGTGCATGTATGATTACATTGCCGTATCCATGTGGACGTTGACATGTAGCTGTTCTATTGTGATTGAGCGTGTGTTACATCTTTGCTGAGGTTTTGCAGAATGATCTGGGCACGTTGTGCGGAAGTTTAGTTCAGTTCCGAGGTACCGCATTTGTATACGTTTTATAATTATAATTACAAGTGTGTGATGACACCTTCATCTTCTGTGATCGTGGCAGGCCGCACAGGTGAGAGTGATATGCATGCTTGCGTTTAACTCATTATTCAGGAGCATGCTGCAACATGTGATTTGTCTAGAACCATGTGGTAGTTATCGGAAGCATGCATGCAGTGCTAGCGGGACAGTCATCTGGAGAAGTGCAGCAGAGAGGCACAGACCTGGGCCCTGTGTGTGGAGTGTGTGTCTCATTGGCGGCGATCAGCAGGTGGGGACCAAGCTGGCGTCTGAGAGGCTGGCTTGGACTGCGCACCGACCTCACTTTTGAACTGGATGAGCTGAGCCACATTCGCATGACAGTCAAGGATCAGAGTCCAACCTTGAAGCGCATGCTGTATCGAAATGCCCGAGTGTCCTAGCCACATAGGTCTCATGTACATCCCACGGGAATGTCCGCGTCCTCATCAAACTGCGTTGTATCATGATTCATGAACCTTGAACTGAGTATCATGATTCATGAACCTTGAACTGAGCCTCGCTCATGCTGGCTGCACCTGCACTGCATACATGTTGAAAGAGTTTGGCATGCAGTCAATAGAACAGTAGGGGGGTGTGCACTCAGCTCTATAGCACGTCCAGTGTTCACGCAGACACTAGAACAGTTCAGGAGCAGGTGCACGAGACAGCCAATCTTTTCTTGCCTCTTGGGTCCTTGTATATATATCCCATATATAGAAAGCACTGCTCTTACCTCTCGAGAAGCGAGCACGTGCTTTGGTCAAAGGCGGCAGGGAACGGCGTGTTACGGCTGTCGCCGCATGCTGGCATTGACGGACGGGAAAGCAGGGGTACAACAAAGTTTTTGTTACATTATAAGAGAATATTCTCAATTTGAGACGCAATGTGTCGTGGTACGGTCATACCACCAGGAAAACAGGCGATCCCATCAGAACTCGCAACTTAAGCCTGGTTGGGCAGGATTAGTACTGGGCTGAGTGATCTCCTGGGAATCCCCTGTGCTGTACCGCTTTTGCACGACTCCCACGCTGGCTGCATGGGCCAGCTTTCGCCCTATGGTACCTCCCTGCCAACCGCATCCCCTTCAGCCGCACACAGAAGACAGGGTCCTTGATGAGGTGAGGTTCAAACCTGATCTGCACCACCACGAGCTCGGCGATACAGGTGTGGTCTGTGCACCGTATCCCCTCCAGCCCTTGAAGCACCTCGAGGTGTTTCGACCGATGTGGTTTCATTATTTACAGGAACTCGACTGCTCCCGAAAACACCGAGGTCAATGTCTATCTCTGTGAGCAATTGTTAAGTAAAGTGGTGTTCTGGCTGTACTTGGGACAGCAGCTAGTCAGATATATCACACACTCCACGCCAATGAGCCTCAACGGAGAGCTGTGTACTATCCACAACTTGAATCCAGGGCTCTGATTATCGATGGCGTAATCAGTTAGGTGTGGCGCTGTGAGCAACTGCGTGGAGCAGACATGACAGTGCCTGTCACGAACACTCCAAGCCAAAGGTTGTGATGCTGAGCTGGTCTCAGTCCGTGCATGGCCAGCACCTGATGCAGCAATGAGTTGAATACACATACTCTCTCACCTCACCACATACGCCTGCATGTGAACCTCCACCGGCCAAATTTGCAGTTGACAGTCCACAAGCAGGTGTTTATTGACCTGGGCATGGCTATGTATCGCAACGCGTGACCCAGGTTTGGGGAAAAGACGTGCTGCATGCAAACAGGCATGTGACTGGTGCTTCAGTGGTCCAGTACCCAGTATGCCATTGTCTGGAGGCAAACCCATGATAAACTGTGCCATGTGAGTTTCAATACATGCCGTCTGGAAAGGTCTGCATCCACACCGTTCTCTCTGCCTGTGGGTCTCTTCTCCGAGCCACCAACTCACGAGCAGATGCTGACAATGAGTCATGACAAGGAGCATCACCCTCGACCAACATCTGCTGGCCAATTTTCAGATTTGACACTGGTACATTGGGCACAGCTGTGGAATCCAGCCTGCCATGACGTATGAATTGGCCAGGCACCAGCCAAATAAAAGCAAGGGAAAACAGACGGGAACTGTGTGGTAACCGCAAGGAACACGATATGACGTAGCTACTGCAGTACATACAGTGTACCTGTATTGGTGCGCTGAGGGAGCGAATGTGAAGCTATGTGGCATGCAGCACTGGGCATTGTTGCGCGACATGCCCGTTTCATGACGACATTCAGCATGCTGTGCTTACTTGACTAGATAGGAACAATACAAGAAGAAGCTGACGTCATAAGCAGACATGTGCATAGGTGACGATCTGCACTCACCTGTGCTGCTCTCATGCTCTCTGAAGCAGCCCTCTGTCTGAAGCAGGTTCTGAAGCAGGTCCCGTGGCACGGACCGGAGGGCAGTGCCACCTTACACTACCGACTGCATAGCGTACACATTGCGCTGCGGTCTGTGGCCTCAAATTATTCTTGAGAAAAGCAATTATATCATGACGCTGCCTGTCGGCAGCTGGGGGCTGTGCAGCCACGCACCGAGCCAGCCGCCTGTACCCGCCCGCTCAACGCAGGGCAGCAGCTGTTTGAAAAACAAGATCAATCTACACACTGAACGCACACGCGCCGCTCCCTCCGGACAGAAGACCGCGCCTGATTCGGACCGATCGGGCCTGTGCACACCCCTCTCAGGCCCGCGCAGGCCGGTGATCGTTTGTCTTGACAAAGAAAGGCGTCTTGGATCGTGCGAGCAGACCCTGCCTGCCCTGCGCCGGGGCCGACTGTCAACACCGCCACAGGCATGCCTCAATGTTTATGTCAGGGCGCCCGCCTCTTGAGTCGGGTCCCACTCGCTCGCGCGAGCACGCCGCGCCAGCGCGGCTACACCCGCTGCGCGGCGGCCGCAGAGCACAGCACATGTTTGTGTCTTGTCAACCGGGGGGCCCCCCCTCCCCCCGCCCCCTGGACCACTACGTCCCACAGCACACAGCACGCTCACAGTGGGTTGCGGTTGGTGACGAGCGGCCGCTCGACGGGCGGCGGCGGCGGCGGGATGCGGTCGTCAGGGTTTTCCTTCGGCTTGTACAGCCCCTCGAACTCTGGCTTGACGCGGCCGACGTCCTCCAGCGGCCCGAGCCGGAAGTCGTTCGGCCGGCCCTTGCGGCAGACGCGGCTCTTCATGAACGCCGTGCCCTTGACGTTCATGCACTCGCTGTACCCGACGTCCTGCGTCTCGACGGCCGCAAAGAGCATCGGCACGGCAAAGTTGTTCTCGAGCGACACGACGGTCGTGTTCCGGCCGCGCACGTCCTTCGGGAAGTCGTCGAAGATCGGGTTCCACAGCAGCGCGCCGTCGATCGAGTTCTGGTCGGGGTCGTCCTCGAGGGCGACGCGCACGGAGCACTCGCCGTTGGTCGGGCACGACGCGCCGCGGTGCCAGGTGCGCGTGAAGGTGCGGTCGTCGTAGCCGATCATGAACGGCTTGTGCCGCACCATGCCCGTCACCTGGCCGCCGAGTAGGTACCGCGCCTGCTCTGCCGCAAAGCACTGGAAGCCTGCACACAGCACGGAATGTGAACAGTCACCCACAGCACAGCAGCACAGCAGCCAGCATGTGATTTGAACGACAGGCGGAGGTCGCTCTGGAGCAGGAGCACCGGCGAAGTTGGGCAGATGGGGTAGCAAATCTGAGATCGGACGGCAGGGCTGACAACCGAGCGGTGGACTGCGGAGAAGGGCGGAGAGCGTACTCTTGACGAGGGCTTCGTTCTCGGAGACAAACGTCCAGTCCTTGTTCCTGTGGATGTAGACGGCGGCCATGGCGGCGGCGCCGGCGGTGGAGCCGAGGTGCGGCGTGTCAAAGAAGTAGGCGCGGCCGTTGCGCGTGTACTTCACGAGCTCCGTGTTGCAGATCCAGTCCCAGATGAAGGACTGCGCGGCGAGGTGGTACCGCACCTCCTGCGTGATGGTCGCCGCGTGCGTCACGGCCACGTTGTTCATGTAGTCCCACGACACGCCGGGCAGGTCGAGCTCGCCGTACCTGCACGCAGCACCGCGTCACAGCTCGGCTCGGACCACGCGGTGATCGGCAGCATGAAAAACAAAACACATCTGTGCACCGCCTTCCGGGTGCCGGGTGTGGTCGCCATTATGCATCGTGATCAGCTGTCATTTTGGTGCAGCAGCTTTTGCGGTGATACCTGCAGGGAGTGCTGCCAACACAAACTGATTCCACTGCATCGCCGACATGGCTACTGGCAATAATCAAGCATGCGATCGACAGTGCAACAGGTATGCCGCTGCTCTGCGTCCAGCTGCAGCACACACTCCCAAGCGAGACACTCACAGAGCACCGAGCATTATGGCAGTGTCTGCATTGCGGCGGTGTCGCGAGAAGGGGGAGGGGGGGTGCGCACGCGAGGGCCATGGTGGTGGCCATGGCTTCGCTGTAGTACGAGTCGTTGAAAACGCGGATGCCGTTGATGGAGGCGCGGTAGAGCCACGTCGACGCCCAGAAGAGGTCGTCGCCAAACTCGGACGAGGGGTAGTGGTCCTCGATGCCGAAGCTCGCGTCGGTGCCGTTGAAGCCCTCCGTGTACAGCCCCGGCGAGAACATCGCCGACTGGAACAGCCGGTGCGCCTTGTCCACCTGCACGGCCCGCCCCGTGCTGTGCGTGCTGTGCGTGCTGTGGCGCTGGCATGTGGCACGGTGGTCACGCCGGCCGTGCACAGCACGACCGCACGTGCAGCACTGCGCGCTTAACACAAATCGTTGCTAGATCATCACAGAGGCAGCTGGCGTGCGAGAGCGGGATGGCCGGAGGCCGCAGCTAGTGCCTCTGATGTACGGCGCTGTCTACCATCGCACTGGCATGGCCCTGATGCACCTGGTGGGAGGCTGCTCGATGTAGATGATTCACAACATGGGATGCAGTCTGACTGGTCGCATGATGGATTGCAAGCATGGTCCTATTTCTGCACAAGGCGAGGCGGCTAGGTAGGGCGCGCACCATGGTTTTGGCGACGGCGCGCTCGATGACCTCGTATGTCTGCAGCGCGATCGCGCCGGCGGTGATGGCGGCCACGACCTGGCCCGCGAGGTCCGAGGGCGACTCGTCGAGCAGCATGAAGCCGACGTCGTACTGCATGCCCGCGAAGCGCGTCACGTCCTCCGGCCGCCGCCACTCCTGCCGCTCCTCCTGCAGGTTGCCCACCTGCACACACCCCCGGCACGCTCAGTCTCGTGCTACTCTCTTTCCACCTCGCGGTCTGAAGGCGGACAAGGCGCCTTTGAGATCGAGCCTTCACCACTCAACCAGCAGCTTACAGGCTGTTGCTTGCATTCCGAGAAGCACTCGTTGAATGGGCTCGTAGGTGGAGGTGGAGACGCAGGCCTTCATTGGCGGGGAAGTAGCCGAAGTAGCACTCGTTGAATGGACAGCAGGGCGGCGGGTGCGCACGACGTAGATGATCTGGTCGTTGCTGGAGGACATCAGCCGCGCGGGGTTGAGGGGGTCGGGCAGCGGCGTGACGACGTAGATCTCCTGCATGTAGAGCGCGCCATGCATGAGCACGGCGCTGATGTCGTTCTGGAGCTCGAGGGACTGCCCCCAGAAGCTCGGGTACTCGAGCATCGCCCACGCGAGCATGCTCGTCGTGACGGCGACGTTCCACGTGAGCTTGACCGCGCCGATCTCGCCGTCGTTGTAGTAGCCGCCCGAGAGGTCGACCTGCTTGTAGAAAAAGTCGGTCTTGTCGGTGACGACACCCTTGGTGACGTTGGTGAAGGTCATGTTGACCTCGCGGTACTGCAGCCCGGAGCTCGCGCGCCAGTCGATCGGGTACCCGCCGCGAATTTCGCCGGAGCGCTCGGCGTTGAGGAAGCGCAGGGAGAGGCGCGCGGCGCGGCCAAAGTCGACGGCGCGGGGGTAGAGCAGCCAGAGGAAGGTGAAGGCTGCGGCGGCGGCGACGCCGGAGAGCACCATGAACAGCGTGGAGAGGCGCGTGAGGAGGATGCCCTGGCCGAAGTTCCAGTAGGCGAGCATGAGGAGGGGTGGCGCGATGTTGATGACGATGAGGCAGAGCGAGAGCACGGTCGGGAGGTTGATGACCTCGCGGAGGTGGATGCAGCCGCCGATGAAGGCGATGAGCGAGAGGACGACGAGAATGAAGGGCCAGCGGAGGGCCTTGATGTTGCGCGCGGGCGCGAGGTCGGACCAGGAGCGGGAGCGGAAGGAGGTGCCCGGGCCGATGGCGGCCTTGAGGGGCACGAGCCAGGAGGCCTTGAAGTCGTACCACCAGCAGGCGGAGACCGCGATGCGCGAGAACCAGAGCGCGCGCATCTGCTTGAGGGAGTCGCAGTAGAGCAGCATGACGATGCGGACGGCGTAGTGCGCCGTCATCGTCACGACGACGTGCACGGTGAAGTTGACGGGGAAGTAGCCGAAGATGAGGTGCACGATGGGCACGAGCGTGAAGATCACCGTCCACAGGCCTGCGTGCAGGGTGGGTGCGGGTTGATTGAGGCGGGTGTGTGCTGCCGGCGTATCCACACCAGTGTCCTGTCAACGTTCGGTTGTGCACGGAACAGCGGTGACTGCATGGACCCCTGTGTATGTGTAGCCAACGGCATTCACGCTACTCAGCAAGCCCGCACGGCAGTCGGACGGCCTGCCTGTCAACCCATCGCGCATGATATGTGCGCGCATGATATGTGGATGACGACAGCCCATGTGCCGGGTGCATGAATGCGCAACTGCCAGCTGGCATACCCACCACATTGGCCTTGCACAGAAGCCCGGTGCATGCATGCATACCACACGCCGAGCATGCATAGCACACCGCAGCAGGCAGCAGCAGGAGGCCGCGGAGGCAGGGCCAACGA
>JALKAD010000201.1:818396-829536 GCA_024500015.1 Ulva compressa | reverse complement strand
CCAGCAACACGTCTGCACGACGCGCTGATGTTGCACCTGCTCATCTAGCTGTCACCGCCACAGCAAGCCACATGCGAACACGTAAACAATGAGTGAGCTTCAGCAGGTACATGTACATTGCTTGAGGCTTGGGGGCGCACTTCCATACGTCAATGTCGTATCCGCAGAAGTCCGCACCGTGAGCGCACCAGCCTTCCGCGGGCTCATCCAGGCTTTCCCAACTGTCGAAAGGCGAGCCATTGCAGCGCGATCCAAAGTCCTCGACTGACGCCGAACAGACTCTTAGCGGTTTTGTGAAATTCCACTTCGTGGAGTTCTGAACAGGCCCTCTTTGTGCCAGCGCCAACCAGCTGCCTAATTGCAGCCAGAGGCACCACAACAATGTACGGCGAGACGAAAACATGCTGAGCTTCATGTGTCAATCATGTGTGTCGCAGCCCCAAGCGGACCACACAGTCCGCTCACTTGCCCTGCCGCACGCCGCTCTCCCTCCCGAAGTTGCCGCAGATGTCACACACAACGAACCGATAGAATCAGCCGGAACTGAAGCAAGATAGGTAAATTCTTGAGTGAAGCACGCACGCAAATGGTGTGCTGGTGAACTTGCGCCGGGACAACGGAAGCAGAAACAGTCGCGATTGTTTTCGATACG
Source organism: Ulva compressa (assembly GCA_024500015.1). Lineage (NCBI taxonomy): Eukaryota > Viridiplantae > Chlorophyta > Ulvophyceae > Ulvales > Ulvaceae > Ulva > Ulva compressa. The sequence goes on along the minus strand of JALKAD010000201.1, from coordinate 828,884 downwards.
CAATACGGTCGGAGAAGGCGTCCACTTGTTTCTGCCCGCGTGGCATCGTTAGCAAGCTGCCTACATGTACCTTGTTCAAGCATCTGTTGTACTTTTGCCAACCATGACGGAAGGCAAATTCGCATTTCCATGCTGCGACGACCCTCGCGATCGAACGGTCTGATGTCGACACCCCTCACGCCTAAAATCGGCTCGCTTAGCATGACGCAGCTGTCAGCATTCCCGCCGCGGCTCGGTGCATGGCAGCTATGACAGCGCTGGCAAGGCATTGTCATCTTTAGGCTCTGAGCAAGGCGCGAAGGTGTTACAGAACCTGGGTTGACATCTTATAAAGTAGCTGTTTGTTTTTCGATGCGTTCTGCGGGCCCAGGCGGATGTAATGTCACAACGAGGCGACCGGTGACCACGGCGCGCACACCTGGTCAACGTCGCGTCCCTTCATTGCGCCGCACATATGCCTCTGCAGCAATTAGCAGACCAACACATCATGGTTTTTTTAGTGAGGGCATTTGCACGCAACAGCATATGTACTGGGACAGCTATTGCAGTCAACAGCGCCTGCGCTTTACAGCCGCTTCACTGCATTGCGCCCACTCAAACAGTGATTTCATTGAGCATCTAAATGCTGTTGCCAGTGGGTATCTGCGTGTATGTCATTCCGAGTGTCGACGCTGCGGACGATACCGCTGCAGACTGGCAGGCAACCCGTACACGCGGACTCAGCGTGTGCGCAGACCCAGCAAAGCAACAATTGGTAGCTGCAATTAACTCACATATTTATGCCTGGCCTTGTATGGCATGCGATGTATCGGATACAGATGGCTTCGGCCTCTTTTGTTAACTCTATCTGGTGGCGCCTGCGATATCTCAATGCAGAGATACTGGCCACGTTGAGTATCTTCACGTTTGGCACACTTTACTACAGATCAAACCTGCTGCGAGTGTATCAGGGATAGTTGCACATGCCGAATCTCTTGTCATGGCGCAACACCAGCGGTTCAGAACTCCAGGCTGCAGCTGCCCTTGATCCCAGTTCAACTTCCACACCAGCACAGTGCAATTATGATTGTGTTCTTATGATCTTGTGTATGGAGGCGAATGCATCTGATCTTACCTTGCTATGGTCTGAACTGGCCTGGTTTGACTTGGTAATATGTGGGAAGCGAGCGCATGGCCCTTTGACTCAGACTGCTCTCGTATCAAGACAGAGTCGAAAACACCCAGAGTGAATAAATTGATTCATGATATCAACAGGCAAGTATCAACTGTGACACGGTGAGGCTGCGCCCTAGAGTTGCGACGAGGCTGAGTTGCGACATCCAACCTGCCGCAAGCCAGACCGAAGTTATAAAGTTGATCAGCATCCGCATCAAACCCAATGTATAATGCCACATTACCTCTCAAGCATCTGAGAGGTGTCGGCAGTACCTCGCTGCCGGAATTAACCTGCCGCAGCGTTAACAGCCGCCGCGCGCAACTAGCGCAGCCAGGAACCGCGAAAAAAGCTGATATCATCCACAATATGTATTCTTGTGTTGCTGTAAGGCTCTCAAGCACTGTTTGACTTGCTGTGTTGAGACGCGATGTCAATGTGGTCACTGTTGCACGCCTGCCACACGTGGCTGCATGGATGATGCACTGCGTCATGCTAAGCGAGCCGATTTTAGGCGTGAGGGTCGACACCGACGCGATTTCTCGATCATGCACACGATAATGGTGACCGACGCTGACACAGCTTTGCGGGAGCGAGAATGTATAGGCTAGCGCTCCATAAACAGGCAGCAAATGAGCGGCAAGACACTGGCTATTGCTCGACTGGATGCATTGCTTGCCGACAAGACGCAGCATGCATAATGGGACCCGGTCTGTTTCGGGGACATACGTACTCAGCTGCCCCGCCATCCCAGGTGCCTCAAGAATTACAAGTTTGACATGTGAAACATCGAAAAGGTACAGGCACTAGGTGACAGCACGCACAGAATGAAACAAAGTGACAGGTCCACTTTGAGCTGAGCAACTTGTTGCAACTCAGCTCAGCACAGGGCACCCAAGCAGCCGACCACTGAGCCTGCATTGATCTGTGTTACCTGACAAGGGGTTGCTTGCTTGTGCGGAGCAGAATGCAAAAGACAGCGTTCATCTGCAGCTGGGTGTTGCTTGTTATGGCTTGTGCATGCTTGCCAACACCAAGGAAATGGGGCATCATGAAGCAGCATTAGTGAAGGTACAGCGAATGCACCACTTGCTAAGTTTTGATGGTATTTATTTCACCGGCAGCGTGTGTTGGAGCTCAGTAAAGACGGATCGATGCAACCGGCAGCTGTGCAGTGCACCTCACATTGTTTCCGCACGTTTGAAAGAGCACCTGCTCGCTTTCATTTATCAGCCAGGACATGTACTGTACAGACTAGATTTTGGTTCATGTACATGCTACCTATGCAAGTGTATGCTGCCTTGGCATGGGCGCACTGTGCCGCGAACGACAGAGGCCCCAGCGCATGACTGCGACCCACATCACAGCCAATAAGCCCTACAGATGCTAGCAGCTATGATGCCCAGCAATTATGATGGCTATCGTCACGTGCAGTCGCGCAGGGCAGCTTCGTAGGGGCCACGCCGTACAGGTTGTTGACATCCCAAAGCTGCTCGTCTGGTGCATAACAGCGACTGCGGCCACGTGCACGCTGTTACAGAGACACATTAGCTCTGTGAGTATTTTCCTGCGCCTGCTGATTCCACGCAGGCATTGTTGAGAATTGGCATGCTCCCTTCAAGTTGTCCACGCTAATGCCAGAATGGCTCGGAGCCGTCGCAGATCCGACATACACATACAAATAAAGCGGAAGATATTGATTGACGGCATCAAGCCTGTGTTGCGGAGTATATAATGCGCCATCTCGGTGGCCCTGTGGCCCCCTCGACTTGCCCGTTCCCCCGGCGACGCAGCATGGTGACGGCATCCGGTCACGTGCACCATGCCCAGCGCCGAATCGTGAGGCACCGATAAGTGGAGGGCTCAGCTGAGCTCAGTTTAAGGCATCGCTCTGCCGCAATATGTTTACATCGAACATGTGACATCATGCGTGAGCCTGAGCTCACGGTCCGAGCGCTCGCGAGCACGGCGGCGGCTGCGTCACGGGATGATAGGCGGCGGATTCATTCGACATTCGCTACCACCTCAACAATTTCCTTTGTCATCCCTGTCACAGTCGAAACTACTATCGATCCGACTGCGTCCAGCATGAGCCTGAATTCGAACGTGACACGATGTTGCGCGCACATGCTCATGCAGGAAGGGCACACATCACCAGAGTTGATCAAACCCATCACGCAGCAGTCGCCCGAATGTGCACAACACACCACAGGCAGCAGGCGCCGCACATGATTCCAATTCAGGCACAGGCAGCCAGCCCACCCAATGGCATCCGACTTTTCAGATCTCCTATGACTGACACTGCTGAAAGAGACTCATTCGCGCCCAGTCGGCACTCCAGCACACTCTAGGCCGCACTCTGCATTCACTCGCCCCACATGTCAGGCCGTGCGGCCCCGCACCCCGCACCCCGCACGCGGCGCCGCACACCGCCACTCTACTCCGGGCAGTCGTACAGCATGATGACCGTAGGCTTCTTCTCCTTCGGGTCATCATCGTCCCCGACCGCCGGCACGAACACTCGCGCCTTCTGCACGCACTTTGACTTGGCGTCGCCGCCCGCCGCCTCTGCGCCGCGCGGCCCCACGGCATCCGCGTTGCCCCCCTTGAAGAAGAGGCCGCCCTGCGACCCCCCGTCCTTCTTCGCGGCCGCGGCGGCCGCCGCCACGGTCTGCTCCTCCTTGCGAGCCTTGACCCGGCGCTCCTCCTCCTCCCGCTCTAGTTTGGCCTGCTCCTCCGCCTCTTCCTTCAGCAGCCGCTGCCGGCGGGCCTCCTCCTCGCGGTCAAACCGCTCCCGCCGCTCCTGCTCCTCCTTCTGCGCCTTCGTCCGCCGCTCTTCCTCCTCCTTACGTGCCTTTGCCCGGCGCCCCTCCTCCTCTTTCCGCGCCTTTACCCGCCGCTCCTCCTCCTCCTTGGCCTTCTTCTCAGCAGCTTCCTTCTCGGCCTTGATCCGCCGCTGCTCCTCCTCCTCCTTGGCCTTCTTCTCTGCGGCCTCCTTCTCGGCCTTAATTCGCCTCTCCTCCTCCTCCTTAGCTTTCTTCTCTGCGGCTTCCTTCTCAGCCCTAACCCGCCGCTCCTCCTCCTCCCGTGCCTTTTTCTCAGCGGCCTCCTTTTCCGACCGCACACGGCGCTCCTCCTCCTCCTTCGCCTTCTTCTCAGCAGCTTCCTTCTCGGCCTTTACCCGCCGCTGCTCCTCCTCCTCCCGTGCCTTCTTCTCAGCTGCTTCCTTCTCAGCCTTCACCCGTCGCTCCTCCTCCTCCTTCGCCTTCTTCTCCGCTGCTTCCTTCTCAGCCTTGATACGTTTCTGCTCTTCCTCCTCCCGTGCTTTCCGCTCCGCCTCCTCCTTCTCCCGCTGTGCCTTCACCCGTTTCCGCTCCTCCTCCTCCTCCTTCTGCGCCTTAGCCCGGCGCTCGTCCTCCTCCTTCTGTGCCTTGGCCCGGCGCTCATCCTCCTCCTTCTGCGCCTTTGCCCGCCGCTCCTCCTCAGCCTTGCGGGCCTGCGCCCGCCGCTGCTCCTGCTCCTGTGCTATCCGTGCCTCCTCCTCTTTCTGTGCCTTTGCCTGCTTCTCTTCCTCCTCTTTCTGCGCCTTTGCCCGCTTCTCCTCCTCCTCTTTCTGCGCTTTCACCCGCTTCTCCTCCTCCTCCTTGTCAGCCTTAGCCTGCCGCTCTGCGTCTTCGGCCCGCTTCCGCTCTGCCGCAGCCCCACCCCCCTTCTCCTTCTCAATCTGAGCCTGCTCATCGCGGATCGCGTCCATGAACCCGGAGAACATTCCACCCTTGGCTCCCGCAGCAGCAGGCTTGGGCGCATCCGCAACGTTGCCCGGAATCACTGGTGCAGGCGGAGGCGGCTTCACCTCTGGGGCGACGTTGCCCTTCGGAGGCGGCCCTGTCGGCCGGGGCTTGTCCTCAGGAGGTACGTTGCCCTTGGGTGTGGGAGCCTCAGCCGTCTTGGGTGCTCCTGCCCCCCCTGCACACCACCACCACCTCATTTCCACTCCAGCGCGCTGGCAACAGCATCTAACGCCGATGCCCCAACCACCACTCCCCTTATCTCACCCAGATTTACTCCCACACACAAGCAGCTGATGCTTGGCAAACACGACCATGCAGCCATGGATCGATCAATCTGGCCTTATGAAAAGGCATCATCACTTCATGCTGCACAGTACGCTAGCACGCAGCGAATTCTAAATTTTCACAGCAGCTCAGTGGGCACAGCGCTGTCAGCGTGGGAGTGATGCTGGGACGGGACAGGGTATCTCCCAATGGATGCAGTTACGTGCACACAGCACACAGCACAGGCACAGAGCTGCCGCGCACCTGCCATTGACGAGGTCGCCGAATTTGTGGCAGAGAGCTCGCCGCTGACCTCGCTGACCTTGTCGCCACTCGTGGCCACAGCCACCAGCAGCGCCGCTCCGGCAGCGACTGTGCCGCCGATTAGAAGTGCGACCGATGGAGGCCCGCCGCCTCCGCCGCCACCTTCCGGGCCGCCGCCGTCTGGCATCGGCGTCGGCGCCCCCGCTGTGCCGTTGCCGCCGCCGCCGCCCATGCGGTCCTTCGACGTGCGCCGTGCTGGCGGCGCTGCGACTGGAACGTTCATCTTCGCCTTAGTCGCGACGGCGGCCGCGGCATCCGCGGAAGACACACGGGGTGTGACAGCCGTTCCCCGTGGCCCAAGTCGCGGGCGCGGTGGCGGGCCCCCGGCCCCCCCTCCGCCGCCGCCACTGCTACCACCACTACCGCCACTGGCGCTGTCGCTGCCGTACGAGGTTGCGCTGTCCGACCACTCTTGCGCAGCAGCGGCGGGTGCAGCGCCATTGCCGCCGACCGACCTCGCCTGCAGCACACGCCGGTCAACTCCTGCGATCAGCATCGATGCCTGTGCAGGCACAGCTGCCGGCGCCTGACACCTTTCACATGGGCCATGTGACATGGCTCAGCTATCACGTGCCTATCACTCGCCCCATCGCCCAGAATCCAAAGGCAGGAGCTGCATTGTAAACGTGTACCATTGCAGGACCACATGGCCATGCGTGAACAAAACTCGCACACGGCCCACATCGAGCGGATCCCGGAGGCATCACGGGGCTGAAACAGCTGTGCCTCACACATGGTGGTGCTACATGATAGTCTGCCATGCTCAAGCTACCCGCGTCACCGGATCCAGAGCAAGCGGGCTGCTCGAACACGTCAGGGACACAGGCCTGACCGACAAGAAGGCCTGCTCTCCCGTCGGCATTCAGACCATGCAGTGCATTCTGCACAGCCCCGAGTACCCAATACTTGCAAATTAATAGACCGCCTTATTGGACAATTCCTCTCAAACGTGTCCATCAAAGCTGCTGCATTTGGGGGTGCACAGCCAAAAAATCAGAGGTGAGGGGGTTCAATATTTGGCGGGAGTACGGTACACACCTGAGGCTCGGTGTAGTCATCGTCCGAGGCGGGGCGGTGCACGAGGAAGCTGGCCGTCTGGCACTGCGCGATGCTGTCAAATGCGACGAGGCGCACATAGCAGTCCGGGAACGCCTTGACGCACGCGCGGACCTCTCGGTTGACCGACGCTGGCTCTGTGCAGCCAAACATGGGCAGCTTCCACATGCTCCAGTACCGGTTGTCATAGTACGTCTGCATGTGCATAGTATGTCCATTTACATCGAGGGGTCACTTGGCTGCGTTGCATGCGCTGGGTGACCGAGTGGCTGGCAGGTGTAGGGCTCGAGGCGAGCTGTACATGTGCAGACTATGTCTGTATGTGAACAAGCCAGGTGTATGCCAAGCTGCGGGATTAGCCTGATAGACTGCTGCTGATGCTATATGGCATGCAGCGGCAGAACGAAGCGCATATGGGGGGAAAGCATTTGCGCGTGGACAGTTGCACAAGAGGTTGGGGCGGCAATGAAGGGCAGCAGAGGAGCAACGGAACGAGAGCACAGCTTACAGATCCATGCTGCAGGAGGCAAGGAACGCAGGGATGCTCGCTTGGTGCACAGCACGCAGACCCACCGGTAGACTTGTGCTCGTGGGTGATGTGTGGCAATTCGCAGGGTGGCCGTGCGTTGAGGTCAGCAGGCCGAGACTGACACCGGCAAAGGACACACACATGTGCAGATCTGAGATCTGAGTTGACAGTTGCTTCGAGCGCTGCAAGCGCTTTTGCTGGCAGGAAGTCGTGGACTCTGATCAAAAGCACGGGATGGTGAGGCTTGAGAATGTTGCGACCAGGCTGCGCGTGGCTCTTGCGGAGTCACAGGCACAGCCGGGCTGTTTCCGAGCGCCAGTCCCAGTCACGGCAGTGAGCCTTAGGTTGCGGTTGGGGGGCAAAAGATGCGGGTGTGGGAAGGCCATGCTTGTGGCTGATGACGGTGTGTGCGGACATATTCCATCTCAGCTTCCATGCATCACAGGTGCCTTGGGACATACCGAGCTGACTCCACTCTTTCCTAGCCTAGATGTGGCCTTGTCTTTGATGTAAGCACCGTCTGGGGTTGTAAACTCCAGACAAGCCGTCCAGCCATTTGAAATGATGTACTCCACTTGGTTAGCTATTTCACTCTCAGTGAGTGGGGGCAGAAATGAGAAGGTCTCAAATACCCTGCACAGGCATGGGAAAGGGTTTGCACGTTCATCATTGACGCAACACCATTTCCAGGCAGCCTATCACATGCGGTGAGCGTTTGTGTCGCCAGTGGCGCTCGGTGCACTTGATTGCCAGCGTTTCACGTGCGCACGCCGCACCGGCTATAGCAAGGGAGGCATCTGATTAGTTGCGCGTGATACAGCTCTGCTATATCGACAATTGTTGCACGAAAAATGGACGGAGGGGATGTCGTGGACGCGCTTCTGATGCTTCGCATAAAGCATTCAAAGGGGAACTCACTTGTTCTTGCGCGGAGTCCACACCATAATCTCCTTTGATCCTGGGGCATGTGTAACACGAACACGAGAGGGTATTGATGATTTTGAGAAGGCCGTTCGCGCCTTAGATGGGTCATGTCTGGTTTGCGCTCCCAAGCGCACAAGCCGCGACTGCATATTCGACGATTCGAGTGGAATACGCAACAAAAGCAGGTCCTATCCTGGCAGCATTCAGCTACATCACTTGAATAACGATCTCAGATTGGCTCAGGCAGGACATGCTGGCCAAACGGCGGGTAGTGTCCTGGGCCGTATCGCCTGACGCAAATGCAACTTCGATCGCGATGACGAAATGACACAGGACCTGACCAGCACAAGGATCTACCATCACACCGTACAAAAGTTCTTGGTCGTTGCACCGTCTCTATCGGTTTGTGCAGCGCGACGGAATGTACATGTCACTGTCCATGCACAAGTCCCGCGAAATCGCGGTGACGTTCAGCTCATTTTGCTATGTCTGGTACTTGCTGGCTTTTGGTCCAACCACAAGATCTTCTCGTCATCAAAAGAAGGCCAAGCTGATGTCATTTAAACATTTATTGCATGTGAATATGCCAGATTGATATTTTGTTGATCAACATTGGGGAAGGACTGACCGCCACAGTGCCCACCACCCTTTGCATATTCTGCGGCTGTGAACGAGTTCTGCGCTCAGCGAGTGCTGTAAAAATTCTTGTTTGCTTCTTATGCACTGCTTTAGTTGGTCACGGGCCGGTGCATGCAAGCTGAGTGAGCCCCAAACCGGTAAATTGGGCTAGACCACCAGCCTTGTCAAAAGACACAGACAGCCTGAACCTAGTAAAATCTGTGCAATCGGATTGCCTACGCCGTAAAGGACTTTGCGTGGACGCCAATGTCTCCGAGAACGTAGATCAGTCCAGGACAAGCAGACAAGTGGGAAGCCTGTCCTGGCAAGAAAGCAGCTGCGCACAGGACAGGCCTACAGGAATGGCCTACAACACCAACGTGAGAAGGCTCAACCGGTTACAAAATTGTGCACTTTCTGCTGTGCAAGCTAATTGGTTTCAAGTCAACCCAACTCCTGCTAGACCTGGTGGTTGCCTGGCACACACGTGGCACGGTCAGATTCATTCCGACCAGCGACCAGCCAATTGACTAATGTAACTAGCACAAGCCTTCAATGATCACCTTCAACATGACCAGCACTGGCACGGTGTCACTCATGCATGCAGGAGAGCGTGATCAGCACACGAATCTTGTTGTCCTCCATCAGCTGTATCCTTGCTGACATGGTGCTTGGACACGTGCCCCATCCACATGTGGGAGCATACCTCTGTAACGTATCGTACATGGTGCTTGGACACGTGGCCCAGCCACATTCGCAAATGGACGGACTGGGCTAGTTGGACAGCGGTTGGGTAACACATGCATAACTGCGTTTGACCCAAAACAATATGACAAGAGGACAGCAACGGCGAGCGTGTGATTCTTGCATCAAACCACCAAACAGCACCCGCCCTTCTGGTGCCAGTTTATGGTACCAACGATGTGTGCACTCCTAATCTGATGTTTGGGTGTATTTCTGTGTAATTGTCATGGACGGATGTCTGCTGTCTTGTCGGTACATTAGGGCAGCTTTGTGCTCCACCTGATCCCGGCAACCCTTACCCCGCACCTCTACTCAACTTTAACCAAGAAAAGCAACGACATAGCAACGGCACGCGTAGCCTCTTACGCAATGCTTCCATCCGCGACGGGCCCCGTGACACTGCAGCGCTGCACTTGATGCAGAATTGCCAGATGTCCAGTGTAGATCGGTGCAACCACGAACATGGTTGAGGTTCAGTCTTACTTGGAAGCTCATTGACTCAGGCTCTTATGGCGCTCAGACAGACAACTCTGGAGCATGATTGCCATGCAAGGCTACCTGCGGTCTGAACATGTTCCACTGCCGCTGCATAACGGGCTAGTTGCACCAAGATGTACATCCAGGCCACCGTGCGGCGGACTGGCAAACAGTAAGTCTTACGTGATAGACACCTGCATCAACCTGACCCTGACGACAAAATTTATGACCAGAATATGGCTGTTGGTTCGCAGGATCGTAGACGGGTGCCCATCATGTGGAGCGTGTACGCAGTCTGAGCGTCAGGGATGGTAGCAACAGCAGCAAATGGTCATGACGGACTTGCATCGGAAATGACATCGGCAAATCGGGTACATGCCAAATCACGTCAACGTAATTGTGTCCTGTGATCAACATCGCGATGCATCGTTCACGATCGTTAGGAACAAGTGGCCGTGGTGCACACTGGTCTTTGCCGTTCCCATGGGATCCCAGAGGAGAGACGAGACTGTCTGAGCTCCGACCGTCGCTAGATTCATAGTGAACCAGCAGGCCACAAGTTTTCTGAATCTGTCAAAACCTTTGGCTTTCATGATCATGTTTAGTTC
>JALKAD010000201.1:805684-817144 GCA_024500015.1 Ulva compressa | reverse complement strand
TCCGTTTCAGTCACGGTAGCCCATCTCGACTTCGTTTGGCGCCCGCAATTGCGCTGCGGTGAACCAGAAGATCATGCACAGAAGGTGAAGAGTCCAGGTGAGCGGCCACACGTTCTTCTTGTGCCATGTGTGCAAGGTGGACAGCTGCGCGTCGTACACTGGTTTACCCACGTCCGCATATGCTCGTTAGACATGGTCCGACCATTCTCTACACATTGGATATATCGTCAATCTTCGTCACATGTACATGGTTTCCTCGTTATACTATGGCTGCGGTAATTTGCATCGGCAATATGCTCCGGATGAATGCGTTTCGAAATCCCGCGACACGCACAGTCGCGGCGTGCCTCAATCAGCGTAGCCTGTGAGTGAGAGGCTGCAGGTTTTCATTGAAACAGTTGATGCTCTTTTGATAACTCGTCAGCTCATGACTCCACAGCGCCAGGTGGATGTGTCTGTGTAATGCGCTTGTTGAGATGGGGACCATTTGTCCAGGAGGCCGACAGCAGGAGCGCTTAATGTCATGTCCGCCACTGAGAGCCCCAACCGTTCCAAGTCTATGCTTAGAACAGGAATAGCCGGCGAAGAAGCGCCACAGCGGGAATGGCCAGGTGCGTACTGTCAGTTAGTCAAGTTTGACGAATCGACAGGTTGAATATCCACGCTGTGGATCTCAACCCTCGGCGCACATGCTCCAAAGGAGTTGGTATATTGACCGCCAGATGTTATGATAAGGTCTGTGGGCGTGGGCGGGGCCCACCCACTGCGATAGCGGTAACCAGGCTAGTTCCGCAGTATAGCAACACAACATGCGCAGCTGCATCAAATGAAGGCCTGAATACTTTGGCATTGCAGTATATAACACGTACTGCACGTTGTGATGTGTGGTGTCCGATCTGCTGTACGAGCTGAGATGTGACCGTCTGGCATGATTCAGGGGCCACGGCCTGCTCGTGCACCGTACGTTGGTCACGACCACTCACACGAAACCTTGTGAATTGATGTGCAGCTCCCACATGTGGCTGCTGTCAGTACGAGCATCCGTACAACAGGCGGCACTCAAGATGGGCTGCGTTTCTGTACGTGTTCTTGTGTCCAGCATTGGCGTTGGGCGACAACGAAGCTATGCTGCAAGAGCTATCCAGCGAGCGCGATGGACTACTCGGACCCACATGTTGCACAGGCAGGTGTCCCCAAGGACAGTCACCGGAAGCTGCATGCGCGTCTATGTCGCTTTGCGCTTGTTGCTCTATGATGGCTTGCGCCTGGCCATTGCTTTGCGCGCTGACCCAGACTCAGCGAAGCCACGTCACAAAAGAGTTTCGTATCAATGAGGAAAGTCAGAGTACGATGCAGCGGCTCTGTAGGGCAGCCTTCTGCATGCCCTGCTCCCTGCTGCAAGTACATATGCTGCTGGACGAGTGCAAACACGAATTGTGCGCCTCTGCCCGCGGCATGCTCACCTTGTCTTGCACAAACGAGTCCTTGCCCCCATATAGTTTATGTCCTTGGACATGTTTTTTAGCACATGGTGCCCACGTCCTGTCACCCATGTGCACTCGCCGGTCTGTAGCTCCACTACCACATCATTCCACCGGGTCGATGGTGTTTACTTTGATTCGGATTAAGCCGACTGCATTCTGTGATATCCCGCATGTTATTGCTCTCCACCCAACCCATTATCAGTTGATGTCGCCAGCCTGAGTGAGCCGGGTTTTCTGTTGTATCTGCAGCCGGTATCAGCTGCATCAACCGCCATGCACCAGCACAGTCTAACAAGACGACATGCTCCCACCCACCTCGCGGTGGGAATACCAGGCACTCCATAAGCTCCACGAGTGTCTCACATCAAGATGAAGTTGCTCAGTCGAGTCCGCGCCACATCTCCACAATGGGCGGTTGCATGCATGACACATGAGGCCGCACCAGCCAGGAAACTGCATGATTGCCGCACCACTGACCATGAAACACATACTCCGCTGTGTGCAGGCTGTTCTCCCGCAGCTGGGCGGCAAACTCGTCACCTTTCACAAGCCGCCACATCTACACTCCGCCAGGCGAGGAGTCGTCGCGGATTGCCTCGGGCGTGGTTGCGCAAGCCGCTGCCGATGCAGCTGCGGCCGAACGGGCCTCTGCAGAGGGCTCCCCCGGCTCCCCGTACTCGGCCTCCCCTTGCTCGTCCGGTGGACGCACCCCACCCGACCGCCACACCTCTCGGTCCTCTGCAGGCTCCAATGGAGAGATGTACCTCACCGCACCCAGTGTGCAGAGCATGACCCAGTCGCCCAGCGCCGAAGCAGCGCCAGCGTCGCCTCTGGCCGCACGTGCAGCGACCGGCTCGGCTGCTGCTGGTCTCAAAACCAATCCACCCCAGCTGCCACTGTCTACAGCCGCCGCAAATGGAGCTGCCGCTGCGGCAGCACCGGTCCGTACTGCGGGCGGCAGTCCCGCTGGCGGTGAGCAGCAGCGGATGAATGATGCTGCAGAAGCGCGAGCGGCGGCGTCGAGTTACGCCTCCAGTCTGCGTAATGGCGTCAACGGCGACGCGCAACGCTCGCTGGTGGACCAGATACGAAGCAGAGCAGGCGCTGGCGCGGCCCCCGCCATGTCGCCCGGCAGAACCCTGCGGCGAAAGCCTGCAGCTGATCTGTCCTGTGCTGGGGAGAGCTTCAATGGACCCGCCAGACAGCCGCGGCAGCCACATGTGTACGTTCCGCAGCCAGCACAGCTTCGCAGTGCGTCAGCACCCGGCATGGCCATGGCAAGCCTTGACGCGGATACAGCGATGGAAGCGGAAGTGCCGCACACGGTGTGGGCGGCGGCGGTAGATGGGTCGCCCAGCAGCGCAGCAGAGGGACTCGCGCGTCATGGCGCGGCCATGCATGCGCACGCGTCGCTCAGCCCGCAGCGCAGCGGGGATGCAGCGCCTGGTGACGGGGAGACGCAGCTCGCGCGGTTCCACTCGCATGGCAGCACGCAGTCGTCCGGCAGCCGGCGGCCTCCACCGTCGCCGCGGTCATCGTTGCGGCCTTCCGCCGCGTACGATCGCGCCACCGCGCCAGTGGCGTGCCGGAGCCTGCCGCAAGCGGGGTCGGCGCCACTCGGCCTCGGCAACGCGGTGCTCGCACCGCCGCCGTCGTGCGACATCGTGCCGATGTCGCCATCTCCCGGCCCGTACGCCACGATCGCGCGGTGCCGGTCGCAGCCGATGCGCACGATGTCAGATCGGGAGCGTGTCGAGGCATCGAGGGACGGCTGCCGCGCGAGTGGGGGGATGTGGCGGCACGGCAGCGCGCCGACCGCGGCGGCGGCCCCTTCGCCGACTGCGGCAGAGTACTACCGGAAGAGCAGCGGGCTGCACAGCGCGGCCAGCAGCGACAGCGGCGCGCCGGTGAGCCCGCCCGCGATTCCACTGCCGATGGACAGTGCGGCGGCGGCGCTGCTGGCGAGCGAGGCGATGGCGGCTGCGGCGGCGCTGGGCCAGGGCCGGGTGCCTCCTGAGACGCAGCAGCGGCTGCTGGACCGCGTTGAATCGATGCAGGGACCACTCTCCCCACCCGCTTACGGCGCGCTTGCGACGACCAGCAACAACGAGGTGCGTGCTCACGCCGCAGATACAGTGGGGCGGAAGCCCATGCCGCCGCCTCGCACTGGCCCACGCTCTGTCCCAGTAGTGCTGCCCCATGGCAGGTGGGCAGTTATGCGGGCGGCTGATGTGACCGCACCGCGACGCACGCATATGCATGGTCGGCCAGGGCTGTCACCGTGCACGGCCGTGCACACCCGTGCCAGTGTAAAAGCATGAGGCTTCTCCAGCCGGGTCCCGCCGCGTCAGGCTGCATCACTGAGTGGTGCCGGATTGTGACTGCACATACACAAACCGGGTATGTGCAGTTCATCACGGTAACGGAGACTCACGACGAAGGTGGGGATGGCAGCAGCACGCAGCACACGGTGACGTCGAGCCTCTCCAGCATCAGCTCGACCTGCAGCACCCACAGCCGCAGCTCCACAGTGCAGGGGGGCGGCGCCCTCTCCTCGCTCCTCAGCCGCCCCGGCGTCGACCAGTTCAGCTCCTTCGGCAACCCCCTCGCGGAAGCTGCCGCCGCGGAGGCGGCCGCCGCCCGACACGCGCCTGGCGGTGCTCTGCCGATGTCCACCGGCAGCAGCTGGCCCGGCGGTGCCACCAGCGGCGGGTCGAGCGGCCTGGCTGCTGCTGCTGCGCCCGCGGTTTCAAGCGCGCGCAGCCCGCTCGGGGCCGGTGTGCTGCCGGGGCTGGCGTTCGAGCAGCACGGCGCGGTGGAGGACTCGGGGATCGTGCACCAGGAGAGTGACGGCGCATGGCGCGTGCAGTGGCGGCCGCTAGCGCCGGTGGCGCCGCCGCGGCATGTGCCGCGGCCGGCAGCCCCGCCGCCTCCTGGCGCTGTGCCGGACGCGCAGCGCAGCAGCGACAGGGCTCGTGGCGGCCGGTCCGTGCAGTGCGCTCCGATGCCAGCTTCGTGGCTGTGCTTACAGCACATGCTGCTGTTCTGGAGCCGCATGTGCACACTAGTCCATCAAGCCATGTGCACACAATTCTATCGACAATCTAGCACAGGTTGCGTGTCTCATAGCATGGTCATGACCACTCGTGCCCACACTCGTGCATTGTGGATCGCGTCTGCTGCTTGCGTTACTCCATCTCCCTCTTGCATCTCCATGTCCCTCTCGGTCTTCGAAGATTACTCCTTATCCGATCGACATCTGGCCAGTAGAGCCCTTTCATCATTGCCTGGCTTGTGCAATTCATGCTGTTAGCTTCGCATCTATGCATGCATGCAGACAGCTGCTCACCAGCTGTAGAGCCATACTTAGTCCCATATGGATGCTTTACTTATGATGCTATACTTAGCCTTATGGATGCTTTACTGTCCTGTCTGTGACATAGAACTGACTCAATGGTGGCTCAAATCAGGGAGTGACTCATGCGGTCGTGCCATTAGTAGTCTGTGCCATCTGGCAAAACCCAGATGATGTGTGAGGATTTCCCCCTGGTGTGCTGCAACTTCTCCTGGATTTATCTCATCCCAGGTGGGCATTGCATGGGTGGCTGCTATTTTGCATGGCTGGCTGCTTCATGCAAATCTGCAGTGGCAAGTTCTGCTTCAGCTGCATGCAGCAGCCACAGCACCCCAGCTCCGCCCCAGCAGCCCCCATGACCTCACATTATGTAGCCTGCCCCGGCAGTGGGAGCCATGTCTACCCATGCCAATGTCACGTACATATCTGTCAGAGGAATGCACTCACCCTTGCACTGTAGTAGCCATCTGTCACACGTGTAACATGAATCATGCTGTTGGCAGGTGCATCAGGTGTTCCTGCCCCCCGCCCCCCCTTAGAACATTCGTGAACATGTTATAGTATCCTGCTGGGTCTCATCTCTGCGAACACCTCTGCGAATGACACCTCTGCGAACGATACCATGGATGTGGGTTCCGCTGGAAGGCAGCCAGGGAGAAGAAGCTGCTGTGTCACCCAGCTGCATAGAGATCAACGCCACTCTCACAGATAGCCTGCTGTTGCTGTGCACCGCTGCAGTAGCTGTGGAGCACTGCACTGCGTCGCCGTGCGTCGGCTGTCGGCTGTCGGCTGTCGGCTGTCGGCTGTGTTCGGTGTTCGTCTGTGTTCGTCGTCTGTGTTGGTCGGCACCGTGATGCGCCCCCTACCGCCGCCTCCCCTAGCGTCGCCGGTGCACTGCATTGCACAGAGTCGCCGTGCGAGTATTCCCCATCCTGAAGCGGGTCTTTTCCAAGTTGCCAGCCACATATGGCTTGCGCAGGTGTGCCAGAACGTAGCTACAGACATGTCCACAGGCACGACAGCGGATGCGAGTGCGGGTGCCCCATGCGCTTGCGGCAGGCGTGTACATTTCAGCCATGTTACGCTATGGCTGTGTGTTGCAGCGCCGAGGCCCATGAGCTCCATGCCTGTCCCTTCAAAAGGCCTGCCATGCCGAGGCACCAGCGTCCACAAAGTCTGTCCACAACCCACCTGAGCATCCCTCCCCCCCCCCGCATCTCGCCGTTCGCGCCACCCCCACGCATCAACGCGCCGCTGTTGTGCAGGCCGATCCGCAAGTGGGAGGACGCACTGCGGGAGAACGGCGTCACGCCGCCGCCGGCCGCCGCAGCACAGCTCAGCGTGGCGCAGCTCATTGAGCTCCAGAACACGACAGCCACCACCGGCGACTCCCGCGACACCCCGGCGGAGGCCGCCCACGACAGCTTCCTCAGCGACCTCAGCTTCTAGACCTCCCCTGACATCGTCCCAGCAGTGCACTGCAGTGTGTCCGGGCTGCCGCGTTGTGCCCGCTGTCCAGGAACACTGCCGCCGCTTCGGCAGGACTGCAGACTGCAGCGGCTCGCGCCTGGGCCTCCCAGCAGTGCTGTCAGCACTGTGTGCGCCTCAGGCCGAGCAGCGCTCATGTGCAGCGCGCAGCGCATGTGGCCTCAGCGTAGCCACAGGGGCGGGGAGTGCGTTGTACGCCCTCCGCGGCCGCAGCATCGCATGCAAGGCAGACGCCTCAGTCCATGTGCTTCATGTGGGGAGACTGCATGCCGACCTGGCTAGGCTTGCTTCAGCATGCATCTGGGACTTGAGTCAGGACTTCACAGTGTCAGGGTGTTGGGGGTGACTCAGGGTGTGCCCGTCTGAGGGTGCCATGCTGCAGCTGTGCCAGTGTGACAGAGGAAATAACTCCTTGTGCCCAGTACTCTCTGAACCCAATGTGGGATCTTGCCACCAATGTCGGTCCAACCTGGCCGCATGCTTATTGAGTGATTTGAACAGTCATCGGGCCCAGGCTTGCAGCGCAAGCAAGCAAGCACGTCAGCACGTGGCATGGGGAGTTGCTTGCTGAATGGAATGATGCAGAGATGCTTTGCTTTCGTTGATAAGAGTTGGGGAGCCTCTATGGTGGGCTGGCTGTCACCTGTAAGTCAGGTCAGCCGGTGCGCGATGCTTCTGTTTCTGTGGTCTCCTGGGCATCCCGCAGTGCACAGGTTGCAACACTGCACCTATTGCGTGGAAGTATGCCTGATCTCAGGAAGGGTGGCAGAGGATGACAGCCTGTAAATAATGGATTTGATGCCTGTGCCCGTCTCCTGGTGCAAAGGCTGCATAATTGTGTCGTGTCCGCTGTCAACGTGCGAGCAGATGACATACACACCTCCTCGCCCGGGCGCGCCCTGCATAGCAGCAGAAGCGCATGCATGGTGTGAGTTTGGCAAAGGACAACATTTCAGCTCACCAGACGTGTGCAGCACAGGAGACCTGTCTGATTGATGGACCCGTCCACATTTCTGTGATGAACCTTCTTGCATGCCACAAACCACGGTATGCTCGGCCAGCTTCGCTAGCCTGTTGCACTGCGGGAAGGTTGATCGCCTGCGCCCTGAGAATATTCATGGACATTGCTCAGCGTTGAGACTCAGACGATCCCATGGCGGGTGCTGGTGAAAGGGTGATTGGCACCGCCTCCTGCAGCAGTGGGCTTCACAGCAGAAACTCCGACAAGCAAGCACCCTTCTGACAGACTGTGGCAGAGCCACATATGAATAGCATTGTCGTGGCACATGTAAATCTCGCTGTTCTGAAGGCCCTTTACAGAACGATTGATTCGTTACGTGCACCCTTGCGGTCCAAACGATCTTACTAAACTGCTTGTAACTGCACAGACCCAACAGTACTGTCACGTTCTGACGCTCCAAAGATGCTCCTCCTTCCCATCCTGACACGTGCGCATCCGACCAAATCGTGCAAACACACAATCCCGCATCGGCAACGCCCGCTCGTCTCGCAGCACGCGATCAATGCAGCAGCCACAAATGCAGCAGCCACAGCACGGCAGCCCTACGGCCACTGCGAGAGTGGAACCAGCTGTGCTTTGCATGGCAGGCGCTGCGCCACTGGCACAATCTCCTCCAGCGGAATGCCTTTCACCGCCAGCTTCAGCTCCCGCAGCCCCCAGGCCCCCTGCAGGCCCCCCACGACATCCTCCACATGCTGTGCATCCGTGATCGGCCCGCCCATCAGCCACACGCTCGTGAGCGATGTCATCTGCCTCAGTGCCCCGGCCAGCCACTCCCCACTCCTCGCTTCCGCGAACAACCCACAGTGTAACACGTGCAGCGATTCAAGCGTGGCTAGAGACCCCAGAACTTCCGCAAACGCCTGCTCCGACCCAGCCTCGGCCTTACACCTCTCGATGCGCAGGTGACTCAGCCGCCGCAGGCCCCCCAGTGCAGCCGCCGCGGGGCCCTCCGCCACCAGCAGCGACCGCGGCCAATTGGTGGAGAGCTCCGTCAGCTGTGTCAGCCGCGTGAGCGCTTCAGCGGCCGCGTGCGCTTCCTCGGCGGGCGGCACGCGCTGCGCATGCTCCGCAGCCTCCGGCGCGCACAGCACGGCAAGGCTCAGCAGGCGCGGCATCTGCCTCAGCACGCGCGCGAGCTGCGCGCTGCTGAGCACGGTGCCGCAGAGGCTGAGGCGCGTCAGGGCGGTCTGTGCTGCGAGCGCCGCGGCAAAGCGCGGCGCGGCCTCGCGCGTAGCCCCGGTCATCGGCCCCACCTCGAGCCGGAGCAGCGGCGAGGCCGCGGCGGCCGCGGTGCGCTCGAGCGTGGCCAGCAGCGCGGCGACCGTGGCGCGCGAGACGCAGTGCTGCAGCAGGCGGAGGGACCGCAGCGCGGGCACAGCGTGGGAGGCGGAGAGTTGCTGGAGCAGGCAGACGGCGACGTTGACGCCCGACCGCGGCGACACCTTCTGGTGGTGGGACAGGTCCAGATGGGTCACTGCCGCAGGGATGTAGTTGTTGAGGGTGCCGGGTGGGAGGGCGGCGGGTTGTGTCAGCCCCGCACTGCGTTGGTCGGAGGGCTGGGGTTTCGTGCCGGCGAGGGAGAGGGAGGAGCAGGCGGTGAGGTGTCGGAGTGCCCTGAGGACGGCGTGTGCGTGTTCCGGAAGGTAGTGGGCGTGGTCGAGGGAGAGGTCGTGGAGGGCTGGGAGGGAGGAGAAGCTGCTGAGCAGGTGGTGGAGTTCCGGGGGAGGGATAGTGGCGTGGGTGAGGCGGAGGGAGGAGAGGGAGGGCAGGAGGGCGAGGTCGTGGCTGAGGGGCGGCGTTGTGCTGTAGCCGAGGAGGTGGATGGGGACGTTGTGTAGATGCAGCGAGTGGAGGGATGGCAGGGCGGGCAGCAGGGGGGTTTGGATGGGGCGCGGGAGGTCCAGGAAGAGGGCGCCGTCGTGGAGGAGAGAGAGAGAGGTGAGGGTCGAGAGCTTGGAGAGGCTGTGGAGCAGCATCGAGAGCTCTGCGGGGCCCCGGAGGAAGTTGCTGAGGGATAGGTTGCAGATGGAGGTGAAGATGGGGAGGAGCTGGAAGAGGTCGGAGAGCCAGCGGCAGTCGGAGACGGGCTCCAGGTCCAGGGAGAGGGCCGCGAGAAAGGTGAGGGCGGAGAAGAGAGTGCGGGGTGGCAGCAGGTTTGCTGCAGGGAGGTCGACTGTGAGGCTGTTCCCTGGGGACACCTGAGCTGCAATGGCTTCGGCCTGGAGGTCTGCAGGGCCTTTGTAGACGAGGTCATGCAAAGAGACTTGCGAGAGGATGGCGCTGCGTAGGCTTGAGGACAGGCCGTGGAGGGAGCCTGAGGGCTCGTGCGGGTGTGCACCATGGCGGTCGAACTTGCGTCTCCATAAGTTGGACAGGTGAACTGCGACCTCGTGCTCGAGGTATGCGAGCTCAGTGTCGCACAGAAATTCGGCAACCTGGTGCATACCGTCGTGTTACTGGTGGTGCCCACGCGACGCAGTTCGACGGCAAGTGACAGCAACGTGTGCGGTGTCGGGAGGTGCGCAGCTCACCTGAAGCGCCTTACATTTGTCGTCTAGTGTTTCTGAGGATCGTTCAAGCCATAGGTGAAAGTCATGTGCACTGAGTGGGAGCGGGATTGGGCCTGTAGCACTGGAAAGTGCGGAGTTCAGCACTGCTGAGCGCTCGATGGCCGTGGCTGGAATGGAGCGCCACAGGCAGTTGCCCGGACCAGCGTCGGCAGATTGCATTCGCAAAACCTGAGAACCATCCTCCGCTTCGTAGCTACTAAGAATTATATCACTCGCCATGATATAACACAACTGGCTGTCCTGCTTGGCCTACAGCAACACGGATCGACAGTCGCGGGCGACAGGCAAAGGGTCTACAAGGTAGGGCACTCAAAACTCGTGCGTAATCACGTTTCTATCATCGAGTGGGCGCCTTCCGCAAGCGTCGGACCCGGAGCACGCGCGTGCACGCTGTGCCGCTCCCAAAGGTATGCATGCGTCGTCATGGGGCTGATCAATCGGTCCGTCCATCCAACAAGGCCAAGGTAGGCGTACGTGTCACATATCAAGCGCACACGATGCTGCCCGCAGCGACAATGCACTGAATCACCTACTGGCTATCGGCAGCAGGCTCTTCCTTCGCAGATGACGGGGCCCGCCGGGCCGGCAGCACAGACCGACGTGCTGACTGGCTTGTCAACTTTTGACTGCTATCGTGTCACAAATGCTGGCACAATGCTCCGCTTCCAGCTGCAAGATATTGATCTTGCAGCGATCACTGACTGGTCAACACTGGCATGCAGTCAGCGTCCTGCAGCAGCCAACTGGATCAAGGACACACACTGCATTACACCCAGCATGCCGGTGCACGGCTCTGAAGGATTGCGAGGGTGATCACGTTCACAGATGTATTATTTATCGCGAGTGGTCGTGCATGGCTCCCATGCCCGCTGAAAAGACGGCAGTGCTGCTGGGCAACTACATTCTGTTTGACCTTCAGCCACGCACTCACGGCATGTTCGATGCTCGAAGCCACTGCAGTGCTTGTTCAGATTTTAAACACCAGTGCCAGCATTGATAGTGCATAACGCCCAGGCCTGCGTGCACTGCACCAGTGATCTTCGTCGACGAAGAGCCCGGATCAGTGTGGCCACGGTTGGTCCAGTGGGTCATGGAGTTCACACGAGCGCCGCAGTGCCACAGCTGCCGCATCCAACCTTTTCAGTGTAAGTCGCCATGATACATCATGCATACGGCAACCGTGCATGCAGCACACGTTGGCTTGTAGAGTGCATGGTCCAGCGCTGCTGTGCTGCAGCACAGCACAGCACAGCAGTGGTGCAGCCAAGCCAGAACACGGCCCCCAGGCTGCCCAGCACACCTTCAAGGCGGTGAGCAAAGGTTTGGCGATCCCGCATGCAGGCGGCAGCGACCTGCCAACGGCCTGTATCCTGCAGGCATGCGGACTCTGACATGCGTCAGGGCCACATGAGTATTGACACAGGTGACTGTCCTCATTCGTGACCATACATGGTCCCGCTTGTCGGAGGTGTCAATGTCCTCATGGATACGGCAATGTATTCAAACATATATGCATGGCCAGTAGAGCCAACGAGCCAG
>JALKAD010000201.1:780954-800403 GCA_024500015.1 Ulva compressa | reverse complement strand
TAGCAGCCTCCCTCCCCCCCCTCAAGTCTCCCTCCGATCCCCTGCCTGCACATCCTACCCTGGCCCGTACCCTGCCACAAACCGCCAGCAACACAGCTGAGTGCTGCGCGGCAGCATGCCGCTCCTCACCCCACAGCGTGCCAGCAGCCGCCATGCCTCTGGCTTGTGACTCACGGCGCACGCTAGCTGCGGGCTAGCGCTCAGCCCCCGGGAGCTCATGCTGTAAGTGGCTGAGGGCCCCGCGCGGTGTTCCGGAGTGCCCGCGGGCCGTGCGATCGACACGGCCGCTGCGGCGGCTGCGGCGCTTTGTCGCAGGCATCGCGCCTGCCGACGGCGACTGTGCTAGGCCGCCTGGCGCGCCTGTCACCACCGGCACGCCCGTGCTGAGGCTGCTGGCGGCGCGGGACACCGCCGGTGATGGCAGCGCTGACTGCAGACACGCCACTGACATGTCAATTTGTTCAGAATCCAGAAACAACGGCTCGCGTTGGTCGTGGCAGTCCAGTGGAAGCAAGCTCGGACGACAATCTTCCCAAGCGGTCAACGGCCAGCTGAGGGTTGTTGCATGCATGCTGTGCAAGGGCAGCAGTCAAGCGCGGGGCGCACGTAGTCAGCGTCAGCCACGGTCTCTGCGGCATGGAACACTGCAGTCAGCGCGCGGTTGATCGACCGGGAGGGCACGCCGCTCACTTTGCCTCCGATCGAGCCGACCATGCCTCGGGCGGGGCTGACCGGCGTCACCTGCGACCCCGGCGTCGTGCTAACCGCTGCCGCGCCCTCCAGCGGCGCCGGAGGAATTGCGGAGGACATCACAAACGAGGAGCCGCCGCTGCCCTGCATCGGCATGCTGTCGCCGTTCTGTATCGGCAGGGAGCCGCTGCGCGAGCGCATGCGCGCGAGGCCGCCACCGTACTGGCTGCCCCACACTGCCGGGTGCATCGCCGGTGTGAGCGGCCCAGTGAACGCGCTGCCGCAGGGCGTGCCGGCGGGCGCGCAGGCCGAGGTGGTGCCGGACTGCTGCTGAATGAGATCCAGGATGTTGTCGATCGTATCTGACAGCGCGTTGGAGATGTCGCGGCGGAGCGGCGTGCCGCGGCTGCGGTTCTCGACGCCGGAGATCGCAGTCGACTGGCCGGCTGTGAGGCTGCCGCCGCTGGGCGCGACGGGCATGCTGCTGCCGCCACCGGCGGCGGCGGCTGGCGGCCGTGGCTGCCGGGTGGGGACCGGGGACGCAGCAGTGGGGGTGCCGCCTGCGCGGTGCTGCCCTGCGCGAAGGCGGCCCGGACCGGGGATGCCGGTGGGGGTGGGCGGGCGGCAGGCGCGTCGCGCGGTCGTCGGTGGCCTGCCACCCGTGAGCGCTGGCGGCGCCGCTGCGAGGGCGCCAGATTCTCCTGGCCGGGTCGGCGCCTGCGTCGGCTGTGATCGCGCCGGCGGCGGCCGTCGCGGCGGTGGGCGTGCCGCGCTCCGCCACGTCGACGGCGGGCGGGCGCCGCGTCGGCGTCGCCGCGCGGCTGCGTTCGGTGGACCCCCGCACCTTGGAGGAGCCGGCGGACGGCGGCAGCGGCCGCTGCGCGCGGGCCCGAGCAACCAGCTCGTCGACACGTGGCGCACGGCGCACAGCGTCCTGGAGCTCGCCCTTGGGCAGTGCCAGCTCGGACAGGTCGACACCGGCGGCCCGCCAGCGCTCCGCGTGGCCGTGCAGCCAGGGGTGCAGCATGGCTGCCATCGCGCAGGGGCGGTCGGCGGGGCGGCGCGCCATGAGCGCGAGCACGAGCTCCCGGGCCGGCGCAGATAGCCGCCGGAACTGCTGCATCTTGACGCCCGGGTAGTCTGCGGTTTCCAGGCGGTCGTAGGAGAGCTTGGTGCAGATGGCGGAGGGGATGGGCTTGCACCCTGTGAGCATCACAAACAGGAGCACCCCGAGGGAGTACATGTCCATCTGGGGAGTGTGCCTGTGGCCCCTGCACCATCAAACAACCTCATGATGATCAGGCACACTGCCGTTTGTCTGCTTCCTAGGTGCCCAAACCATGACACATTGGGAGTGTGCTGAGGGCTCTTTGCATTGAACAACTCAGCATGGAGCAACAGCATGGATTGCAAGAGATCACACATCGTTTGGTAAGCTGATCTACAAGATTTCAGGTAATGTGTGTACAGAGGCTGCATGGAAGGGTTTGATTGGGTCTCTGTGGTTGAGTCACTGGCTCAGTCGCAAGCTTGCACAGCCCCACACAGCCAACCACATTAGTGGCCAGATCACCACCTCAGGGTCCACCAACAGCAGCAACCACGCACACATCCCAGGCACAGACTGCAGCCTCATGCGTCCCCACCGCTGCCACTGAGTTCAACAGATGGACAGGCCGCAACAGCACCTGGACAGACCCACTGAAACCTACAAATACGCCACCATGACTGGACGCCACCATGACTCAGTGGCCCAGCCTGAGGAAAATTTAGTATAGTTCACACCAGGCAGCACATGGAAATATGGGGTAAATATGGGGTGCGTGTGAGCTCTTAGGAGCTCTTAGGCCGTGCAGGAGGCTCCTGGTGGGAGGTGCGCACCGGATGGCTTCTGGTGACATGTACCCAGGGGATCCCATCAGGCCCGTCTCATTCGGCTGTTCCACGTAGTTCAGCACCATGCCCAGGTCGATCAGCTTGACCGGCGGCGGCACGTGCGCGTCCCGCTCCGGGTCCCAGTCATCCGCCAGCATCACGTTGTCCGGCTTGAGGTCCCGGTGGAGGTAGCCGGAGTGATGCATGTAGAGGATGCATGTGAGGATCTGGTGGAACGCCGCCGCAGCGTGGTGCTCCGCGAGGGGGCCCTTCTTCAGGCGGTCCAGCAGCATGCCGCCAGTGAGGTGCTCCAGGGCGAGGACGAGGTGGCTAGGAGGGTCCTCGTCCCTGCATGTGCACAGCCGCTGCAGCTCACGGTGGGACGATGCGTGCCGGGCGCCCGTGCACGTCTGCCGCCGCACGGGAGATTCCCGCCGTGGCTGCATGAGCTTTGGCGCAGAATCTGGCCCCGAGAAGCGTGCCGTACTTGCATTTACAGTCCAGAGCAGGCTGATCGGTTTTAAAAAAAGGCATTCACGCGTACAAGTACTGGAGTACTCGATCCTGATCGTGCCGCAACACGCCGAGGCACAGACGAGGTAAAGATCACACGCACAACGCCAGCCCCACGGACGGCTGCCAACAATGTGAATCAGCATGATCGATGATGGAGGAGGAACTGTGTGGCCACATGTGGTTAGCCGGGGGGGGTCACACTGCTGGCCAAGGGGCGGGGCGGAGCCCCACGACGCGTAGCACTGCACAAAGCCCGGGAAGCGGAAGCGCTGCAGCGCAATGCCCTCTGACCGCAGGATCGGCTTGTAGTCGTCCCGAATCTTGCACCCGGCCCCCAGGTTCACGACCTTGATGACGCATGCACGCGGCAGATCCCGCCGCAGCGTCCCCAACGCCGATGCCAGATACACCTGCAGACAACCAGAGTTTGCTGCTGCCATTGGGTACACAGGCAACAGACCGTAGACATTCAGAAATTATGGCACGGAGAGCGCAAGGCAGCAGAGGCAGTACCTTTGAGAAGGCGCCGGACCCCAGGGGCTCTGCCAGACGCCAGAGGGAGAATGCCTTGTGGTCCAGGGGCAGCCCCAGCTCCCCGGCGAGCTCGATGTGCTTTGCCTTGGCTGCAGGAGCTGCACCCTGCTCTTCCTGCGGGGTGGCTTCTGGCGCGATGGCCTGCACATGCGGATGCTTTCACGGCCCATGCATCCGCCATGATTGACGTCGTGTGGCAGGGCACCAGTGAGCCTCCGGGCAGTTGCTGGTAGCACGTCAGTTGTACAATGGCCATGCGTGTTGAAGTGATGCGCACAAGAGCACGCTGCAGTGAGACTGTTCACAGCGGCTGGCAGCCTGGCACGAGCACAGCAAGTGGCTGGGACTGGAATGGAAACCAGGCGCGAGTGGGCAGGGTGGCAGCCGTGGTGCCGAACTAAGGGAAGGCAGAGGGGGGCATACCACAGGGAGCGGGGGTGAGCCGGAGTCGCTCGTCTCACTGCATTGCGTGGGCAGCTTGGAGGCACGGTGCTCAGCGGTCGCGCCGTGCGTGCTGCGGCTGCGGGCATTCAGCGTCACGGGGGGCGTGACCACGGCTGCGCTGCCGGCAGAGTGCGGCACTCCGTCCGTGTCAGCGTCGTGCGCGATAGGGTTGTCAACGGTCTTGTGCTGGCATGTGGCCTGGGCTGATGAGACGACGATTGTGTCGGGGGAGGGGGTGCATGCATCGGTGCGCAGCGTGAAGTGCTTCGGGAAAGCTGGGCTGGATGTGTCCTGCTTGGCAGCGGGGGCCGGGCATGGCTGAGCGGGGCGTGGGTCGGATGCTGTGGCGGGGTCATCTGCAAGCTGCGGGCTGCCGCCTGCGTTTCCATGGACTGCATCGCCGGCTTGAACATGCACCCGCCAAACCCCCCTCGTGTCACCCTCAACGCTGCCCTTGGCCACTGCTACATGCGGAACAGCATCCTCGCCGTCTTGAGTTTCTGCAGGAAGGGATTGGCTTGCAGCGTTTGGCAGCCGCTGTACATTGCAGGCTGAACACTGCACGGAGGCGCACCCGACTTTTCGTTACCCGAAAACATTCGCAACGAGCTGGGTTTCAGGAGGTCACTCCCCTCGGCACTCTCATGCCCGCTGGGGGGCCCTTTGTCTAAGGACGATTTGTCCCTGCATGCAGATTTTGTGGTGATGCGTTGAGGGCAGGATCAGCGAGTGTGGTTGACAGCGCCATCAACTGCATGGCTACATCTGTGGTGTGATCCCTAGAGGATACCAATTTGCGGGAATCACGCACGTCATGGGAGGAAGTTCTGGCTCCTCCACTGCCTGAACGTCTCGTGACTTTGGAGGCTTCAAGCATTTCATGAATCTGTACATAGTTCCGTTCGTTCCAGTCTCAGGCAACCTGGTAGAAGGAGACCGTGGCGCCTTCAAGCTTGACCTGCACACGCTGGGGCCCGCTGAGCCACGCCCCACAAGTGCGGATGCAGGTTCGGGTTCTGATCAGGTTTTCTGTCGAGTAAGGAACAACAAGTACGCGTTGCTCCTTCAGAGTCGGGGAAGCGATCATGCGCGCACAGATGCAACATACGTTGAACACCGGACGGTACCGACACAGTTTACCGTCACGCTAGAATGGAAGCGGGCTTCGCGGCATTGATGCTCACAGCTGCCTAGGATCAACAACACGCTTTCCGCAGGGACTCCGATTCATCCTTAATCGCAGCCTCGACGGTCCAAATCGTGCGCCTGAAGGGCCGCGACATACGTAAGCGGCTAAAGTCGGCGAGGACCCCCTCAAACATCGGCCGATGGCCATCAGTAATGACCACGATGAACGAATGGTTCATCTGATGTAGTTTACAACCTCCCTTTTAGATGTCCAGCCGCAGCAGTGCAGCACTGAGGCCCGATGCACGTACGTGGACGGTTGCATGCATATATATGCGCGCACATGTTCGCGAGTGCAGCACTTGTGAACCCTTGGGTCGGATATGCTAGACTATGGCATGGAATTAATCGGCAGAGACATATGCAGGCTCAGGTAATCTTGGGCAACCAAAGTTCCGTCCTCTGATGACGGGCTCGAACTGCCCGACGGTGCGACGGCACACCAGGCACAAACTTGCTGAGCTGAAAGGAGCGATCTCCACAATAATCGAGAACTGCTTCACGGAACCCGTCACTGGGGAAAATGTTGAAAAAGAAACCAAATGTACTGTAGGACAGTTTCACAGTTCACTCAGAGGAGAGAACGATGCCGTTCAGATCGAGTTCATTGTCAGAACCACACTTGAAGACATGCGCGGGCGCATAGACGTTACGACAGTCGGCCGTGCAGCGCAGGCGTTTGTAATTAGATGTCGGTCAACGATGACACCGATCCCCCGGCTGTGGGCTGTTGCAGCGTGCTGCCTCGGTCTCGCCAGGCGCAGTTGAAGTGAGCTTGGGAACGTCTTGCCTCACGCCCATGACCACAGCAGCAAACATTGATACTCATCAGACAGATGTACAACATGCTGGCAGTCATATTAGACTAGCACGGGATGTCTGTACACTGTTGGCGCACCTGCGAAGATCCTAAACTCTTGGACGCACAAACAACGTCTGCCTGTACCCGCCAGGCTGATGAAGCGATGCACGCTCGCGAGCACCAGAGGCTGCGTGACTGAAGGACTCGCTATCTCTCCTGCCCTTCGATGGAAAGCCCCGCTGCTGGATTTGTCGCCATTAGGTCTTGTACAGTATAACAACTGTGCTCGACACACTCAACAGGCCTGACAGCGAGGATCAATTCGATGAACTTTGTAAACAAGCAAGCGACCATATTCATCAACTGGTAGCATATGAAACACATTGGTTCAGTGAGTTCGGGCCTTCGGAAGGCTGCAGAGACCCCATGATTTGATCACGCATGCATGGTGGCAGTTGAAGCGCTCGCGACGCGACGACTGGGCCGGGTGCCAAAGTGGCTTAACCGGCGCGAATCGGCACGGCCGCATCGGCCATGCAAACAGCTGGCCCAGCGTGAGTCGAATTGGGATTGGTCCAGAAGAGCATCAAACATCGGATCAATCAGCAATTGCACTAATCCAGGATAGCCCGACTGAATTAGCAGCACCCTGCAACACCTCGCTCTACCGCCACGATTTTGCCTGTATAATGGCGCTTCCCATGAATATTGACGATGAACTCGATGAAGAAAGAAATCTTCTTCGTCACGTCGGAAAAGCTCGCGAAATACCTGATGCGTTTGAAAACAGTCCGCAAGCATACCTTGAGGCTACACATCATCCATACGCGCCCTTCACAGGCGATACAATCCACTGGAACAGCTGGGTCTACGATGATGCTACCACGTACGCGCAGCTCTGTGTTGCTCGTCTATATCTTGGCCGCGCCTGTGTCGGCTTTTCTGGCATCAAGGCAACTTGACAAAGCCACCACGAGCAGCCGGGTGTCTCAGAACACCCCGTAGCTGAACAAGTCGCTGCCAATATGTGTCAGGTGTCCCACATTGTGTGAGGCGTGTTCACAAGCGCTTCTGACAGGTGATCACATGACAGGTGCTCCAGTCGTGAGGACACCCTCACCGATATGCTGTAATCTCACTACGTTACAAACTCACGCTCAGCATCTGATTGCAGATTTGAAGGCCTAACTCGTGACGGTGTGCCACATGGCAAGGGCACGATGACCTTTGGTAAACAAGGGAAGGGTGCGGGCATAGCTGGCACCAAGCCGGGAGATCGGTACGAGGGAGAGTTCCACGGAGGATTTGCTCACGGAGTAGGGCTGTTCACGTCTGCTGAAGGCGTCGTTTTTAAGGGCGAATTCTCAGCAGGGCTGCGGGATGGCTGTGGGGCTGAGTATGATCTCGGACCCTGGCGCCAGAAAATAAAGGACGGCATGGACCCTGCCAAGGCATGGAAGGAAGCTCGCGAGGAAGTGCAGCAGAGCATCGTGACCGGTACATGGAACAACGATGTTTTCACGTCTGCGGCATCAGAGCTCGGCGCGGGCTGCTCCCTCGGCGAAGTCAAGAAGACGATGTATGAGGCGGATTCAATTGTCGCACGTTCTCGAATGTTTCAGTTCAAGCCAGCCGGTGATGTGCGCTCTTTAGATCTGTTGTGTGCATGAAGTTGTCTGTGCGGAGACACTCTCAAGTGATCTGCCAGAATGCTGCGGATGCTCATATTGAACGTGCGGTGCAGGCAAACTTCTACAAGTGCCATGTCAACAGTGCGCCAGTCAAACCCATGCAGCACCCCCTGCATTACCCGCATGGTACGTTGTTCATGGCTCCTGGCCCTGCCGGACAGACTGCAGCTCTCCCAGCAGACAAGGGGCTTCGCCGGCTGATGTTGCGTGAGTGGCACAACTACAACGTCATCTTTAGTTCGTACAACTTTGACTATAAACCTGCCAGCGACAGCCTGATGGCAAAGGCTATGAGGTGGTGGGACAAACAGCAAGCTCTGCGCAAGCGTGAAGAAGCTCTTGAAGCCAAGATAGCGGACCAGCAAATGAGGAGGTGTGTTGTGTGTCTGTGTTTTGTTGTGTTGGTATGTGCACTTGCGGTCAAGAGCTGATTTGTGCTGTGCTTGTGGTTTCTGGTGTGTGGCAGAGCACCAATTAAATCGATGCTGATGTTTCGCAGAGTCACTGGCGCTGGCTCTGATGTATCTGACAGGGCAACCAAGAAGCCCGAGAACAAGCCAACGGGAGGCAATGGCAGGAACACCGGCGTGGATGAGTCTGATTTGCTTGCTAGCTCCGCACTGCTGAAGCAAAGTAAGAAGTTGGATGGTCCACACTTGGGGAATGCATTCGGCTCAGTCAGTCTTGCGCTTAGGTCTGCACGCCCGGGCGAGCGCCTGCAGCAGCTCCGTGACACAGTGATGGCGCGTACACCGAGGATGCCGTGGCAGCAACGGGAGTAAATCTGTGAAACAGTGTAAACATATGTGTGTGGCTCACCTTGTCGTGTAACCTTGGCGTTTCCAGCAAAGACAAGGATTTCAGCGCACCGCTATCGCACCTAAGCCACATCTCGTGCTCATGCGCTCTGCAGCAAGGCGGAACATCTTTCACGGCTCCATATAGCATTGCGCTTCTTCCGGTACTTCACAAGGTCCTTCGTAGTTCGTCACTCAGACGCTATCGTAGGTACACTCATTGCGTTGTTGATGTGTTGAGAGGATCGAGTAATGGTCGTCATCGCGCCGGCAGCAGAATCAATATCCAAGTCAGCTGAGTCCAAAGGCCCAATGTGCGTTCCTTTAGGGAGTTTCGTTTGCTGTGTTGATTCTCAGGCCCAAGACGAGATGCCGTTCAAATTTTATTAAAACGAAGCCTGCCTATCTTGCCGCTTGTTCCACATCAGAATTTTATATTGTATCAATTCTTACGACTATATTGCTTTCCGTGTCGGCCATCCGTGAAACGTTTGCCGCATGGCAGCTCTGCACTCTTCGCGCATTTCTCCGAGATGGCCCAATTTTCCAGTAATGTGTGTGCAACATGAATTCTCATGCAAGAATTGTGCATGCGACTCGCTTTCGACTGCTGTATTAATGAATCCCGACACGCTGTATCATGCCTTGGACGTGCAATCCTTGGCGTATCAACCCCTTCATGCCTCTCGTGCACACAGCTTTCACGTGCTCAAATGCGGTTGAAGTGATGCAGTACAACATTTCTGCCCGGATTTATCGTGAATTTGCTTCGTTCGCGTTTGTGTCATAATAGTGCTCAGATGGTCACGCGAGATTGCTCGTTGCGTGCGCGTTTACCTGGCGCCTCTTCCCGCATTCGCGCCAGGTCTTGCAGATGCCATTTTTAGCTCAGCTAAATCGAATACATGTGTAGCTCTGTCCAGGCTGCTGTACATGTCCCTGCGACCTTCCCGCGTTGCTGTCGTAGATCACGTGTCGGCATCCCTGCACGCAGCTTTCGATCCATGCGATGCACCGTCCGATCTTTATAAAGCCTTACAGCAACACCCGTTTTAATTGGGGATCACGCCTCGACTCATGTCAGACCAACGGTGGTGTCTTGGCAGGCATCTCGCTCAGGTTATCTATCACATCGTCTAGCAGGGCGGCGCGCTATTTTGCTCTTGTGCGCCCCACGTCACTTGTACGAGCTTACGAAGAATAATATTGTACTGATTAGCGTGTGCACATGCCGGCTTGCTGCATTTCTGCAGTTCACGTTTCAGTGGTGTCGTGAATTATTCTCCGGTCGACTGTCTTGCGTCTAGATAGACCGTACAAGAGCTCTACACTCGCAACCCGTGTTGCATTTTGCGTGCAAGCATTTTCTGAAGTGATACACGACGGGAATCAGAACACATGGCGAGGCTGCGAACACGCTCAGTGCGACAGCGATGTGTTAGTGTCGCTGCATTGCTTCAGTCTCAACCTGCTTGCCGCATGCAGGGAAGTCAGGACTCTGACAAATTCTGTTTCAGCGCTGTCTTTCTCTGATGAGAAATCCGAGCCGGGCTACATATTCAATGCGGCAACAGACCTGTTGAATCCGAGTAAACTTCATTCCGCGGACAATTCTTCACGCTCTGCGGTCGACCTTCCGGCAGACAGCAAGGAAAACTGCCAGGATTTGCTCCGCCCATCATTTGAGGCTCCAGATCCCACCATCGCTGCAGCATTCCTTGCCAAAGCAGGTTCATCCACCGGAGCAAGCATAATCGGACCCAATTCAATAAATCCTGTGACAAGTTCAGACGGCTCTGCTCCTAATATCGTGATGGCAGCACCTGGCATTGAGGCTCTGCTTCCAGACCTTCAAGTCCTGGAGCGCTTTACGACAGACCTGATACCGTACTACCTATGCCAGTTTGAGCTTGAGGGCATTGCCGTCACTGCTCATCCCATTCCAAAGGATCTCCCCGAGGAAGCTCGAAAGGCTGCCAAGGCCACGGCTGTGAGTGCCATTCCCGAGTTTGAGACCCTGGCCATCGCAGTGATGAAGCAGGCTCGTCCTAGCCTGTCTGGCATGGAAGATACTGACATCAAGCTTGAAATGAGGTCCATGGCAGAGGTTCTGCAGCTTGCGTGCGAAGCCCGCATGACTGATGGTCGCACTGAGGTTCCACTGTCAGAGCTGATGTATGATGATGCCTTTGTGCATGGCCTGGTGGTATGGCTGCCTTCTGCCTTCTGCGTGCAAATTCTTGAGTGTCGAAGTTCATGCTGTGTACTGAAATCGTTGACTGCAACAGAAGCTTGTGGTGGCTTTCGAATCAATGCAGTTTTCCTGCTGCCATCTAGCCAGCTTTTGTCGGTGAACGTCCAACATTACTTGAAATTTTGGATGGCTGATGATGGTCCCTGCTCTGCAGAATTTCCAGCAGCAGCCCTCCAAACAGCTCCTAGACATGCTGAAGTGGCTATTTGACGAAGTCAATGCTCTTCATCAGAAAGGCGTTGCACATGGGAGCATATCTTTGTCTTCCGTGATGTGTCATCCGGAGGAAGGCTGGAAGCTGTTGCACCCAGACCAGCCAGCAGATATTAAAACTCACCAGCAGCAAGATGTTGTTGCTGTCGCACGTGCAATGTGCTTCATGTGTCTGTCTTCTGACCATAGGCGCAAGTACCAGCCTCATCATTTGGCTGGTTTGAAGGATGATGAACTCCTGGGTCTGGTCGCAAGTGTTCCAGATGTATGCATGCTTGCAAGTGCTATGTTCTCTGGCCGGGCGTCTTTAGCAAAGGCTCTCGATTTTCATCTGTGGCATCCCCTGGCAGTTCATGCTCAGGTGCGTTTCGCCGCGCCTGCACTGCTTCGTGTGGTCTTGAACAACTGTGACCTATGATGGCCAGCTGTCTATTCAAAGCCAAGCTGTACCTGGGGAGTGTCTGCAGGTGATGCTGGATACAAAGGCTGTGATGCGATCCATGCGCCTCGGGAGCGAGGATTTTGACCGAAACTACAATGTTCTGGTCCTGGGGGGGCGCAGCTGGCAGGACGTGCTTGGGACTTCACTGATTCCTGATGTCATTGTTGCATCACGGCAGCATGTCCTTCGCTCAGACTTCGCAGCATATGATTTTGATAGCGCCGCAAGCCTGTTGAGATTCACAGCCAATACAATTGGCCATTTTGAAGAATTGAAGCTTGGCCTGCAGCTGAGCAAGGTCGCATTCCTTGATGCAATCCTGGCTCTTTTCCCAGCGCTTGTCCCAGTTTGCTACCACTACCTGGCTGCCTACCCATCCCTGCACGTTCGCAACAGGGACTCTGAGCTGGTGCGCTCTTGATTCATGTGCTGGTGCTGTTCAACTCCAGGATGGGCACTTGGTAATGCATGCCATGCTTGCTCAAGTAGCATAATGATGTGGTAACGATTACAGGTGTTCGGGGCCATCGAAGGTGATGTTGATGCAACCCACCGCATCATGCACACTGCGCTATCTGGGTATGCAAGTGATGCTGTGTGGGACTTGGCAAGCCTGCCTGAATTCACCCCCAAATCAGCTGGAGAAGATCCCAAGTCTCAGCTGGGTGAAGATTTCGCAAAGTGGCAATGCAAGGACATGGACTCATGCGATGGATCAGCATGCATCTTCTGGCATGATGAGAGAGAGCTTCGTTTCGCCAAGGTGAGCTTTCGCTAGTTGGCGCAGCACAGGAATTCTCATATGTTGTGCTGTCTGCTGAATGTGTAGCAGATTCATCCGCTTGTTGAGACAGCATGAGGCACAAGCTGCAGAGACCAGGGTGCATGATGGCAGACCTATTTGTCATCACGACTATTCCGACTGTGCGGTGTGTGGGTGTGTATGCACATGACAAGTATTGTTATGTGCTTGCTGACAAGGTTGTCATCCTGCAGGAGCACTTGTGTAAAGACTTTATGGAGGGCGACTGCAAGCGCTCGGCATGTCCAAATGCCCATGGCTTTGCAGAGATCCGGGATGCCATGAATGATGCCTCGCCCATTTGCTGGCGATGGCTTGAGGGCCGGTGCCGTGTGCCACACTGCAAGTATGCACACACTTTCAGGCGTCACCATGCCTCCCAGCGCATTTCTGTCGATGGCAGCCGTTGCAGCTTTTCTCGGCCACGGAATAGCTTTGATGGCAGGCGCAGGCGTTCAAATGTCGGTGATTCTGGTGCTCGAATGTCCAACGATCGCCGTCGGACGTCAATCGCCAGCGCTGCGGATGCAAACAGGCTGGATGGCCCTGCGCCTAGTAGACTGGGTAGTTCACAAGGCCTGACAGCTCTCGACTCTGCTCTGACACGCCAGGCAAAGCTACCAATCAAACCCATTCCTGCTCGCAAGTCCATGGAGTTTGCTCGTGCCAGTGTTGACGGTGGAAGCAGACCGTGGGCTAACCACTCGCGCACAGGGAGCATGGGAGGCAGTGCCGGAGGCAGTGCAAGCGGCGATGAGAATGGCTCATCTAAGTTCATGGGAAACAGGGGCAACCGCAACAATGGAGGAGCAACGTGGGGTGAACAGAAGAGTCGTCGCAGTGGTACTTTCCACAGGCCAGCGGTGCATTATGATGCAGAGAAGTAATATGCTGTGTTCTGCAGCTCACAGGACACAGGCGAGGGATTGAGTGAATTTTTGCCATGCAATGAT
Source organism: Ulva compressa (assembly GCA_024500015.1). Lineage (NCBI taxonomy): Eukaryota > Viridiplantae > Chlorophyta > Ulvophyceae > Ulvales > Ulvaceae > Ulva > Ulva compressa. Next base: position 787,202 of record JALKAD010000201.1, on the reverse strand, counting down.
GTTGGTGGAATGGCCACAGCATACTGAAGTCGGGTGTCAAGTATTTACATCCATGTAGTTTTTTGTATGCCTTGAGCATCTGTGATGTATCATGAACCCTGGATGGGTTGCAGGGCATACTTACAGTCACATGTTCGACAAGGTGTCACAGCTTGAGTTTCTCGATGTAACATGACAAGGACGAAGTCATGTGGTGCAGTATGCTGCTGCTCTGGTGCTAGTGTTGAACCTCACCCTTTGCCGTTCCAGTGTTTTTCACCTTGGTGTCGCAGAAAAAGCAATACCCACCTCTGTTCTACTGCAGGTTAAATTTTGCACACGCAGTGTTGCACACTCAGCATGCTCTGACTCCGGATATCTTACATGATTTGCTGCACAGGGTAACAACGGCAGAGATAGGAATGTATGGCCGTTGACTGGTGCTTTTCTCAGCCGCTACTATCTTGTTTTTTGGTGTGAAGTACTGCAAGTGTAGTACTGAGAATTCTGCTCAACCATTATTAGTGACGTCCAGGTGGTATTTCTGGCCCACCTTGACTGGAACGTACTGAATATAGACGATCAGTGCATCATGATCGGATCGCATACACCATGCCACCATGACGGTGCTGCGAGACAACCTGCACACAGTTCTGGCACAAGTCCATTGGTGTACACATGTAACGACGTAGCTTGTTACTCCAAATGAGTGTTACCAGAGAGCACATGCACCGCACATGCCACGTTACACCAGGGTTTCTATACAGCGCAAGTTGCACCAGCTGTCGTTCTGCAGGATTGGGCCGCATTATGTCGTTCCCCCCCAAGGTGCGCATTGCTGTAGCTGTTCGCATCAGTTCTGCGCCAACATGCTCAAACTTTCTGGCGTGCCCTGTCCCACGTGTGGATGGGTTAGCATCACGCCTGATGTTGCGTTTCGTTTACTGGTTCCCGATTGGTCACTGTGCACAGCTGTGACTGTGCACGCAGCAGTGATCATTGCTCCTTACACTTACAACTGCTGCAGCTGGTCTGCTTGGACACGGATGCTGGCACCAGGCCCAGCTGGCGCTTGCTCCACACATCTACTGCTTGGTCTGCCAGCCTCGAAGCTTGCGTTCGGGCCTGCTACTACGTGGCGGCATTCGTGGCTTGGGCGCCTTCACGTGGGTCCTGCTGGCACCTCGGCCGGTGCTGCCTCCTTCTATCAGCCCTGCTAGGTGAGGTTCCTCCAAACTATCCTGAGCAAGCCACTGCTCCTGTAAACACACATGGTTAGGGGCGGATGGGTGCGTTTATTGTCTCATAAAGATCTCGAAGCACTGTGACAAATAAGCAGAGAGGACCAAACGTTTCCTTGTCCCTTGCTTACAACCCCTCTTTGGGTGCCAGTTCCGCCCTCGCAAATGCTGTTGGGGCATTGGTCTATCTCGTTGTCACACTCTGACTCACTGGCCGGTGCGCATCTGCGGCCGCGACTGTCGCTGCAGTTCTGTGCGCAACTGATCCTGCGTGCCATGGCGCCGCATGAGCGCATCTTCCACGGAGCCATATCTGGCGGTGGACAGTCAGGAGCGTGTTGTGCTTCACGTGAACGGTGGTGTGGCGCCGGTGCGCACGTGGGCTGCCGTCAGCCCCATGGTTGGCCACCCTGCGACTTGCAGCCCCATGGTTGGCCCACCTGCGACGTCTCTGTTTGGCCAACCTGCTGTGGCAGATGCCCTGTTGGGCTTGGCGTGATCTTAGATCGTTTGCCCAGCCTCATGTCCATTTGTGCAGAGTTCTGTTTTCAGTTCTTTCATGTGCATGCATTTCATTTGTTCGCTCATGACAGACATGCCACCCGCGTCCAAAGCCACGTCCGAACATCTGCAGCTTTGCCCCGCTTCTGTGAGCTGCTTGCGGGTGAGATACGTTACAGAGTTATGCTCCACAAGGTGGTAGAACACACAGGTACGAGCTGCTTGCGGGTGAGCAGCTGCATGGCCGGCCTACGGAGTGCGGCCTCTCCTGGACTCGACTACTGCCCCCCGTTCCTGAACAAGCCCGTTCAAGTTGTGATCTTTGACGCAAGATTTACTGTGGTTTTGTCGCACGCGGGAAGTACCATTAATGTTTTTTTCAGTGCATGATATGCATGATGTATTCACTCAGAACATGCACACATCTTTTCACGTCACGCAGCTGACTGTTCATACAAATCTTCATGGACAGTTTCATAGGTATGATATGTAATCCATAGAGCGACGCAGTATGTCCTCACTCCCCCTGGCCGCAGCGACAGAACGTCCCAGTCGCGCCCAATGGCACGATCAGGTTGCGACAGCCCAGCGGCGGGCAGTTCACGTCGACCTCGAGAGCAGCCATCTTCGACCTGTCCAAAAGAGCTGAGTGGCGCTATTTGGAGGTGTGATCAGCAGACGTGCGTGTTATCCGTCCATCGCCTTCGTGATTCGAACGTTCAGTGGCCTTGAGCCGATGCCAACATGAGGGAAGCCTGCCAAAAGCCAAGTTCTGACCATGAAGCTAGGTGAAACGCACGGAAATCAAACTTTGTAAGCTTTGCCTGCTGCTTCCCACCCGACGCAATTGTGCTCAGAAATATTATCGGCCGGTGGCGACGTGTGATCCGCTTGGCATAGTGGGCGCAACGCGCTTTTCGCGGTGCCAACTGCCTCGATTACCTTTGACCAATATACTTTGTCCCTCGCCGGTGGTTGGTCTTTAGTTCCTGGGCAGCAGCGGCATTCACCACAGCACAAGGGCAACCATGTGCACCAGCTCGTGACCATGATCCGCACCGGCCTCAATCACAACGCAGTTTACACGCTGCTACAGAGCGTGTATCATGGCGCTGGCATTGTGTGTTTGACTGGGGAGGGTGGACTGCCACACCATTTGGCTTGCTGCTGAGTGCACACGTTCTTGACAGCTCCCTCAGAATCCTGAAATGAGCTGTTGTACAGACATAAACTGAAATCCGTCTCAGATCATGTAAATCGCAGTCCTTACAGACTCGTATGCAGCTCGGCGATCATTGGATTTATATGTTCACCTCATAATTTATCTGTTCGCTGTGGCACATGCCGCGAGGCCGTGTATGGCCTCCGAGTCCATATCTTGAGGAACGTTTCAAGGGGTATGCCCCACAAAGTAGCATGGCCACTAGGCCAGTATGCAGAGCAATCCTCAAACAAAGGGAACCATGTCAAAGGCCGTCCACGAGCTGAAACAAACCAGCTTCAGTCAACCGGGACCGTTCTCTCAAACTACTCGCAAGTGCTGCTTACAGCACAGCGCTTTACAAGGACATGGCTGCTTGACAGGCACGTCTAAGCCAGGCATGAAGCACCCGCCAGTCACACGGGCGATGGCCGTCAGCCACTGCCCGTACATGTTGGCATTGCCCTTCTGCGAGGCACAAGACAACCTCTTGTATGTTTTCATGACAACCTCCGACCAGAATCCACCAACACGAACCAATCGGGCCGCAACCGTACCACGCTCTCTCGCATGCATGAGTATGACCCCCACACGTTCAATGTCAACAAGCAGAAGGCATGCGCGCATCAACGCCAGGACTGTTGCGCAGCTAGCACTGTTGCGTAGCTAGCAGGACTGTTGCGTAGCAGACGTGCTCCTGCCCACCCGGGGGACAGGACCGGAAGCTTCGCTCCGGAAGCCAGCACACAGGCTGTGCAAAGCATGCTACACAGGCCCCCTCCATGACAACTGCGTCTGATGTGAGGAACTTTGCGACGTCGATAGAGGTGGAACGTTTCACCGTGTTCTGCAGTGAGGCACGGCAGGCTTCCCAGAAGCAACAGCACCAGTGCATGCACGGAAGCGACCACCCCCCTACAGCCACAAGCTGCTTGTTTGGCCACCCAAAACAGTGTGCATTCGGCTGTCACTGCACCAGAAATACCATCGACCCTGCCCTCTGCGGACCGCAGCAAGCCACACTGTACAAGCGCACCAGTGCAGCTGCTGAGCTGCAAACAGACCCTGTTGCCTTAGCACGGCCAGCACACACTTGAGTAGCATGGCACGTGGCAGCGGCCGCAGACTCACCGTCGCCCAAGCTCAGTGTGACCAGCGAGATGCCGCCAGAGCGTCATCAAAGCCAGCGGTCGTCCATGGGCATGGCCAAGTCCTGCCAACCACGACTGCGCTGGTTAACTCTCCGGCCACATGCATGCGAGTGACCCAGGTGATGACATTGCAACCAGGCCTATCCTTTGTGGCACCTCAGCCCAAAACGCGCGCGCTGTGGCACATGCACAGCACAGCATGTACAGCACAGCGCGGATTGAGATTGAACAGAGTTGGGCACCAAGCACGACCCTCCAACCGGCCACTACCACACCCCAAACCCGCTGCGGGCAGCGTATGCCCGTGCACGCTTCTGCGACTGCCGCGGGCCGCTGTGCACGACCTGCCGCTGCGCAGCGCGGCCCCTCCCCTCCACCGCCCTCCGCAGCGTGACACGGCCGCCCTGCCATGCATGCTACAGACCGTGCAGTGGGCCATCGCCACCACTGGGCCTCTGCCAGGCCACTGCTGCTGCTGCACCAGCAGGCAGTTGGCCCTGAGAGCGACAGCGCGCTGCAGCGAGGTGTGGTCACAATCAGACATGCTCCGCTGCTGCGGTGTGCGCCCACGGCGAGCCCGAGCTCCGCTGCTGCGTGCTACGTGCTGTCAAAGCTCGCCACCACAGCGCAAGAAGAGCCTAGTGGGCGCGTGGTGCGGGGCAGCTTCGGGAGGTGCAGAGCCTCCACAAGCGGGCGGTTGCAGGGCATGTGTGACATCAGATGCATGCCTCCACGAGAGCACTCGGTCATGACCGGTCAGCCGTGCATGCAGGAGATGGCGCCCGCCACTCCCCGATCGTGTGTCCTCCGTTGCCATGTCGCCCGGGCACGCGGCTCGGGTCACGCTGTGCACCGCGCCTGTGGGGTGGCCGGCCTGAGTGCAATGCATGCTGTGCGTGAAGCGTGCTGCGTGCTGCGGGGGCTGCCGCAGAACAGCGCCTTCATGCAGTCTGAGACTGGAATGCACGGCTCGCACTCCCATTAGACGTGTCAAACATCACAGCGCATGCTGCAGTCCGCCTCACGGACAGGTGGCATACGGACACAATGGGCAACGCTCTCACACTCCGAAGGACTGGCCACTGGCAGGCCTACTAGGCCTTGAAGAGGCTCTCGTAGCAGCGCCGCTGCGGCCAAGGGATCATGAAGGGGGCACCCCTGCCTACCTGCGGAGCATCCCTGGTTGCGCCGCGACAGTAGCTCCCATGACGCCGTACCGGCGGAACCGCATCGCCTCTGAGTCCCACTCCGCTCGCGGCCGTGCTGCGTGCTGTGGAGGGTGTCCCTGGGTCGCACAGCAGTGACCTTGAATGCAGTAGGCAGGCGCTCACGCAGTGTTGTCGGCCGACCCGGCCGTGCGGTGTGACACTCATGGCGCGAGTCTGTCAGCCGCAATTGCACACGCGTCCATGCTAGCATGTGGCCAACAATACGCCATCTCACCGGGCAGACATCGCTCGCTCGGCCCATTCTGCAGGGCACACACTACTCCAGCTGGAGCACTGGCACATATGCCAAATATAATAGCATACCCCTTAGCGTACCCCATACCCACAGTAATGCCACATATGATATCTGGCCAAGGTGGCACGAGCCGCCGTCAAATCGCCAGGTGCGCTTCGATGGATCTTACTGCAGCTGCCATGGCTAGTGTCAGCATTTGCCGCTGCTTGATTAACCGTAATACTGCTGCAGTGCAGAACTTGGTCACGGTGCGAGCCGTTGCAAGCCCCAGTGTGCTCCTCTGCGGTTGAGAGCGGCATGTGTGGCAGTGCCTCATTGCGCCCCGTGCTGGGCCCCCACAGCACGAACTGCTGTAGCATGCTGCGTGGAGTGCGTCCCTCACGAACCTGCTGGCGATCTGCATCCTCATGTAATTACACAATCGTTCGTCACGTGCAGCGGGGCTGAGGGTGTCATGCGTGCACAGCCACAGCTGTGCGGCCAGGCTGCAGGCGCCTGGTGTACACTGTAAATTTACACTGTGAAGTGTACATTACATTACTCGAAGCAGCCGATCAGGCCAGCCTGGTGTGCCGGATGCGGGACCGTGACGGTGGCAACAGCGCATTTCAACGGCAGCCCAGCCAGCACGTGCCTGTGCAAACGCCGCCGTCGCTAGCAATACCACAGCCAGCGCCGCATTGGGCAGGAGTGGCCATGCATGGGCGCACG
>JALKAD010000201.1:750695-762289 GCA_024500015.1 Ulva compressa | reverse complement strand
AATTGCTCTTGTGGACACAGCTGCGCATGAAACTCTCGGTCCTATAGCAAAGACAAAGCTCGAAGAATACATTGGGCATGACCAGGTGTGTGGCTGAGCAACCGGGATGGGACACTGGATCAGTGCCTTGCGATGTGGCCAGCTGTGTGACCAGCCAAACCCATGCTTCTGCTGCTAGAACTTGCTGCTGGGGTCGCTGCTACGTAAGTACCGCACGCTGTCAGGGACCCCTGTGCTCCAGCTGCAACTGTCCAAGGGATTTGAGGGTCTCGTGGCCACCACGGCAGCACGTAGCCGCAGATTCAGGCCTCAGCAACCTCAAGCTTCAGTCAGTGAGTGACATGTTGATTGTATGCACGTCAATGCGCTGTTTCATGCGAGCTGGTGGCGTCCAGGTGTTCGACATCGCCAACACACCGCCCGAGACGGTGGTGCAGCGGATGTACGACCACCTTGAATCTCTGAAGACAAATGACATCAAGGGCGCCATCGAGATGCAGACCCAGCTGCGGGTCCTGCTCATGGGCGACCACAAACGAGTGTACCGCACTCTGCAGGTGTGCACAATCAGGCCTTGCTGCTGCCTACCACGCCTTTCTTTCTTTCTCACTGTAGATCAGATCTGCACTTAATTTGTGATCTACACACAACTTGCAACAGCAGTGACTCACGGATCACTGATTCCCAATGGGCCTGTGTTGTGAGTTGAGTACTCAGCAGCACACCACCTGACTATTGGCGCTATTTATGTCATATCTTAGTCATCATGCAGCCGCTGCACTGGCAACTCTTGGGGGAGTGTTGACCAATAATGTGTTTGTTTGCTGGCTTACTATGTGGACCATGCTGCAGCATGCCTGCTGCTTCATCCCGCATCTCCTCACGCACCTGAAACTGGCATTTCGCCCCCCGTCCTGGGAGCGATTGGATGGCGATGGCGGTGGGCTGCCCTCTGCAGCCTCCCTCAGCCCCTTTGGGATAACAATGCCAACTTACACCCATTCCAGGGCCACGCAACCCTAGAGGTCCCACTCCACTGCGAATCCCACACTGCACACCCAGGCCACAGCGGCGACACGCCCCTCTCTATCTAACTGCTTTCACAGACCCATGCGGCCCCACTCGGCTCAACCTCCAGCTGCCATGCCACGGGCCCCATCTGCAGCCTTGTGCCAGGCAGTCACTTTGCACAGCAGGCGTCACTGAGTGCGCTGGCCGCTCCGTGCAGGCGTTCCTGCGCGCGCCCTCCCTGCCGGAGGTGTCGCTCGCGATCGCCCCCCTCGGCACCAGCAACGACATCTCCCGCTCCGTCGGCTGGGGCTCCTTCAAGGAGGACTACTGGAGCAACACGGCATACGTGCCCAACATGCTCAAGACGGTCGGCTTGGGCCGCCCTGTCAGCGTCGACTGCTGGTCGCTGCGGGTCGCCTCCGACAAGAGCAAGTCCCTCATCGCCGGCCTTCCCGAGTCCTTCATCGACTCTCCCTCGGTGCGCCGTCACCACCACTGCTGCTTCCAGATCCGATCGCGTCACCACCTTCGCTGCCTACTGATCCGCCGATCTGCCTTGGGCCGTCTGTCTGCCGTGCCCTGCACTTCAGGCGTGGCCGGGCACCCGCCGGTTGGGACGCTAATAGGAAGCGTGTGTTCGTTGCAGTGTCACCACACATTGCACTAAGCCTCGGGGCGCTGCTTGTTTGCTGCTATCCACGAAGCTGTGCACAACGTGTGCATATTGCCCCCCTCCCCACGGTGGGAAAGCAAGTATACATGTGGGAAAACTTGAGCAGCACATGTCCTCACGGTGTGGCCATACCTGTGCCCACGCCCGACGCGCTTGCTGCACGCGTCACTGCACTCTCTCAGTCGCATGCGCGGCCGCAGCGCTGCCACCAGTGTGACACACCGCTGCAATCGCCGCGCCACCTGCAGGGCAGCACCGGCAAGGCCTCCCTCGCGTGGAACTCGGTGTACGTCGCGCTCGATTCGGAGGCCGCACACGGCTTTGCACGCCTCGCCGGCCCGCGCGCGCGCCGCGCCGACCGCCCGCCGCCGCAGTCCAGCAGCTCTGGCGTGAAGCGCATGTTCAACTGCTTCTGCGGCGCGCCCGCCAACGCCATGCAGCCCCAGCTCCAGATCCAGACCTCCACCGGCTCCTGGCGCACCGTGACGCTGCCCTCCGGCCTGTCGGCGATCATGATCGAGAACCTGCCGAAGCGCTGGGCCAACGGCGACGATTTCTGGGACAAGGACCGCGAAGTGCGTACCGCCCCCACCCCCCTCCTGCTGGCCACGTTGCCAACCGCAACAGTGTCGTCAGTGACACGGTCTGCGCCTGTAATGCGCACACATTGAGAATTCCAAAAGGGCATACATGGCGGCTTGCCGTTGTGGTGTGCCTGAGGGCGGTTCGATCTGAGTTGTGGCGCAGGGTGCTGAGCAGACGCCCGCGGCGTACAACGACAAGATGGTGGAGGTGTACGGCCTCACGCAGGGCGCGCTGCACCAGGGCTGGAACGTGCGCAGCGTCGAGAACCACACGAAGCGGCTCGGGCAGGGCGGCGGCGTGCGCCTCTACGTGCAGGCGCCCGAGAGCAACCACTCGCTGTACGTGTTGATGGACGGCGAGGACTGGTGGCAGCGCGTGCCTGCCGGCCGCAGCGACAACATCACGAAGGACGGCCTCCTGGTGCGCCCCCCGCTGCAGCTGCCCCATCACAGATGTGCTCTGGGTTGAGTATCAGCTCCCATCATAGCTTGCTCGCGGTTGAGTCTCAGTTGCAGAGGTTTGCTTGTAAAGGTGGTGGCAGGGCATGACGGCAGGCGCTCATGGGGAGTGATAAAACACATGGCTCGAGGCCCAATCTGAGCCAAATCAGATAGTGACTCTTCTGCAGCTGCGACCTCGTGGTATTTACGCCGTCACGCTGCGCTGTGGTACTGCACGCTGCTGTGTCGGCGATGGTCACATGCAGAATATGTGTCTGTGTGGCATGCCATGCGTGGCGACAGCGGTGGCTGTGTGCAACGGTGCTGCGTTGCAACATGTTGCCACGGCCGCGCATGCGTGACAGTGACTCTGTTGCAGTTTGAGCTGACACACTACAGCCAGACACGCATCCTGGCCAATGCCTCCCCGCACGGCTCCGCAGCTGTGTCCAAGCCCAGCAAGGCGACTGCCTCGGCCTCCGTGTCCGGCGGGGTCAAGACGTCCGGCAAGCTCCGTGCCGACACGCCCCCCGGCGATGCCGTCGTTGATGCCGCGGACACCAGCCCAGACCTTGCGGTCGGCGCGGCTGCTGCCGCCGCCGGCGTCGCCGCCGCCGGGTACGCCGGCAAGTCGAGCGGCGACTACGACATGCCCGACGCGGACGGCAGCGCGCAGATTGACCTGCCGACTGCGGGGGCGGTGCAGCTCGACACCCCTGGTGGCTCCGGCGCGCCCACACCCCTGCCCGACGCGGACGTCTCCGCCAGCATGCCAGGTGTGTGTCAGCACACGCATGTCTCACATGCACATCCTCCATTCTGGTCATGTCACGTGACCACACAGCGGTGCGTACAGTTCTGTGTCCCCGACGGTCACGCAGCAGGTGCTACTGTGCGTCGTGTCTGTTTTGTGAATCTGACAGGACCGTCTCGGCTGTTACTGAGCGCATGCATGGTCGAGTACGGGGCCGCCATAGAAGCCGGTGGCTGTCGTGCTGACACGCTCGGCTACGTGCAGGTGCGGATGTGGACACCCCGGATATCGACGCTGACGGCGTGGAGGTCTCCGCTGCCCTCCCCGGCGCTGCCATCGTCGCTGAGCCTCCCAAGAAGAAGAGCATGTTCTCCTTCCTGCACAAGGGCTCCGCCGAGGGCGCGCCCTCTGCCGGTTTTGATGCGGACTCGGCCGCCGTTGACGCCGAAGGCAGCGCCCCCGGTGCCGATATCGAAGCCGGCACCGCCTCCGGCGCTGCCGGCGCGCTGCCGTCCGTTGACATCGGCGGCCACGACACGTCGGTCGATGTGCCCGACGTGCATGCGTCTGACGTGCGCGGCCCTGACCTCGTCATCCCGGGCGGCGACGTCTCGGCCCCGGACGCCCAGTTTGACGGCGGTGACATTTCTGCGCCAGACCTCGACGCTCCGTCTCCTGGCGTTCACGGTCCAGACATGACGATCCCCACCTTCGAGGGCGGCGACGCGGGCATGGGCGTGGACGCGTCCCTGCCGCCAGCTGACGTCAAGGCGCCCGATGTCGACATGTCTGCCCCCGAGATGCCGGCAACGCTGCCCCCTGCGGGCGACATCGGCGGCACATCCCTCGGCGCTGGCCTCGCGGCCGGCGCTGCAGGCATGGCCGGCGCGCTGGGCGCTGCTGGAGCATACGCGATCGGCTCCGGCAAGAGTGACGACGACAAGCACAAGGTGGAAGTTGACGGCCCCGCAGTCGACGCGGGCATGCCCGACGTCGACGCCGACGGCGTGTCGGCATCGCTGGACAAGCCGAAAAAGGGCTTCTTCGGAGGCCTGTTTGGCCGCAAGAAGACCGACGCGGATGTCTCTGCCAGCCTGCCAGCCATGGACGTCGCTGCGCCCGTGGTGGACGCAGAGCTCCCGTCTGCTGACGTGTCTGCACCTGACATGGCCCTGCAGGCTCCGGATGTTGATGCCTCCCTGCCGTCGGGCGACGTGTCGGCACCTGACTTGTCCCTGAAGGCTCCAGAGGTCGAATTCTCCGCGCCGTCTGCCGAGGTGACAGGGGTGGCATTCCCGCTGGAAGGCCCCGGCCTAGCTGCGGCTCTGCCGTCCGCTGACGTTTCGGCGCCAGGCATTTCACTGGAGACTCCGGTGGTGGACGCATCTCTGCCGACGGTCTCTGCTCCGGACGTCGATGCCTCTCTGCCATCTGCTGATGTGTCAGCCCCAGGCTTCTCCTTCCAGGCGCCAGGTGTGGACGCGTCGCTGCCGTCTGCCGGTGCATCTGCGCCAGGTGTCTCGCTGGATTCTCCGGACGTCGACGCCTCTCTGCCGTCAGCAGATGTGTCCGCCCCTGAGGTGGACATGAAGGTGTCCGCTCCGGAGGGCATGGATGCGGGCGCTCTGGGAGCAGGCGTGGCTGCCGGGGCCGCAGGCTTGGCAGGCGCTCTGGGCGCTGCTGGCGCTCTCTCTGGCGACACCCCGGACGTCAACGTGAAGGTGGACGCCCCCGATGCTGACCTGGATGTGCCCAAGGTGGATGTGGATGTGCCGACTCTCGATGCCGCCGCCCCTGCTGTGGACGTGGATGCTCCTTCTGTCGATGTCGATGCACCTTCAGTGGACATGGAGGGCGCGTCAGCGTCACTCAAGCCAAAGAAGGGCTTCCTCAAGGGCATCTTTGGCCGCAAGAAGACTGATGTCGATGCCTCCGCAAGCCTCCCTGGTGTGCTGTCTGCGATTTTTTCGTGCCATGTGAAAGCGCGTGATGTTCATTGTTTGACTGAAAAACCTCAGATTGAGCTGGTCAGGTCAGACTATCGTCAGGCTCACATGATGCTGGCTCGTTTGCTGATCAATCCTGCATGTTCGTAAATTGGGTCACTCTGTGGTTGCCATGACAGTGTTTGTGCCTTCAGCACCGAGTCCCGTAAATAAACTCTGCATTTCTGTTTTCGTCCCAAGCCAGCCCAACGTTCGTTAGCTTGAGTGTGAGCCACACATTTCTGCCAGGTGTGGCAGACACCGTAGTCATCCTGTCTGAAGGATCATCGGTTTCCGATCACAAGGAATTATGCTGACACAGCTGTGTTGGGGCACTCCATGCAATGCGATGCCCACCCATGTTTCAATTGGTCATGATGTTGCACGTGGTCCTATTCAGGTGTATCAGCTGGCGTGGATGTGCCTGATGTCGATGCGTCTCTTCCCTCCGCAGGCGTGTCCGTGCCGGATGCAGATGTGGACATGCCCGCTGTCGATGCATCGCTGCCGACTGTCGATGTCGACATGTCTGCCCCTGATGTGGACGCCTCCCTGCCGTCAGCAGATGTGTCCGCCCCTGAGGTGGACATGAAGGTGTCCGCCCCAGAGGGCATGGATGCGGGGGCTCTGGGCGCTGGCGTGGCTGCTGGGGCCGCAGGCTTGGCAGGCGCTCTTGGCGCTGCTGGTGCGCTCTCTGGCGACACCCCGGACGTCAATGTGAAGGTGGACGCTCCCGATGCTGACCTGGATGTTCCCAAGGTCGATGTGGACGTGCCGACTCTCGATGTCGCCGCCCCTGCTGTGGACGTGGATGCTCCTTCTGTCGACGTCGATGCGCCTTCGGTGGACATCGAGGGCGCGTCTGCGTCACTCAAGCCAAAGAAGAGCTTCCTCAAGGGCATATTCAGCCGCAAGAAGACTGATGTCGACGCCTCTGCAAGCCTCCCTGGTGTGCTGTCTGTGGTTATTTTGTGCCATGTGAAAGCGCCTGATGTTCAATGTTTGACTGAAAGATCGCAGATGGATGTCAGACTGTCATCAGGCTCACGTCGTGCTGGCTTGTTTGCTGTTCGATCCCGCATGCTCGTTTGCTGGTTCACTAAGTGGTTGCCATGACAGCATTGGTGCCTGGAGTCACAGTAAAGGCAGCTCTGCATTTCTGTTTTCGTCCCAAGCCTGGCCACCTTTGGTCCGTCAGAGCGAGAGCTGCACTTTGTTGCCAGGTGTGGCAGACACCATGTTCGTCCTGTCTCCAACATATCATTGGCTTCCGACCACAAGGAATTTAATAATAGTATAATATACTGACACAGCTCTGTTGGGGCACTCGATGCATGGCAATGCCCACGCATGTTTTAATTGGTCATGATGTTGCACGTGATCCTGTTCAGGTGTATCAGCTGGCGTGGATGTGCCCGATGTCGATGCATCTCTGCCGTCCGCAGGCGTGTCCGTGCCAGATGTGGATGTGGCTCTGCCCTCTGCGGATGTTGACATGCCCGCTGTCGATGCATCGCTGCCGACTGTCGATGTCGACATGTCTGCCCCTGATGTGGACGCCTCTCTGCCGTCAGCAGATGTGTCCGCCCCTGAGGTGGACATGAAGGTGTCCGCTCCGGAGGGCATGGATGCGGGCGCTCTGGGCGCAGGCGTGGCTGCCGGGGCCGCAGGCTTGGCAGGCGCTCTGGGCGCTGCTGGTGCTCTCTCTGGCGACACCCCGGACGTCAACGTGAAGGTGGACGCCCCCGATGCTGACCTGGATGTGCCCAAGGTCGATGTGGACGTGCCGACTCTCGATGTCGCTGCCCCTGCTGTGGACGTGGATGCTCCTTCTGTCGATGTCGATGCGCCTTCGGTGGACATCGAGGGCGCGTCTGCGTCACTCAAGCCAAAGAAGAGCTTCCTCAAGGGCCTCTTTGGCCGCAAGAAGACTGATGTCGATGCCTCCGCAAGCCTCCCTGGTGTGCTCTCTGTGCTGACTCTATGTGGCTTGATCCTTTGCACCCGCCCTGCATGAGTTGCGTTGAGAGCCTGCAAGTCAGTTCATGCGATTGGTCCCGGTGCCGTCATGCGTCGTTTGTTTGCTAATCTCGCATGTTTGCGAATCGCTGTCTGGACTAGTAGCCTTGAAAGCGTTTTTGCCAGTACCGTAATGGCTCTGGCTCCAGTCTGCCAAAGAACACCTGCACTGGTCTGTTGCCATTGCATGACTGGCCACATTGGTTTGGCGAAGATGCTTGTCATGCTGTCCATGTGTCCGGATCACTGCCTGTTTCCCTGCTCTGTCACTTGCTGCTACACTGCCTGTAGCACTTTGCAGCTGTAGTGGAGACCTACTCTCACAGCTCTGTTGCAAATCTTAGCAGATGCATGCCTCCAAGGCATGGGCTCCTTTCTGACACTGCACACGATCCTGTTCAGGTGTATCAGCTGGCGTGGACGTGCCTGATGTCGATGCTTCCCTGCCGTCGGCAGGCGTGTCCGTGCCGGATGCAGATGTGGCTCTGCCCTCTGCGGACGTGGACGTGCCCGCTGTCGATGCATCACTGCCGGAAGTCGACCTGAACATGCCAACAGTCGCTGGCGCACTCCCCACCGGCGACGTCGACGTGTCAGCCCCCGCTGTTGACGTGGATGCCTCACTGCCATCTGCTGACGTGTCTGTGCCCGCCCTGGACGTGTCCGCCCCAGCACTCGACGTGGGCGCAGCCATGCCGTCTGCAGATGTGTCCATGCCTGCAGTGGATGTGTCTGCCCCGGCTGTCGATGTCGACGGCGCACTGCCGTCTGCTGATGTGACTATGCCGTCCGTCGATGTGACTGCCCCGGCTGTCGATGTCTCCCTGCCGTCTGCTGGCGTGGACGTGCCTGATGTGGATGTCAACGTGTCCGCACCTGAAGCGGATGCCAACACCTTCATGCCCGGCGTCGCTGCCGGCGCTGCTGGCATGGCCGGAGCGCTTGGAGCTGCCGGCGCTGTAGCTGTCGGCAGCTTGAAGGGCGATGCCGACGCGCCTGATGTCAAGGTGGATGCTCCCAGCGTGGACGTGGACGCCCCGAGCGTGGACATCGATGCGCCGTCCGGCACCCTGGACAAGCCGAAGAAGAAGTCCAAGTTCTCGATGAAGGGCCTCTTCAGCCGCAAGAAGGGCGACGCCGGCGCCTCAGCCAGCCTGCCGTCCGCGGACGTGTCTGCGCCCGATGTGGACGTCTCTCTCCCGTCCGCGGAGGTCAAGGCACCGGATGTCGATGTCTCAATGCCTGATGCGGACATCTCCCTGCCGTCTGCCGATGTGTCGGCGCCAGGCGTGTCTCTGGAGGCCCCCGCCGTGGACGCCTCCATGCCAACAGTCGACATCTCGATGCCAGAGGTCGACACATCCCTGCCATCTGCTGATGTGTCCGTGCCCGGTGTCTCAGTTGATGCCCCTGATGTGGACGCCTCTCTGCCGTCAGCAGATGTGTCCGCCCCTGACGTCGACATGAAGGTGTCCGCCCCAGAGGGCATGGATGCGGGGGCTCTGGGCGCTGGCGTGGCTGCTGGGGCCGCAGGCTTGGCAGGCGCTCTGGGCGCTGCTGGCGCTCTCTCTGGCGACACCCCGGACGTCAATGTGAAGGTGGACGCTCCCGATGCTGACCTGGATGTTCCCAAGGTCGATGTGGACGTGCCGACTCTCGATGTCGCTGCCCCTGCTGTGGACGTGGATGCTCCTGCGGTGGATGTGGACATGCCATCTGTCGATGTGGATGCTCCGTCTGTGGACATGGAGGGCGCCTCTGCTTCACTGAAGCCGAAGGGCAAGAAGAGCTTCCTCAAGGGCCTCTTTGGCCGCAAGAAGTCAGATGCTGATGCCTCACTCGGCCTTCCTGGTGCATCTAAACTGCTCGCCTGCTTGATCGTCGTGCTGTTTCAGCTGCAGTCGTCTGCCTGTTGTGATCGATGAGTCGAGCCTGTGCAAGCATGAGTTGCTCGATGCTGCTGGCTCAATATGATATTTTTCTGAAGTGTTTGAAAATCTGTCTGTCTCTGTCATGCTCACAGTTTTGTGTGGAGTGCATTTTGACCTGATGCACTGCCGATCTGTGCAGATGCGTCTGCTGGCATTGATGCCAGCGCACCGGACGTGGATGCTTCACTGCCCTCCGCAGGTGTCTCCATTCCTGAGGTCGATGCATCCCTGCCGACCGCCAACGTCTCGATGCCCGATGTCGACACTTCTCTCCCATCTGCTGATGTCTCTCTCCCGACCGCTGACGTCTCCATGCCCGCCGTTGACGCGTCTCTCCCATCTGCTGATGTCTCTCTCCCGACCGCGGACGTCTCCATGCCCGCAATGGACGCGTCTCTGCCAACCGCTGACGTCTCGATGCCGGCCGTGGACGCGTCTCTGCCAACCGCTGATGTCTCTCTCCCGACCGCGGACATCTCCATGCCCGCCGTGGACGCATCTCTCCCATCTGCTGATGTCTCCCTGCCGACAGCTGATGTCTCTCTGCCGACCGCTGACGTCTCCATGCCCTCTGCCGACGTCACCATGCCGGCCGTTGATGCGGAGCTTCCGACTGTGGCCGTTGACGTGCCAACTGTGGACGTGCCGAGCGTAGACGCAGAAGTGCCGAGCGTGGACGTGCCGACGGTTGACGTTGATGCATCCATGCCAGACGCTGATGTGTCTGTCCCTGGCTTCAGCGTCTCAGCCCCAGAAGGCGATGTGGATCCTGGTGCCCTCAAGGCTGGTGTCGCTGCTGGCGCCGCCGGCATGGCCGGCGCGCTGGGCGCTGCCGGCGCACTGGCTGTTGGCAGCCTGAAGGGCGATGGTGACAAGCCTGAGGTGGACGTCAAGGTGGATGCTCCCAGCGTGGACGTGGACGCCCCGAGCGTGGACATCGATGCCCCGTCCGGCACCCTGGACAAGCCGAAGAAGAAGTCCAAGTTCTCGATGAAGGGCCTCTTCAGCCGCAAGAAGGGCGACGCCGGAGCCTCCGCCAGCCTGCCCTCCGCGGATGTGGCCGCGCCTGACGTGGACGTCTCCGTGCCGTCTGTGGATGTGTCCGCGCCTGATGTGGACGTGTCTGCACCTGATGCGGTCGTCACTGTGCCGGGCGCCGACATCAAGGCACCTGATGTGGATATCTCCATGCCCGAAGTGGACGTGTCTCTGCCGTCGGCTGATGTTTCAGCGCCAGGTGTCTCTCTTCAGACTCCCAAGGTTGATACATCCCTGCCGACAGTAGATCTGTCCGCACCGGATGGCGATGCGTCTCTGCTGCCTGCTGGCATGTCGGTTCCAGGCACCTCTCTTGAGTCTCCGGACATCGGCGTTGCTCTGCCATCCGCAGAAGTGTCAGCACCAGGATTCTCACTTGATGCTCCGGTTGTTGACACCTCTCTGCCATCCGCAGATGTGTCAGCGCCAGGTTTCTCGCTTGATGCTCCGGTTGTTGACACCTCTCTGCCATCCGCAGATGTGTCAGCACCAGGATTCTCGCTTGATGCTCCTGTTGGTGACACCTCTCTGCCATCCGCAGATGTTTCCTTCCCCGGCGTCTCTCTGGATGCCCCTGATGTTGACGCTTCGCTGCCGTCTGCAGATGTGTCTGTGCCCAAGGTCGACATGAAGGTGGCCGCACCCGAGGGTGTGGACGTAGGCTCTCTGGGAGCAGGCGTGGCTGCTGGGGCCGCAGGTATGGCAGGTGCGTTGGGCGCTGCTGGCGCTCTCTCCGGAGACGCCCCAGGCGTCGATGTCAAGGTGGACACCACAGATGTCGACATTGATGCGCCCAAGGTGGACGTGGATGTGCCGTCAGTCGGCGTTGATGCTCCTGACGTGGATGTGGACGCCCCTGCTGTCGATGTGGATGCTCCTGCCGTGGATGTGGCCCTGGATGTGCCATCTGCGGGCGGAGACGGCGTGTCACTGTCCCTGAAGCCAAAGGAGAAGAAGAGCTTCCTGAAGGGCATCTTCAGCCGCAAGAAGACCGACATGGATACTCCAGGTGCTGCTCCTCCTCATTGCACACGCTCCTTCCATGCATTATGCGATCATTGTGTTCTACCACCTGGTGGAGCATACCTCTGTAACTCTCCTCATGTGATCATTCGTGCTGCTCCCCTTCTGCCTGTCACCTTTGCAGCTGCTGCTTGC
>JALKAD010000201.1:706236-724275 GCA_024500015.1 Ulva compressa | reverse complement strand
GGAGGTATTGCACGTGAGACTTGACAGATCAGAAGAGTGATTACACTACGATCAGTAGAGCCTATATAAGCGTTCTCAACGTCTCATACGGATACGATCAGAATCATTGTCTGCGTGCACACAATCTGCATGCATTGCTCGTGCATATGGTCAGCCATCGGTGCATGGCTGCCCCATAGCCACTCCGGATCAGCACCGTGTATCCACTCCATGCATGGTCACCGTAGTCCTGTGCATGGCTGGATCACGACACTCCCCCTAGACTAAGCTTGAACTACCGCAAGCTGCAGTCTATCTCTGAACTTTGCCAGTGCTGGTCCCGCCAACACCTTTGTAAACATATCAGCTAGCATGTCTACCGTGCTAACCCAGCTGATAGTCAATTCATCAAGTTCCACGAACTCACGGACTCTCAGGTCCCTCACCCTGATGTGCTTGGAGCGGTCACTAGAGATGGGGTTCACTGCTAGCAGGTTGGCACTCTTGTTGTCACCCCACAGAGTTGGCTTCACAGCCGACAAACCAAGATCAGTGCACAACTGCTTAGCCCACATCACCTCATTGGCTGCTGAGCTCATCGCAATAAGCTCTGCCTCAGTCGTGTCACCAGCCACAATAGTCTGCCTCTTCGAACGCCAGAACACACAGTTCCCATGCATTCGGACTATCACTCCTGACACACTCTTCAAGCATGCACCATTGGCGAAGTCAGCATCTGTGTATGCTTCCAACACCGCACTATCCTCGTTAGAGCCACTAAAAGTCAAGCCCAGATCTATGGTCCCTCGCAGGTATCTCAGTACATGCTGGACAGCAGCCCAATGACACTTCGCACTCCCAGCCATATGCCTGGCCAAGACATTTGCCGGAAAGGAAATATCAGGACGCGACACAGCAGCCACATACTGGATGCTTCCTACGGCTTGCATAAACCTTTTATGCTCTGCCACAGTAGCCTTCTCCTGGCTAGGATCATCTTTCAAACTAAACACTTTCTGTTTCGGTACCAACGGCGTTGGTGCCTTTCTGCACTCACTCATGCTGAACCTCTCCAGCATGTCCCTGATGTTCTTTCTATGCGAAATGGTGATAGTGCGAGCAGGCCGATCACGTATGACCTCCATACCCAACACGTACCCCAGCTCCCCCAGGTCTCTACCCTCAAATGCCTCGAGGATTTTACCGATGGCATCATCCATCTGCTCCTTCCGGCCAAAAATCAACAGATCATCAACCCACAGGAAAATCAGACATCGTCCGACTTTGCAAATGAACAGTGCAGGGTCACTGGCCGATCTCACAAAACCCATACTCAGCAAGAGCTCTGCAAGCGCTTTGTGCCACTCCCTGGCAGCCTGCTTCAGACCATACAACGCCTTTTTCAGGCGCCACACCATACCGGATCCATCATCCAGTACAGGAGGTTGTGCCACATACACTTCCTCTTCCAGAACACCATTCAGGAAAGCACACTTAATGTCAATGTGTCTCGTCTCCAGATCCTCCACAGCACAGACCGACAACAGAGCCCTGAAAGTAGCATAGCTACCCACAGGCGCCCAGGTCTCAAAGAAATCTACGCCTTCCACCTGCGTAAACCCCCTGGCTACATATCTGGCTTTGAAACGCTCGATCTCACCCTGTGCTCCTCGCTTAATCTTAAGCACCCACTTGCCTGTCACAGGCTTCACTCCTGCTGGGCACCAGACCAGCTCGAACACATCATGTTCCCTTAAGGAGGTCAATTCATCCAGCATTGCTATGATCCACTGCTCACGATGGCAGCCCCTCATGGCCTGCTGCACCGTTGGATCGTCCAGCACTGCCTCGACCTTCTTCCTCGCAGCAGCTGCACGCCGGGACTCACTGCGGCTAGCAGTCTTGCCACTGCTCGGAATCACCTTCTGCCCCGTCGTCTTTTCTGCATCAGGAGTCACACTGTCAGCCGTAGCAAACACTCCCTCTGACAAGTCACCGACGTCATTCTCAACATTGACTACTGTGGAGCTCCCAGACTCATGCTCACGTGCTTCCTCCGGGGAGATGTGCTCAACAGCCACATCATCTCTCTCATTCACTCTCACAGCATGGACAGCAGGTCTTAAGTTTCGGCGAATCAATTTGAAAGGCTTTGGAACCCATTGAACTCTCACCTCTGGTGGTGGAGCCAGATGTTCTCCGCTGCCCCCTTCAGCATTTGGTGCTAACTCTCCCCCTGAGTCAGCTCCGCCTGCCTGGTCTCCTCTAGGCACATGCCGTAGCTCATCATGCCCCTGACGCTCCCGCTGTTGCACATGCCGTGGCTTATCGTGCTCCCAGCGTTCAACACGTCCTGACACCGCGGACCCGTGCCTGCGGTCGTACCTCCCGTGGCTATCGTCTCTCGCAGGTGGGGGTGACTCACTCGGCTCCCTGCCCCTCGACCGTTGGACTCGCTGCGGTGACCGCGAGCGCGACCTGGACTGGGATCCTAAGGACCCTGGCTCCTCTGAGTCCGACTCAGACCCTGAAGCCTCGTCCCCCTCATCATCATGCCGTGTCTCCTCTTCAGACACATCATCATCACTGCTCTGTGGATCGATGCGTGTGCGCCCCATGTTCAGCACAGCTCTATCCCTCGTAGGGATGACATCTCTCGGTCTGCGCTCAGCTTTGTACGGACCCGACGGCTGCACCGCCGCATCGTACTCCCAGTTTGGTACCCTAGTCACACAATCCTCGGCTGCGTAAGCGCAACGCGCTGTCACCACTGCCTCACTGATCTCCGGCGTGTGCCACCGCTCATGCCGTGCTATCAGCTCAGAGCCCAGCACACGTGGCGAGAACGGCGGTTCACCCTCAGGCAACTCATCGTCTGGCTTGAATCGCCTGCGCAGCTGCCTGCCCGGCTCCCAGTGCATGTGTTTCAGCGCTGGATGCTCCCCCTCAGCCCAATCCACATTTCTGCCCCTCTCTGGCATCATGTGATCACGACTAGCCGGTGGTCGCACTGCCCTAACGCTGGTTGACTTCAGCCACTTCTTCATGTTCGGTAGAAATTCAGCCTCAGGCACCACTCGAGTATGCTCATCAGGCATGACATCAAATTCACCCAGTTCATAGTTCTCCAACACGACCGGATCCACCGTAGCTTGCTCCGACATGTGAAAACGTTTCGCGAACTCTCTCAGCAGAGCTGGCGGAGCGGCTATGTGCCTGTACATGCGCACAGCTCCCCCATTCCCACGCTTCACGTAAGCTCTGTCCATGTGAGGACCTGCTCCCGGTCCCATATAGAAACCGATCACTCCTCGCTCGTCCAGGTGACGGAAATCCTCTCTCCGGGCATACACATATATCGGACACCCGAATGGTTTCACCTGGGCCACCACCAGTCGGAATGTGTCCTCACTCACTTTCCGAAACCACAACAGATATGGCACAATCTGTCTGACATCCACCTTTTGCATCCACTCAGCCACGAACACCTCATCGCCCCTGGCTATCCCCGCATCCACCAGAGCCTGTAGGCTCATCTCCTGAGCCCTCGCTCTCCTGGACTTCAGCTGCGTAGCTCGTGCAGTCTCATGCGTTGACCACGACTCATAGCTGTAGGCAACATGCCTCTCCTCCAGCTTGTGCTTGACCTCCTTCCGCCTAACACCCTCTAGGGCTGTGCTCGGCGTCAGGTTATGCGCATGGTTCACACACATGTACGCCTCAGGCCACAAGAATGCAGGCACAGCCGCTTGCAGCAGGCTTGCCCTCACACACTTGTTCAGCACACCGATCTTTCTCTCCACCATCCCATTGGACTCATGCTGGCACGTGGCAGTATACGTGTGCTCAATGCCTCGCCACTCAAGGTACTCAGCCAGCTGGTTAGAGCTGAACTCACCACCCTGGTCAGTGTGCAGTCTCCGTACCCCAATCTCCTTGTAATAGACAATCTGAGTGCGGATTCGCTCTATCAGCAGGCATATCATCTCTGCAGCCCCACTCTTGGACTTTAGAGGTATCACGTTGGTGTACCGAGAGTACTCATCCACCACAACGAGGATGTAGTTCATACCCCCGATGCCCACAGGCTTGATCTGCCCTGCTAGGTCAGCATGCAACACTTCTCCGGCGTATGTGGCATTCTCAGTCACTCTGCCTCCATGCTGTGCTCTATCGCCACTTCTCTGTTCAGCCACATGGCAACCGTGACACTCAAGCGCCACCCCCGTAGGTTTCGGCAACTTAAGGTCATACAGGTCCAGGTTGTCATGCATCAACCGGAGAACCCGATTGCCAGCATGGTGAAAGGCAATATGCACTAGGAATGATGGGTCAACCTGGAAGGAAGATCCCTGTCCATCAGGTACACCATGCACAGCAGCCACTTGCTGCTGCTCATGCACCCACTTGCTATTTCTATGGAACAGGTTATTCACACTGGTCCAGGTTGCTCCACTATCAACCGGTCTCATCTGCCAGATTGGCCTGCCTTTCCCACAAAGCCATGTCAGAGTGGGCTTTCCGTCTCCATCCTCACCCTGCTCACAGCCCTTATGGAAACCATACGCCTGGTCATGGAATCCAGGCATCACCACTCTATTAGCATGCTTGCCAGTATGCAAGTATATCTCAGATTCTTTCAACACCTTCGTCGACAGGATGTTGATGGGACTGGCTGGCACCCAATAGACATTCGACAGTTCTATGTCTACTGGCATGATACTGCCACTCTCAGTGACATACTCTCCCAGATTTGCTCTTATTGTGCCCACACCATACATATCCAGCCTGCCCCGGTCAAGGGGCTGACACTGTGGCACATCTGCTGGCTTGATCTCACAGAACATATCATAATCAAAGCATATGTTTATGTCTGAGCCACTGTCAACTAGGAAAGTGTATGGCATGTTAGGGGATGGACCATCAGCACAGTCAGTCCGCAGCTTCTTCAGGTCAACCACAGCCACTTGTGGACCACCGCGGCCTCTGCCACGGCCTCGCCCAGCAGCTGCTCTCTTCTGTAGATACTGTTTGACCTCTGCAGACAGCAAAGGGCAATCCTGCTGTAGATGGCCAGGCTTATCACAGTTGAAGCACTTACGCTTGTCTGCTCCTCCTGCTGCCCCTGCTCCCACTGCTGCAACCTGTGGGGGTGTACCTTGGCGACCACCGTGGCGTCCACCTCGATAACCTCGTCCCCCATAGCGCTGCTGCCCACCGCGATCGTCCCGTGGGAACCGCGATGGTGTGGACTTGCTGTTGGTCTGAGCATGTGTCAATAGAGTAGACACTATCTGCTGTACTGGCAGTGCTTGCAGCATGGGCTGCAACAGGCTGTACTGTCTGTCTACTGCTAGCAGCCGTGCTCTGTATAACTGATCAGACACAGTCTCGCCTAGTCCCCTCATCTGATTCACTATGCCCACCACCTCATTCACATGCTTCTCCAGCGGCTTGCCAGCCTGCTGTGCACTGCTGAGCTGGTGATACAGCTTCTGTATCTCTACTTCCACTGATGGCATATACTTGGCATGCAGCAACGACCAAACCTCATGAACGAAGCTACAGTCTGCCACAAAATCCCTATCCTCCTTTGGCAATGTAGTAAACAGCCAATGCTTAACCTGCTCATGGGCCTGATCGCTCTGAGCAAGCGGATCGTTGATCAGCAGGCTACTCTCACCCACCATATTCGCCCAACTCTCTACCTCCTTCTTGAATATACGGAAGTGGTCATGCTTATAGTTCCACACCGGAAACTTGTGCTTCTCAACTAGAGATTTCCCCAGCGCGGGCCTAGGCATCGCAAGCGACAGCGCTTGCGCGAGAGTGCTCACATCTATCGATCCCGCCGTAGCTGCTACTCCTGATGACACTTCAGCCTGCGAAGGCTGCTGTATCGGAGGCGGTATCTGCTGCGCTGTCCACACAGCTGGTGCTGCGAGGTGCGCTTGCTGCGCCCCGTGCGCCTCGGCCTGAGCTCCTGCTTCCCCCGTAGGATCAGCATTACCCGGCATAGCGGCCTGCAGAGGATCTGTATTGGGGTACCCGTGGGCCCCAACACGATGTTCTCCCCCGTAGGTCATGAACTGATCCTCCGCGGCCTGCTCGCGTCGCGCTGTGGAGCGCGTGCGTAGGTGTGGACGGACTTCTCCTCCATCCTCACCGTCAGAACCGATAGATCCTTAGCGAGATGCCGTTGGACCTTCACGGCGTGGTGGCATCCTGCAACACGACCATCTTATGTCGCAGGACACGCAGACCCGTAGGCCTCTCTGCGAAACCAGCACACTAACAGAATGCAATTCAGCCGTAGCGTCCTGCATCTGTGTATCCTAGTCTCTCTACGGTCAGCTAAACGCTAGAGCGGTGTGAATCGCTCATCGGGACACGTAGCCGTAGCCGCAGACTTTCCCCTGGACTCTATCGCAAGCAAATAGACATCACAGAAACACCCACAATCATCACCGATACCATGTTATAATCAGTGGACCTGGCCGCAGGGCCTGTGGGATCCTGAGCATGCCGTAGCTATGCGCAGGGGTTGGTACTGTCACATACCTGTGCTGGTATACAGGCTCCGTCCGTGACAGTACCTATCGTCGTCAGTGGAGGATAATACACGTGAGACTTGACAGATCAGAAGAGTGATTACACTGCGATCGGTAGAGCCTATATAAGCGTTCCCTGAACGACTCATACGGATACGATCAGAATCATTGTCTGCGTGCACACAACGCGATCACAGCACCGTGTATCCACTCCATGCATGGTCACCGTAGTCCTGTGCATGGCTGGATCACGACAGTGTGTGTGTGACATGGCGTGTTCGTGACCTCAGGACACCCATGCATTACATGCTGGAATACGATCTACATCCCGCAAAACAACACGGCAAGAGACCAAGTCAATCTCATTATGTCAGGACTGAAACCTCATTCCAGGGGACAAACCACCACTTTCTACAAGACAAGCCAATGTATGTGCAGCAGGGACAATTGACACCAGCGCTAGCTTGGCGGAGCTTGCATGATAAATCATAGGTGTGAACTATCACTCTTTTCTGTTAAACCAATCAAACTTCTTTTGCACCCCATGTTGACCCTTCAAAATCATTACCGTAGTAATTGCAACCCTTCGGCGAAAGGTGTCCGCGGAGCGGACAAGAAAATTTATTTTTGGTCCGGCGAATGAAAGAGTTGTGACATGGACAATCTATTGTTTGCGCTTTGGACTCGGCGAAAGAAGACGTCTTCGGACAGGACACCAATTGTTTTAATGTGGCTTCGGCGAATTCACCTATGCCTGTCGACAAGGACAGCTGTCGTTGCACGCATGAGCGCGAGTTGTCACAGCAGCCTACCCGTACTAATGGCAAACCTTCGACGAATGGTGTCCGCGGAGCGGACGAGAAAATTTTTTTCGTTAAGGGTTCCGGCGAATCACACGGCCCGGACGCCGGACAAACGTTCACGTTTTTGGCACTCTTTCGGCGAATGAGTGTGTCTGGACGTCGGACAAAAGCCTTTTGTCCGACGAATGAAGGCCTCCACGGACGGGACGTCGCCGAAGGGTTGCAATTACTACGGTACTTCATCCCGGGTCATCAGCGACCAGGACAATAGTATAACTATCAGGGCAAAAAGTGTCCCACCCACTGAGGACAGTGCAATGATGAGCTCACTCTTGGACTGCTTCTGGGACTCCAGCAACTCCCTCCTGGTCTGATTCTGGGACTCCACCAACTCACTTTTCATCTGTCCCAAAGCCTGTTGAAGCTGATTGATGCCCTCCTTGTTGCCCTGCGCCAACGCCTTCACCTCAGCAATAGCGACCAGTTCAGGCGGTGCTTCCTGCAAACATGCAATATCTCAATGATGCAGAAGCTTGGACTTGGGCTAGGGCTGAGATGGTTGCTTGTGGCTTGGAGCTGTGCAACGTATAGTGAAGTGGCAATGTTTGCGATAGCTTGCTTGTGCGCAAAGATAGAGAAGAGACATCGAAAGCATCGGGTGAGAAGCAGATCCGCGCCTTCTCGGAATATGCCGCGTCTGGGTTGTGACAAGACAAGGTCATCATCAGCAAGACGGATACCGTCGCGCGCTGGAGTGGGCGCCTGCAGACACTCACGATAGATTATTCGTTCATAACAATTTCGAAACATCATGTAGTCTGGCAGCCAGCACGGTTGACGAAGACTTCAAGGTGCTGACCTGGGTCTGATGGACCTTGCTCCGCATTGGCGTTTCGCCCCCTTGGACATCAGGGCACTGTAATGCGAGATCGAATATATTATAACCGTACACCCTTTTTTGGCGTCAGCTATCACCACCCTCTCGGCACCGTTTTGGCAGGCCTATACATTCGGACACGCGGGAGGGACCACCATCACATTGCGCAACAAATAGAAGTTAGCGTTTTGCACCCGCCAACACGCAAGTGTCATACGCAATGTTGACATGTCTTCAGTGTCCGAGAAAGGTGTCTGGATGCTACGCGATCGCGCGAGGCTCGGTACGTGGGGTTTCCAAACCAGCTACGTATAGCTGTGGCTACAAGGGAACAGACCTAAGTACCGCGGTACCTCGGTGTTCTTCAGGACAAATTAGGCCTAATTAGGACTGATTATAAGTGTGTATGACGTGTATACGATACAAGTAGTTCACCACCGCGGTATCCCCCTACGGGGGGTGGCGCCCGACTTGACCCATTGACCCCGGGGGTACTTTCAACAGGCAGGGCAGGTTGTGGAGCGCAGGTACGACGCAGGCGCCTAGGTGCAGCACCTGCCAGGTGTAGGCGCTGCTCAAGCTGAGGCGGATGCGTGGGATCCGGGATGCTCCCTCGTGAGCAGCTCAAGCACTTGAGCTGATTGCACCGAGCTGATTGCTGTGGCTTTCTGCCACATTCGGGGTTAGGGAGCGTGCCAAAAGCAGAGAAACATTCCAGGACATGGCTGCCATGTCGCCCACCTGCCAGCCACAACCGGCAGCCAAAACGGATGCCTTGCTGTTGTGAAAGTCATTGTCACTGGTTCCACTGTGGTTGGTGTTGGCTGCTGCTCAAACGGACGCCTGAAAACGCCTGATTTCTCACACTTGCTACCAAATGAAGTGCTGGTGCCACGGAAACGCACGCAAACCACCCGCAACCTGTCCAACTATCACTTGCACACCTCCCCAGGCTGTCATTTTTGGAGGTGGCCAATTCCTCTGCCTTGCCTGTGGCCGCCCTCCATAGTGCTTAGTTAGCTTTTTCGCAATGCATCCAGCCCGGTTGCAGCTCCAATGCCCCATTCCTCCAAATTCATCCATATGCATGGCCATGTGTCATCTGCCCATCGAGTCCCACCGGCGCTGCCCCAGCGAATTTCTCAGCGAGTCCACGTTCTGCAGCGACCGCATGCCTGTCACCCCATCCCCGAGCCCACTGGCCATCCCATGAAGCGCACTCGGCATCGTCATCACGTCACCGCCGCCCCCCGCGCCCGCCCGCCGCGCCTTCTCCTTGTGCCGCTTCGCCTTGGTCATCTCCTGCCGCGTGTTGTTCCCTGCGTCCGTCTCCCCGGTGAACGTCGCGATGTGCTGCACCTCCGCCTCGCGCACCGCCTCCTCGATGCGCACCGTGAACTTCCGGAACGCGTCGCCGCGGTGGTCCTCGTAGCCGTCCCACGGGCCGGAAAGCGCGTGGAAGGCCCAGAAGATGCGGTCGAGCTTCACGACGCACAGCTGCCGGGCGCGCGCCCGCGCGCCGTACTGGAAAAAGTCCTCCAGCGCGACCGTGAGGGTGCCGACGACGGAGAGCACGACGGCCCCCCAGCTCAGCATGCGGTTCTGCGGCTGCTCGGTGAAGACGGACGTCATGCTGATCAGCACCGGAACCTACACAACCCGCGCCCGCTGTGCCTTAGCTCAATCACACGGCCATGACCTCGAGAGCATTCCACCCGACAGCCACAGCACGCATGCGGACACCATGCTGCCCGCATGATGGCCAGCACGTCACCACGGCTGCAGCAGATGCTTTGACCCTCGGACGTGCAAATGCTTCATGGCACACAGACAGTGGAAAACGAACGCTGTACAGATGCACGCCACGCAGGTTCAGCACGGACCGGGCTACCAGTCTCCCTGCAGCCATATGTCACACTGTGATAGATCTAGGACTCAGCAGCGCCGAGGCAACAGAGCACCCAACAGGCAAACAAACAATCCACAGGCCCTAGGGAGTGGCCACTCACCGCACAAGCGAATGCTAAAACCTGCAGCCATGTGTACTTCACAACAGACATGCTGTGAGTGCGCCTTCTGCTCGCAAGGATCGTCATGGCTGAGAACACCAGTTTCACATGCGCACATGCACGCCCAGCGCACACTGCGCCCGCAGACGGCAACAGCTGGGACAAAGTCCCGCCCGCCATGGCCAGCGATCCCGTCCGTACCGCGGCTGTCCAGGGGCGCACCAGGACACCGGTCAAGGTCTTGAGCAGGCCGATGACGCGGTAGTAAAAGAGCAGCCAGCGGCCGGTGCGGAGGTTGTTCTGGCGCGGCTTGAGGTAGCGTGTGCGCAGGAAGCGCTTCTGGGCGGGCTCTAGCACCATGAGATCGATCACATCCCCGAGGTTCAGCAGCTCCACCCGCGCTGACATCGCGTACTCGTCACCGCCATCCACCAGCCGCTGCAGCTGTGACCGCATGCCATCTTTCACCTGTTGCCGTATGTCACACATATTATTCATGCCGCCCTTGACTGCTTGTGGTGTCGACAACTAGAATTCCGTCCATGAGAACAGACGGCTGCGAGGTACTCACTTTGCCATGGATATGGGCCCACATGCTTGCCAATCAGCAGTACACAGTAGTTATCTGTATGTGATACTAGACGGCATGAGCAATTCAGGCAATGTGGTGGATAGCAGGATAATGCGACCCGTAGACGTAATGCAGTGACTATCAGGGCCGTGCCTGCCGTCTGTGCGATGGGGAGTCACAGACAGCATCTACTGTATCCTATAAGTAGATAACCTTGAAGCACCTGGCTAGATCTTGGTTAGGCAGAGACCCTGCATTACTACACAGTTTGCAGTGCCAGCAGCAACGTCGTGAAAAGAAAAGTTAGCGGTGGGCAGCGCCTGCATTGGCACGCATGCATGCCGCTACTACCGTGTACATGTACCACCCAAAAGAAAATGTGAGTCGGTCCTGGTAAGGCAACAGCGGCCAGCGGCGCACCGAGACTCGTTGTGAACCCATGTTGGTTGCATTGGCCTCGAGGTAGGCCGTGCGCAGCGCCGCATCGTACTTGTGGCGTGACGTCAAGTCCGTGCCGGCGCACTCGACCATCTGCGTCAGATAGCGCGTCGTCGCTCGTGCGATCGTGTTGCGGCGGGAGGCGACGGACGTCGCAACGGACGTCGCGGACGTGCCCGAGGTGGCCCGCGGCCGCTGCGGCGGCGCGTTGGGGGGCTCCGGCTTTGTGCGCTCGTGGAAGGAGACGGTGCGCACACCCTGGACCGCACGCTCTGCACACGACTGCCTGATGCTCGCAAATCGACACATGTCCAGGCGGCACATTGAAAGTACACTCCTATGGTATTTCACCTCAGAGTATGACAACCCCGGTCATCCTGCACGCACTTGCTCGTGCGGTAAGAGTCGCACACCCGGCGCAGGCAGCTCATTTGAGCTGTCGTCGCTATCCGCATCGCTGCCAGTATCGTGCCCATCGCCCACATGCATGCCCAGCGTCATGGCCGCGCCACCTCCCGCAGGGGCGGTACTCTCCACCGGCAGTGCCATGAGCCCCTGCGCGACACCCCGCAGTGTGCCGCCCCCGAATTCCACCACATCCGGGAAACCTGGCACCTCCGCCCGGAGCGTGTCAGCTGCAGTGGCCGCCTCCCAAGCCCGCGGCGGCACACCCGCTGATGTACCGGCCACGCCCGGCACACCCAGCGCTGCTGCTGCGCTGCGTGCTGGGCTGCCATCGTCGCTGTCCTGGCCCTCGCCGACGGCACGACGGCGGCGGGCCCCGGCTGCCGTGCGCTGCATCCGCGCCCGCATGCGTGGCAGCGTCGCAGGTGGCGAGGGCGGTGCGCCTGCGTCATCTGCGATGGCCCTGGAGTCACTGGGGGGCCACGAGTGAGCTCGTGAGCCACAGTCACTGGGGCTGCAGTCCTCGTCAGAGTAGCCTGTGATCCACCTTGACGTTGCCGCCGCGCCGGATTTAGAATCGTCTGCCTCTGCCGCATCCATGTCGGGGAACGGGAGCGACAGAAAATCCGGCAGAGCATGGGCGTGGATGGCATCGTGTGCAGTTCTGCCTTGCCATCCGTTGAAATCATCTCCAGAAACGGGCTCGTTCTGTTGAGCTGAGCTCATCGCTGTATCTGGCGTGGAACGGGCTTCGGGTTGTCGTGGGGAGTGCCGAAAACTCGCGCTGCCTTGTACTGGCTCTGCAGAAGAGCTTTGAACCATTGTTGGCTGCGTTACGAGTCAAGGCTGCAGTGGGCCCAGCGGGTATGGGTCGCGACCCATGCCGGTCCCAGCCACTTAAGATGGGGCATGCATGCACAACCAACATGGAGGCTGGCATGTATCCAAGGCTGTTTCGTGCAAATCATCGAGGCTGTGAATAGATCAGACCCACACCTTCGAACAGAGGCGGCGAATCGGCCGCAACTTCTTGGGGGACACAGGCCTCACGGACAGCTGTGTCAGTCGCAGCTCCACCCTGGTGGACAGAGTTGTCAGTGTGGACAGAATTGTCAACGTGGGCCGGTTTAGGGCTCCAAACCAAGTGTTCAGCATCATCACCAACGGCATGCCAGGTCTGGTCTGCTCCTGTTCCATCTGACGTCTCCGCCAAAGCGGGCGGGTGCACATCTGGCGGTGAAAGCAAATGCTCAAGCGAGTCTGACTGCAGCACTGCACCCTGGGGGCCGTCCAGCCTCACTTGCATGACTCGAGCAGAGCTACCCATTTGTGGCATGAATGCAGTCCGTGTGCCTTGCGGCCGTGCATGAGCGTGAGCTGTCTCTGCCATGTACGCATCGCCATGTAGTGAATCTTCTTCTGAAGAGGCCTCTGGTCTCGGCTGTATGGCAGTTTTCCATGTTGCCATCGAGCGTTCTGCAGGCGCTTGCAGCTCCCGTGCATTTTCTGCGTTTGAGTCCTCCAATTGCTCCACTCTGATGACATCTTCATTGTATTTCTGGCCGGCATGCTCCGCTGTGGCTGAAGGGGCCGCAGGTGGAGGCGGGCTTGGCTCTGCACCTTGAATGCTGCTTGTGGCCACATGGAAGGATGGGATGTTCTGGCCATGAACGCGGTCAGTGGTGTGCTCCAGGCCTGCTTGCGAGCTCTGCTGCATGCCAGGCGTAGTGCTGCACTGCTCCTCCATTCGAACCCCATCGGCAGAGGCCACAGTCTCGGAGCTTTGCCAAGCTGGCTGTGTCGGTGTCGTTGCTTGGTCTGCACATTGCATGGTGTGGATGCATTAGGCACATCTGGTGGACGTCTGGTGATCAAAGTACATGCAGTCTGGTGCCTTCAGCGCATGCATCATCCACAACGTTCAGAGCGGAGTGCCGAGGACTGGATCGAGGCGCATAGACAGGCTGCGCAGAGTCACATACACAGCTTTCAGGCATGATGTACAGGTATGAGCTGTGGACAGGCACAGGTGTCACAATCTGTGACAGACTGCTACACGATGACGGAATGTTACACGATGACATCGATGAGATATCATCAGCAGAATTGAATCTGGCTGGTGTACGACCAGACATGGAGGGTTGCACTGCACATTCTCGGCTGGGCATGCAGCATTCAGGGCCGTCAATATGCTGTGTTTCTCAATCGCATTGGTGGCACACCGTTCAAAGCCTGCCGTGATGCTGTTGAACCTCGCCCTCCCTGATGCTGGGACTGCCCTGTAGTGGCCATACTGCTGCCGGTGATGCCCAGGGTCGAGGTGACTCTCCCTGGGATGTTTTGGGTGGCCGACACAATGTGCGGCCGTGTTGCGGCTGATCCTGACGCCTTATTAGCATCCGGCAGCTCCGGCGAACTGCATGAACCCTCCTGGCCGCTATTTGGTGGCAACATGGCCCCGCTGGAGCTTGAATCTTGCAGCGTCTGGTATGGAGATGGGTGATGTGCCGTGCTGGATGCTTGAGGAGCTGCGAGCAGCTGTGTACTCAGGCGAACGGATGGCCGGTCCGATCCAAACTCCTGTGGAGCCGCATTGGCTGGTGTTGATATGTCAGACTGTGGTCGCACTGGGGCCTCTTCTCTGCCACTGTCGGGCTGTGTGAATCTGACGGTCGGGCTGGTAGCCATTGTCACACCACCTAGCAGCTGGCCCTGCAGTACTGCAGCTGCAGCTGGTCCTGCAAGCACAGCATACATCTTTGCCTGCCCTACTGCGCAGTGCTGGCATCATCATGTGGGACTTGCTGGGCATGCGACTATGTACAGCTCACCATGGCCAAGGCTATTCAGGCTGCTGGAAGTGTGCGCCACAAATTCTTTTGGTTGACCACTCACGGCTTGTTGGACCTGGCTGTTTAGCGCTGGCACCATAGACTGGTCTGCTGCAGACTGCGCAGCAGCCATCATGGCCATGCCAAATTGAAATGGCGAATGGCCGCTCTCCACCTCAGACGGCGTGGTAGCACCGTTTACTGGTTTCTGGCCGTTTACTGGTTTCTGGCTGGGCTGATCATGCAGCAATGTTACACCTGCTGTCGCCAGATCGTCGTGTTCATCGAACTGCTGCGGTTTGTGCTGTCCTGTGTGGCTGTCCCTCATTGATGCCGATGGCCGGGGCCTGGGCCTGGAACTCGAGCTCTGAGCTGGTGGCTGCGAAGCGGTAGACTGCGCAGCTGCTATTGCCAGGGTATTTCCAGACTTTCGCTTCTTGTGGGAAATAATCTTGGATGAGTCGATGCTCGTCAAGGCCACTGACGGAGACACAGCAACTGCTGGTGTCAAATACGCAGTTGCAGGCTTGCTGACATGGGGCACTCGCCCTCTTGCAGAAGGTTGGGTCAGATGTTCAGCTGAGATTTCAGTTCCCCTCTCGGGTCTACCTTGTTCTTTGGCATTGCGCGACGGCAGCTGATCGCGCTTGGGCATATTGACATGGGTCAGTGGCTTTGATGCAGCTGGACACAGGCAATCTTTGAAAGGTCGTCTCCATCTAATAAACCACACGATGTTTGAAGTAGCATCCTGCTATTCACGCTCAGAATAAACCTATGGATGTGACGTAGCCATGCCTTGACGGACGAGCACACCGTGTCTACAAACGTGCTCGAACGCTTACTGGCTATCTCAAGCGTGCTCAAGGATGTGACATACTCTGTATATCGCGTAAAGTCAGAGTCAGGCACGCGTGTCGGTACGGCCACATCTCTGAACACTGAACTGAAAAACACAGCACTGCATCGATCGCCACACCATTACACAAGTGCACCGGACATATCAGTACGGAAAAGAATCTAACACATCGTGCACCGTGGTTGACGCACCGGCAATGCCTTCAACCCGTTCAGCCACTTGCGAAAGCCTAGCTGGGCCCGAGTGAGCGCTCATTAGCTGCATGCTCGCTCGATAATGGCTACAGGCACAGCTCCACTTTCGGTCGCAGATTGAAGTTGAACCGTCTGCCTGACGGAAACCACTCATGCGTTCACAAAACGGCACGTGGCAGCATGGGACATGACTGTCGTGCGTAGTCTCGTCGTCACAGAGTCGTCGAGCAAGCAAGCAACGCATCCGCGCCCCCAGCCACAGCTTTCCAGCAATCCCGCTTGGCGATCACTTCCGTTTGAGCCAACAGGCGCATTATAGACAGTTCAGGGGGTTTCATTGTGTAGTGTTTGTGCTGTTCAGGTTGTGAGGGAGTCCCTGTAGGGACACCGGGAGACAGCCCATCTCTCCCTGGGCAACAACATGGGGGACGAACATATCTTGAGGACCTGGCAAGCGCTGAATGATGACATCTCCAACATGGCAGATCTTTTTGTGAGGCTGGTTAAAGCTTCTAAAATGCCTGTTGATGAAGGTGATGCGGGCATTGCCAGGTCTGGGGCAGCTTTCGCAACGCATGTGGAGAACCTCATCGCTGTCGGCAATGACGTACTGTCTCAAGTCGATTCATGCAAGAAGTCTGCAATCCTCGCAAATGCAGATAAGACCCTGTATGAGAAGGTCCGCGGCACAAAGTTCAAATTGAAAGCTGTCAGTGACAAAGAGCAGAGCATCCTCCGTGATACGCCAGCTGGCCCCGTACTGGAGATGCGAAGCCTTCTGCAAAAGCTGGAAGAGCACTATTATCGTTCAAAAGCTCGTCCTGTAGACGATGGTCGCACAGATGTAGATCGTCAGCTGAACGAGTTCTGCTCTCAAGCAATGTTTGCCAGTGTTGATGCTCCTGATGCCTGATTTCCTGAGACTGCATGAATGTTCCAGCGATAGTATGGGACAGAATCATCTTAGAACAACTTTCCCACGCAACTGTCTGGCAGGGAAATGGCAAATGAATCAATGACATTCGTCAATTAGTGAGCTTCCATCAGGTGTAACCCAACCATGTCACATCTCGAATTGCTCACAGCGCTGAAAATTCCACAACATAAATAATGGAACTGGTCAAAAATATCGAAACCGTGTTGATATCAACAAGCTCACCTTACACTGACATCTACCAGGCACCACTACATTCAGATCACACGTCACCTCGTCTCACTGGCATTTGCAGCAGTACTCTCCTGCGCTACCCACAGCTGCTGCACTTTTCTGCACAATTCAGGCCATTCCGTGTCTGGGATAATCGCCCCTTGGTGCTGGACAGCACAGGTCCCTGTCAGGCAGCCAGCCTCCAGACAGGCCTGTAGTGGCACCTTTTGTAGCAGCCCAGCCAAGAAGGCACCACAAAAGGCATCCCCAGCGCCGACTGTGTCAACTACTTTGACGCTGTCGGTCGGACAATATGCTGTGCCTTGATCTCTGGAGACAGCGTGGGCTCCTTTGCCACCGCATGTTATCACTGCTAGCTTGCAGTGTTTCAGTAGTGTCGCTCCGGCACGCAACACCAACGATGTGTCCCCATTTGCGCCATTCTCTCCGTTTTCTGCATGCCGTTCATGTCCATTAACAACCTCTGCACTTGTTGTGCGGGTGCATGCCGCCGCCCATTTCACTCAGAAAATCAGCTGCAAATACTCCCAGTATGAGTCTTGACCCCCAAAAGTCATCCTTGACTATGAAAAAGGACACCACATGCTGCTAGTTACAGAATGCGGAGGTAGTTTGGGATTGGAGCTGCGTATTATGAAAAACCAGGTTTCAGGCGACACACTGGTGGCCCTAGCTGATGCAGGTGGTCGGAGAGCACCTGCGACTTCCTCTCCAAACAGTTTACAGACTGCTTTGGCTTCATCTTCATTGCAAAACACGACGTCAACGCATGCACTGGTGAGCACCTGTTTCAAGGCAGCCTCGCAACCGCGGACCACCTCGAAACTTGCCAGGTCCAGACTGAAGATAGCCCCGGCATTCCTGGCGGCAAGTGCTGAACTCATCAAGACTTCGCTTTTGCACATCATGTAGCCTTCGCAGTGGACAAGGCTGAGGCTGGGCACCAGCGACAGCGGCAGGGCAGATGGGCTAAGGTCTGTTGAAGCCCCCAGACATGTGAACATCGTGCGCTGCCCATCATCCGCGATCAGGCAGCAACAAACAGCTGAGGATTTGCCAGTAACTATTTGCAGGTGCGGGGTGATGCCATGTCGCTTCAGGTGTTGTTCGAACTCATGTCCAGCAGTATCATCACCCACAGCACCTGCAAAGCTACACCTCCGCACTTCATTTGCCACACGAAGACCATCCAGCTGCGCGTAATAATCAGTAGATCATATTAATAGCAAGATTCGCCTGCAAGTGTGCCAGCTGCTGCTACTGCAGCTGCAGGAGCAGCAGCTGGCTGCGTGGGCAAGATCGTACTGGCATGCAATTGTTGGGGCCAAACGAGAAACACAAACCATCACATTGG
>JALKAD010000201.1:633875-661069 GCA_024500015.1 Ulva compressa | reverse complement strand
TGATATCAGCAAAGACAACTGCTCCTGTCCCAACACTAGTATCTGCGCAAACAACTAATTGCATTATTCATGCCATAAGCAGTCACACTCCTGGTGCTCAGGCCATGCACATGCATGCAACATCCCCCTGCCACTCCCGCACATGACTACTGTGAGCCACCCCTACACTTGTCCCGCAGCAGGCACACACGACCATCTCCATGGACGGGCCCCTGCCTGCAAGCCCAGTGCACACCACCATCCAAATGAGCTGACCACACATGCAACCCCCACTCATGTTAAACACCCCTCTCCCCGCACAGCCCCCAATCAAGTCAACTTGGTCCCAACCCCTGTAGCTCCGGCCTCCACGGCAGCCGTGGAGGCCTCACGCCATGCCCACATCTCGCTCTGCCAAGCCTGCACGCAGACGTCAGTGCACCGTAGCCACCCCCCACACGTGTCCACAGGTGCTCTTCCTTATCGCCGTATTCACCACCGCCGCCTCGTCGCTGCTGCACGGCCAGCCCCCCACCGCGCTGCGCCTCGCACTCCTCGCCGGCCTCCTCGCGCTCATCGCCTCCGTCTTCTTCGTCGCCATCGCCAGCGGCGGCGTGCGCTCGCGCGGCGCACACGTCGCCCTCGCGCCGGAGGCCGCCACCGCGCCCCCCCGGCCGCCGCCGGACAGCGTGCTGTCGCACCCCCTCGACATCTCAGACATCCTCGGCACGCTGCTCCACCCCTCCGCGCGCGCCCCTCGCCTCGGCGAGGTCGCCGCTGGCAGCATCGTTCGCGTCTACGAGGTCGACAGCGTGAACTCCGGCGGGGAAGTCGAAGACGGCGATGAGTTTGACGAGGACGGCTGCGCTGTGCGCCGCCCGCTGCTCGTAGCTAGTGCGGCCCCCTCCCATTGCGCCCCCGAGTGACCCGTGATTCCTACGGCCACCGTTCCAGGCAATACTGGCCTGTCAGAACCCGGACTCACAGCCCCGCTGTTCCGGGCATGCCGCAGGCGGCATCACTGCATGATGTGTCTCCCGCAGCGGCACTCACACATGCATACCCAATCATCACGATGATGATGCTGCAACAAGCAGCTCCGGCGATCTCCATGCCCGTCAGCCCTCTCGCGACTCCGCCGGCACCGCACGTCCACACACAGTCCGCATCAGCACGCACCCCCCCCCCTTGAACCGTGCTGCGTGCTGCGCTGCAGTGGCGTCCGGCGCACTGTCAGAGCGCAGCGACCGCAGCGACACGTCGATCGCGTCGTCGCTGTACCACGAGCAGCCGGCGCTGGACGTCGCGCCGCGCGTGCTGCCGTGCTCCCCCGACTTCCACCTCCTCTTCTACATCTCCTTTGCCGCCATCGGCGCCGGCCTCGCACTCCTCGACAACTTCCCGCAGCTGCTCCGCTCCATCGCGCCACGTGCTGCGGACGGCAGCGCCGCGCTGCCCCCCGACCTCGACAAGCGCCTCCTCGTTGTCTTCTCTGTTGCCAACACGCTCGGCCGCATCGCCGCGGGCTTCGCGCCGGAGCATGCCCTGCACAAGTGGGTGCGCCTGCCGAGCCCCCCCTGCCGCCTCCTGAACAACCAAGTGACACTTGCTGTGCATGCTGCGCATGTTGTGCTGTGCGTGCATCATCTGCGACCTCAACGAGTCTTTCAGCTCCATTGCTCGGACAGGCCGTGCTGTGATGCATGCGGCAGCACGCCTGGCAGAGTCCGCGCCGATCTTGACACCACTGCAGCAATGAAACCGTGCTGCGTGCTGCAGACAGCCCGGTTCGCAAGCGTTGTTTGCCAACCAAACCCATAGCAACGGACCTGCAATTTTTCCTGGCTTAAGCATCTCCCAGTCCTCCATCAGCCGGGGACCGCTCTGGTTGCACTCACGCCACAATGCGGCCATGCTGCGCCTGCCGACCGCTCACTCTGCCTCTCCCTCTGCCCGCCCTGCCCCCCATGTGGCTGCCTGTCCCATCTCCAGACACGCGGCCGCAACCATCCCACCGTCTGCGAACCACGCAACACCTCCACACCATGCACCGTGCTGTGCAGGGCACAGCGCGCACGTTCTTCTGGGTGCTAGCGTCGATCGGCACCGCGGCCTGGGTCGGCGCCATGCTCGCCACCATCCTGCTGGCCGGCTCGCCCCTCGCGCTGCTCCCCATGCTGCCGCTCACGGGCGCCGCGGGCTTCGTCTTTGGCGCCGCCGTGACGCTCATGTCCGTCACGACGTCCGAGCTGTTCGGGTTGCGCTACTTCGCGGCGAACTACGCCGTCGTGCAGATCGCGCCCATGCTCGCCACCTTTGTCTTCCCCACCGGCATCGTCGGCAAGCTCTATGACGCGGAGGCCGCGCGGCAGAACCCTGCCACCGTCGGCGGCGGCAACCTGCCGTGCGTCGGCAGCGCATGCTTCGCCAGCGCCTTTGCCATCCTCTTTGCGCTGTCCCTCCTCGTGCGCCCCTCACCCCATCACGTGTGCACAATGCAGGTTCTAGAGGCAGCGGCGATGACGCGTGTGCACAACACATGCTGGTGCGCCGTGGCACTCGAACTGGTCCCATGCACAACGTTGATCACAGCTATCGCACTAAATGCAACATCGCCTTCAGTTGCAACATGCCCTGCTCAATGGTACCAAAAATCGATGCCGTATTGCTCGCGATCAAGGTTGCCGGTATCACAGAAACGGATCAGCGCTGGGTGGCTGCGATGAGCCTGCCCATGCCTTCAAGCACGTGTGCAGAACTGCGTGCCGCTCGCCTTGAAGCCGCCGTGCTGCGTGCAGGGCGTGCTGGGGTCGATGCTGCTGTGGGCGCGCACGCTGTGGGTGTACCGGCGGGAGGCGGCGCACCTGCGGGACGTCGCCGACAACATCGTGGAGCGCGGCAGCGAGTGCAACAGCAGCAACGGCACCATAGTCAGTGGCGTACGCTTCGAGCTGCCGCACCACCTCGGCAGCCCGCAGCACGTGACGCAGCACGCAGCGCGCTGGTAACGCCGCGCCCCTCGGCCGGCGCGGCTCGAGCTCGAAGCTGAGTGCGCTGGCGCCGGTTGGGTGGTGCAACCTGGGTGTCTCATGGACCTGGTTGTCTTGGGGGTGCATGAGGGCCCCCTGTGCGGCATGTGGTGCTGGTTCAGCGGGTGTGCTGTTGTTGGCAGCAGTCCGGTCAGGGCTGATGAGGGTGCTGCCAACTGCATGGTTGGAGTCGCACGGGTGTTCAGCAGGGGCATTGATGATGTCCTCTGTTGCGGCCGTGCAGTCCAGTGGAAGCTGTAGATAGATTCTAGTATAGTTGTTTCAGAAGTCAGCCTCTGTTGTCAGCCTCTGTTGTCCTTCAGAGGGGGCTCTGGTGTTGGGGTTTGGTGCCGTTATGATGGGAGTACGTGTACACAGTACACTTGTTGGAGCAGGGTCTCAGGATTGGGGCTTGTAGAGGATTAAATCAGGATTAGGTCGATAATGCGTGCCTGGTGCCATAGGGCCAGGTGTCCATGGCTCTTTGAGAAGGCGCTGACAGCGGAGCGGACGTCTTTTACGTTAGGCAGTTTTTTTTATGCGCGGCAGCCCTGATAATAGCAGAGATGTGCACACAAGTGTATGGCCAAGTTTATTTGCCCCCGTGTAATTTGTTCATTGTCGCAAAGTCATTCCGATCTTGCCAAGCTCTGCGTATACTCGTTGTACAGTGGTGAACAAAAGAAATGTCTGCAGCATAGACTGCCTGTTTTTTATGGCAAGCCATGGAGACTGCAAAAACATGGCTTCGCTGTTCAACCCACTCCGCTGTCCAACAATGCTAGTGTGTGGGTCTTGGAGGTGGAGCTGATGGTGGCCTGGGTCTTGGAGGCAGTGCCTCTGCCGCCGCCTGCGCTTGGCCCGCTGCCAGACCTGCCTGTAGCTGCTGGATCTCCTCCGGAGACAAGCTGTACAGCGCCTGGGCAACCTCCTGAGCGCTCCTACTGCCCTGGTACTGCCGCCCCGCTGCACCTGCACCACACAGGCCTTTGCTGCTCTTGGAACTACGTATACAATGGATAGCAACAACACAGGTGCTTCCCCTTGTGAGAGTCCCCTGCGTAAGTTATCTGTGTGTCCTTGTGAATGCGGTGGTGGTGCACCAGAAGCCATGGCCTACATATATGCCGAAAATGCTTAACCCTCCATGGGAGCGAGGCCGATGGCATGCATTGCTAAGGCGTGATATACGATTTATTTATTTATTTATTTATATGGTCTATGACCTACATGGGGCCTCATTCGCTTCTTGTCTCACACTCACAGGCGGGTCACCGATAAGGTGTTGCGGATACGGCGACCTCAGGTGGATGGCATCACACCAGCACCTCTGCCCGAGGCGGATGGCGGTCCACTGTGCCTGGCATGCATCGTGCGGGCAGCCCCGGTCGGCTTGACAAACGCTGCTGTGTTGCTGCGTTCTGCCCGCGCCTGGATGTCCAGCTCGCCATCTGGGAACACTTGCACCTTGTTCATGGACATGTTGTTTATTTCGAACAGGAGGTTCGGGTCGCGCTCGCCAGTGTTGGTGTCCACCACTTGCTGCTTCATTGCTCGCACGAGCGCGTTAAAGGAAGACCCACCCTGCATAGAGAAGTCACCATTAAAGCAGGTCCACCATACTCCATGAAGCGCGGCGCTTCGGCTCAACTCTTGTGTCATGTAATGCCTGTCAAGTACCAGTCCGCGCAGACAGTGCAAGAGTAGCAAACGGCCAAGGCACCCTTGTCCCGGATGCTGCCAGGTTGCTGTATGCCAGTAGTGCAGGGTATGTCAGCAGTCTCTTTCCACCAGCTCCATGTATCCTCGACAGTTCGTGAAGGCAGCTCCTTCAGCAGCAGCAGAGTTCTTCCAAGCCTGTGTTGGCGTGTGCGACACCAGCTGCAGCCATCACTGCATTGGTGACTCCAGTATCCCCACAGTCCAACTGCTATACCATGCCATGTACCACTCCAT
Source organism: Ulva compressa (assembly GCA_024500015.1). Lineage (NCBI taxonomy): Eukaryota > Viridiplantae > Chlorophyta > Ulvophyceae > Ulvales > Ulvaceae > Ulva > Ulva compressa. The sequence goes on along the minus strand of JALKAD010000201.1, from coordinate 656,105 downwards.
GTATTCTGCTCCACGACCTTACACATATGACGGCCAGCACCCGATCACCCAAACCCCAACAGACAGCTGCAAACCCAGCGCCCTACTTCTGTCACATGGCTGCAGCCACCGTTGTGCACGTCCAGGCAGCACAACATGGCCACAATGGGCCTGTGCGGGTCCTACGCAGGTCCTACGCAGCCTCAGGTGCACCGTGCCATTCCGCTTCAACGCCACACCTGCACAGGACAGGCAGCAGCAAGCACACAGGAGGCTGACCTTGACAAGCATCTTGTTGTTCGCAGCGCCCTTCTTCTTCATGCGCGCCTTCAGCGCCGCAAGCTCCTCCTGCTGCGCAACCTTGGCCCGCTCCACCGCCTCGTAGTCGCCGCGCAGATGGCCCATGAGCTTCGCGAGCTGGTCACGCTCCTGCTTCAGAACCTGCCCCGCCTGCACGAGCTCCGCGACGCGGCCCCGGCCCCACTCGCCGCTGTCGATGATGCGCACGAAGCGCTCGTTGTCGCGCCGCAGCCGCTCGTTCTCGTGCTTCAGAGCCTCCATCTGTGTCTGCACATGGTGTGACTCACAGCGGTAGGACAGAGCATTTGAAGGAACTGTGTCATTGATGGGCATTGGCAGCAGCTTCCCGCAAAGCCGTTGACCACGGCGGCATAACTGTCAGCTTTGTCAAAGACGATTTCTGACCAATATCGGTGATGCTGGCCAGGTTGAGCTCATGCTTGATCCAACTTGCCACAAATTACCCCATTATTGTGACCAGGGAACCAGTGCCATGCCCGATAGACAAGCATTCAGGCACTATACCAGAGCGCATCAGCCCCCGCAGCCGCTGGCCCCTCGCCCAATGGTGCTGCAGGCGCTGCAACAGAGAGAGGTCCTTGTCATCGTTGGGTCGCTGAAAATGTCTCTGGAGTCTGGTCCAGTCACAAAATGGCAACAGCACGTACGAGGGACCCAATGCTGTGAAATTCACCATTCCAACGTTGGGAAATGAGCGGACACAAGAGCCGCTGGGCATACCTCAAGGTCGGAGATGCGGTCCAGCTGGCCGCCACGGCGGTGGCGCTCCGAATGAGATTTCCAGCCATTGAATGCTGCGGTCAGCGCGACACGCCGCAGCCGCCCCACGGACTTGCGCAGGACAGCGCGCATGCGCAGGCGCCACTGCACAAACTCAATCCATGTCGCGAATGCCGCTGCCTTCAACGGTCGCTGCCACCTGCATGCCCCGTGCGTGTCCATGTCAAAATCTGGGCCCGTCATAGCTGACACTCCCGACATAGGAAGCGCCTGCTCAGCAGGTATGCAAGGCCTTGCTGGTGTTGCCGTGGTAGCATTGTGGCTCTGGAACGACCTCTGATAGGTGACTGGTGTCAGCTGGCCAATTCGCACACTGTCAGGTGCCCACGTGCACTACAGGGCTGCAGTTGACTCCGTACGCAGTGATCTCCGAGAAAGCTCTTGGCAGAAGCAGACGCACACTGTCACGTGGCGCATATGCAGACGATTCTGAAGCGCGGGGCGGGTCCCACGCAGCCAGCAACGCATGGCAGCCTGCTGTCACAACCAGAACACGTCTCACAGCAGCAGCAGCTCTCCTACTGTAGGTACACCGTACGGCACCATTGCCCCGGCAGGTGGGCGAATGCAGCAGCCCAGCGGCGCGCACCGCTGGATGATCTGCCGCTTCTCGCGTTTCCACGCCACGTGGCACACCCACGTTCGGAAGGCTTTCGCGGCCTGTGTGCGCAGCATGAGCACTGCGGCGCGGTACACCTTGCAGCGCTTGTCCTTGTTTTCGCGGACGCGGCCCCTCCACGCCCGCCAGGCCATGCCCAGCCGCACATGCTGCATGCGCTTCAAGACCTTGTTCGCCAGGGCCTTCTGCTCCAGCTTCTTCTGCAGACAGAAACTGCATCTCTGGCGACTTCGCGGACACAGATCATGAACGGGCGTTCAATACGATGCCACTCGTCCTCACTGCTTGCTGAAGGCAAGGGCTGATGTGCAATCTGCGCTGGTCTCTGCGCAGTCTGCAGGCTCTGCAGTGTGCTGCTGGTGACAGCATGCTGCACAATCCCATGGGGCACCAGCTGACATCCACACCGCACACTGGCAAGAACAACATGACTGCAATGCGGCATGTGCCCCATCCCTACGATCAGGTGTGCTCCTGCACCCAACATGGACATTGCACCACGAGAGGAGCACGGGTCGCGACCTCATCCAGCCATGTAGGCTTATTCTGTAAGAGGCATGCCACGTGAAGCCAACAATTATGTTTCGTATCCCTGAAAAAGCGAGCAATGTCCTCCAAAAGGGCATCATGTGGCATGCCCCCAACTTGCCTGAGTTCAGATGAATCATCAACCAAGCAGGACAAACAAAACACTACTCTGCATCAGCACAGCACACCGACACTGACAGGTCCAGCATCACGAGAGTGTGGTGCTGTTGCGTACGTTAGTGTAGTCGACCCACGTGGACCAAGCTGCGTGCAGCTGCCGGTTCATGAACGCCTGTACAGCGCGGTTCACTCGCAGCCGCTTCCGGCGCAGCCGCCTCGCCTGCTGCAGCCACGTCGCGAGGCATCGTGACAGCCGCCTCTTCCGCAGCACAACGAGCGGTCGATTGCGAAAGCCGCCGCACAGCTTCTCCAGCAGTTCGATCTCCCTCTCCCGGAAGAGCAGTTGCTTCTTCCACCACCGGTCGTCTGCGAGGCGGCGCCACTCGAAGAAGCACCGGGACATCAGCCCCCGGGCGAGCATCACTTGCACCTGCACCGCTCGCACAGTCTGCCACACCCCAACATGGGTCACCTAATGCCCCTGCCACTCCATTGCTGCATGGGATTGGCCAGCCATCTCTCTAGCACTGTTGGTCTACAATGTCGCAGGATGGGGACCGTGGGCTAGCAATTGCACCAAGTTGTGCATTTCCCCCGTCCTTGCAACAGCTTTGGAAGTTCATGAAGCGGCACTGTGGTATTCCAAGCATCCAAGCAAGCCTGGCCGAGCACAGGACAGCCGTGCGCGTGGAAGGCCTGCAAGAGCCTCACCTTGCGCTGCATCAGTCGGTCCTTGTCGTTGTCCCTCAGGTGGTCCCTCCAGCTGTAGAATCCACGTGACACGGTGCCGCGCAGGATGCGGTTCATCGCGCGCCGCAGCTTGTCCCGCTTGGACGCCTTACCCGCGCGCCAGGTGCGCCACGCAAAAAGCGCCTTCTGCATGACCTGCTTGTCGATTAGCGCCACCTGGTTGGCGAATGCTCGTCGGTTGTGCTCGATTGTCTCCTGAACCTTGGATGCCATGCCGGACAGAGAGCTAAGTGACTCGTATGCAAGCCGAGTTGCCAAGTCGTCTGCGAGGCCCATCGAAGCTGGCGCCTGCCCCACCCTGCGTACAACACACACGGTGAATGCACCCAGTTGCACATCTGCCGCGGCCAGATTGCACATGCGAACGCAAACGCGCACACAGATGCATGGTTGCTTTTACATCAGTGATCAGTAATGTAGACGTTCTTATTCGATCCCTGATATCCATAACAACATAGCCGCCGGAACACCGGCGTTTGATGACTACGTCTGAACCAGTCCGCACTACTTTGCAGTCGTGGGCTGTGTAAAGAATACATTGAAGTCAAGGCAGAAAAATGCAGGCGCAACCCACAACGTGTCTGTCACCGGACCGTACTTCCGCAGAGCCTGCGACGCCATGTATGTCTTCGTGTGATGTACAAGAGATGCTAGGCCTTCAGCGGGGCCAAACGGACGCGCTCGGGGGCCGCCACGGCCATCATGGCCCCACTGCTCATCCCGAGCAGAGAGGCCGGATGAAAGACTGGGAGCATGTCCAGCAGCAGCCTCGTCCTCGCTGGCGCTCAGGTCAACAGGCGAGCTGCGGCCAGTGCGGCCCCAGTCCGCCACATCCCGGGCATGATCGCCGTCTACTGCAAGCTCTACTCTCTTCCCTGTCGCTTTAGGAGGCCCTGCTGCACACTTAGCCCTCGTCAGCCAGGCTCACAGGGCAAGTTGCTAGTGCAAATGGGACGTGAGCTTCCAGACGTAGGGAGTGAGAGATGATTGCGGATTCGCTGAGAGTAGGTGGCGTCTACATTCATGTTGTGCCTGTGTTCAGTTTGACAAGCATTTTGTGAGTGCCTGACTGATGGGTGGCACAGCGCAGGCTTGTGCGGCTGCCACTGCACGGCCATGCTTGCTTGCTGAGATGGTGATGGGGATGATTTGTGCGTACTATCTTTGTTGGCATTTTTGTCCGCCTGATTTTCCGGTTGAGAGTTTGCACGGTCAAGCGGAGCGGACTCATCATTGCCTGTACACACAGTCACCAACAATGGTGTGAGCATTTGCTTAAATTATGCCACACTTCCCTAGAAGAAGACAATAGGCAGACGAGACGGTACCTTCACCGTTTGCGTCGGGAACGACGTGCACCTGCTGATCACTGCTATCTGGTGAAGCACCTTCCAACACGTCACCCGTTGTGTCAGCATTGCCAGAGTCCGTGATAGATTCTGTTTGACGGCCTCCGGTCTCTACCGGCTGGCTGTCGATTTGGGAGATGTCTTCATCGACAGTGCAACTGGTCGCTGTTGGCTGAGCATCTTGTGGAGGTGCATCATCGTTCGGTTTGGTAGTTGCGTCAGATGATGACATTCTAAGAAATGTAGTGCTACTCTTATGTACTTGAATAAAAACACAGACTGAGCAGCATGGGTGTCCAATACCTGTTTGCGTGCACCAACAAGCTCGAGGACCGAGCCTACTTACTTATCTCAGAGATACTTACACGCGGACCACTAATGCCTTTGACGACTTGATTCCGTCGTAAACACATGTAAACAAGCTGTCAAGTTGTGGTGTCCGAACGGACAAAGGCAGGTACTTCCGGCTATGTATCCGCCAGGACTATTGCCACAGGCCCGCACGCACGGATACCTGTCCAAGCATTAAGTCCCCATTCTCCCTCATCAGTTATGCATTCCATGTTTGCACACGCTCCCCGACTGCGGATTTCTACTGGCTTGCTGGTTTGAGCTGCAAGCTGCATGAGATGCGGTTTGCACCATCGCCATTCGCGAAATCGTTGCGACATGCGAACACCGGCTCCTGGTAGGACCGTCTCCTCCTCGTTCATCGAAACTGTTCCAGAAACCTTTCAGGACAGATGCAAGGTAAAACTGCATTCCATGTTTGGCGCGAGGTATCGGACCAGCACGACTCACGCTCAAACTGTTCGCCGAATTTCCACAATACGAGCGCAAATGCGCGTCGAATAGTCGACAAGTTTCAACATGCGCTTGAAATGCTTCTAGCTGGTGTGCATATGATGTAGTGCGTCAGGCTAGGGCCAACCAATGTATGCAAAATATGCAGCCGCGTGCCAGCGAGCAGTCCGCAACGTAGCGAAGAGCATTCGTAAATCAGCATCGCTGTACGGATGTGCTGTAGTGCTTGTTTCGATCGTTGCGTTTCTGTTCGGATTTTCGAGCACTCCACCAGCACATCCTCTTCCAGATGAGGAATACCTTGAATCGGGACCTGCATCGTTCGTACTCCAACAATCAATATCGAGGTGCGTTTGCGTGCCTGAGTTGCCACAGTATCGCTGTCTTGTCAAGCCCAACCTAGGTTCCTGTCCTGGATGTCTACAGGTGATACGCCTGCCACAGCGACGAGTGCAACACACAACATACCGCAGCTTCGCAACACTGCGATCGCGACAGACTGTGTAACCTTGCAGGACGAATGTGCCAAGATACGAACGATCGACACAGGATGATCGCACCAAAGTCAACATCTTCATTGCCATCTTTGTATGCACCTTCTCTGCTACCTCCCTGTGATAATCCTGTTTCCGAGCGTCCAGACCATGAACAAACACATGGCCGAGCAGTACCGGTTCCAGATTCCCTGAGATATGTTTTGATCCCCATGTGTGGGGTGTTGTACGCTGAGGCAAGGTTTGTGTCACAGCCACGAAGTGCATCACAGGCCAGCCTAGCCGGGGCAGGTACATACAGTGGTCGAAGCTGTCTCGACTCTCTCGGTCGAAGATTTGTGGGTCCTTGATACGGGCACACCTGTATTTAGATCACTACACATGATCAGCCAGCTCTGTCTGTGGCAGTGCTAATGAGCAGTTGATGGTGCCTTGCATTCAACTGTCTGTCAACACAGGCCACTGTGGTGGCCACGCAAGCTGGATGTAACACATGAGACGTCAGTGTTCTGACATGCAGACTCCAGCAGATGGTGAATCCGGCGACTATGGACGGCGGCGGAAAGCGATCCGAGAAACGTTCCTTCCCAATCTTGAAGAGGTCGCGGGTATTGAAGCCAAGTTCATCGTAGGCCGCGTCAGCGACCCCGGCCTCGCTCTCAGAGCCAAAGCGGAGCAGACCCGCTATGCATCATCATTCCTGGCCGTTGATGCCAAGGTAACGTCCCTCGCAGGCGCTCCCACGCAGACGCCGGTTGCGCACCACCGCCACCTCACACAGCAGACAGCGTGCAGGACTGCACGGCATGCAGCGGCCTGCGCGCGTGCAGCGCATGCATGACCGAAAAGCTGCTAGCGTTCTATCGCGCTGTCACCACCCAGTACGACGCGCGCTGGGTCATCAAGGCAGATGACGATGTGTACTTGTCCCCGCTTCGCCTGACGGCGGCGGCGGCGCAGTGGGACCGCATGGGCGCCGAGTACGTTGGGTGCATGAAGCAGGGCGTGGTGTTGGCGCAGCCCGACCACAGGTGGTTCGAGCCAGCGGCGCAGCTGCTCGGCCCGAAGTACTGCATGCATGCGCTTGGCGCGGTGTATGTCGTGGCCGGGCACGTCGTGTCTGACGCGCTTGCTACCAACTCGCATGTCTTGCGACGTCTCTCGTTTGAAGGTGCGCAGCTGCGACATGGCGTCTCAGGTCGCCCTGCAGTCGTGGTTCCCTGAAGTTGTATTTCCCTGCAATCGTGTTGCCCTGCAATTGTGGTGGGGCTTGGCCAACCGTTGAAGTAGGTTGCGCCGCAAACATGCATTTTACAGGTGCTGCCGCGTGAGTATTTGCACGTTGCATTGTTCGTGCCGTTTATCACGTGGGAGCACTGCGCAGTCCTGTGGACTGTGCGGCCTGCGAAGATGAATGCGCAAGTTGTTAACAGGAAGCTGCGCAGCTCAGGCGGTGTTGGGACTGTCAAGGGCAAAAGGAGGGTGGAGTGAACGGCAGCACTCCCCCTGTGCCACAGTGACGTGAAGCTGTGATCGCATGTGGCGCAGCCTGTCCGTTTTTTCTGGCTGCATGTTCATGTCAAAACGCTGATCCATGTGCTGACAGATCCGCTGGCACTGCGCCATGTCTCATGGGAAGGCTGTGAGCGGATTGGATGTGGCGCGCTGCCATGTACCGCAGTGTAATTGCATGAATGTGTCGCACAGCATGTGTTGTGCGTCAATAATGGCAGTATATGTCGCCGGCACCTGCTAGACGCTCTTGGGAAAGCAACAGGTGTGATGGCTGCGTGCAGATACGAGTATGGGGCTGTGGATGCTGGCCTTCAATGTGACATACTTTGAAGACAAGCGCATCTGCCAGGCAAAATGCCACTCGCATGCCATTGGCTTCATCGACCCGGCTTGCCAGGGGGCCTGTGATGCGTCTGCGAGCCTGCACGCTTTCCATGACAACTTCTTGTGCACACGAGATGTACCCAACGGAGGGCCACTGCGATACCTTCCTTCTGGGCCGGGGCACGCATCATTCGATGCGATGAGGGTGCTGGTCTGAGGAACCTCGGTATTCTGGACGTTGCATGTAGCGAGGCCTCGCATGATTCACAGATCTAAGAGCTCTGTGTCGCGAGTAGCATGTGTAAAGAGGATTGACAGGGAATATGCGGCTCTCACCCCTTCAATAGTAGAAACCTCTGCACCGAGTGGAGGTCACGGATGGCCGAGATGCGCGCTGTGTCAGATGGCTTGTTGAAGAGCAGCTCGAGTTGATTACGCTGCTAGTTCTGCTGCTTACTTTGCAGCCTCCAAAAGGATAATGCCAGAACGTATGCCCTGATGCTGGCCATGAGGGATCACATCGACTGGGTGATACCACTACATGTGTGCCGTCTGACCAAGCATTTTGTGTCTTCAGGAGCCCATGCTTGTGCACAATGCTCGGTAAACCCAACTGCTGTAAACCGTTGACGGTCAGCATGAACGTCTGGTCCTTGCAACGTTGTCGGAGCGGGCACTGTAATAGCTGCTTTGATCCGCTCTGCACCGTGGCATGTGCTGCGCAGCGCTGCGTAGACAACGACCGTGGACCACTGGCATGTATGCCATCATAGCGTAGGCTCATCGCTAGCTTGATGAGCTCTCACAGCCCTTCAAAGTGCACCATGTAGTGTGATCTATGAGCACTTCTCGGATCGTGACGCCCACGCGGCTGAAAGTCGCTGGAGGTGTCGCGGTGCTGCTTGCGTCAGCTTACTGCGCAACACGAAAGAATAAAAAGAAAGAGAAAAGGCACTGCGCTCCACTGTCATGTTGCAGTCTTGCGCAGTCGGTCACATCCCGACTCCCGATCGCCGTTTGAACTCACATGAATATGCAGGCCTCAGCGAGCATCCACGAGAATCGTGTCACAGGCGGAGGTGTCAAAATGCCTTTCGACGCTATTGAAGAAGCTATATGCGATCGGCGGCTCCAAAATCGCGGCCCTGGCGGTACTTGCCATGGTCCGGACAGCTCTCACGAACTACCAGGGCAAGCTGCAAGGCCAACTGTTCGAGACCGCGTTCTTGAAGCGCATACCGGACTTTGTGCGTATAATCATTGTGAATATGGGTATGTGCGTGGCATCGTCGACGGTGGAGAGCACTACCCGCTACATGATCGACAAGCTAGCCATCCAGTGGCGGGGCTGGATGACACACATGCTACACAGCAAGTACTTCTCGCACATGGTACGTCTCGTGGGTGATTTAGCACGAGCACTCTGTGTTTCGAAGTGTCCGGGGCATGCAATGCAGCCTGGTTGCTCTGCGCAGGTAGAATCATTCCAGACAATTGAGTCTGCCACTGCTCTCAAAACCGTTCCTGACTCTCGAACCATGATCAAGCCCCACCATGTACTGCCATATGCTGCGAACCCCACCCATGTCCTGCCGTATATTGCATCCCCCAATCTATCTGCTCCCCCTGCCACCTCATCTGCACCCCAGAGCGGCCATGCCCGCCCACCAAGCCCGCGCCAACCCTGAGCTGCGCCTGCGGCTGACGGCTCCCCACGGCTCCGCACGCATGCAGGCGTACTACCAGATGTCGTACGTTGACCGCCGCATCGGCGACGCGGAGCACGTGCTGTGCGACGACGTGCAGCAGTTCACAGCAGGCCTCGCCGACCTTACCAGCGAGCTCACCACCGCCGCGATCGATGCCCTCTTCTACGGCACCGCGCTGCGCGTGCAGCGCGGCACGCACAGCTACCTCGCCGCCATGGCCGCATACATCATCAGCGCCGGCACGCTCACCGCCGCGCTTGCGCCCAACTTCTCGCGCCTCGTCAGCAAGACACAGGAGCTGGAGAGCCAGTACAAAGCGACCCAGGTGCCCCCCCCCCCTCACCCCGCCCCACGCTCGGCCGGCCCTCACAGCTGCTAACAGCAACAATCACTCTCGGCCCGCCCTCACAGCTGCGCACCGGTCAGCCTCGGCGGGCCGCTGCGTACCGACCGGTGTGCGCAGCTCAGTGTGAGCGCAGAGGATTTAGTACTTGTGGCAGCGGCACGCTCCCCGTCATTATCCGCCCTCCCATAACTGACCACTGTCCTCTAGGGCGTCCGTCCATCCCACACTTGGGGGCATGGTGGTCAGCTTCACGGTCCTGCGCGCTTCAACCTCCCCCCCTGCCCCCAAAGGGCATGTGCGAGCTGTGCTCCTTGAAGCCTCGCACATCATGATGGCTGCACTGTGTCCACGCCAAGTGCAGCATGCTTGCACCTAGCCCCGCTTGGGCTGAGCTTGTTGATCCTCAGTTGAGATGATAGCAACACTGCCGACACATAGGGCACTCGCGCGACATGGGTCATCACCATGCGCTCTCTGCGACCGCCTGCCCTCCCACCGAGCTCACCTGAAGCTGCACAGCATGCATGCGTCTACTGCAGAAGCACACCGTATGGCACCAGATGCACAACCACCTCACGGGCCCTAGTGCACGACAGGCTCTCGCCCGCCCACACAGTTTCAATTACAACCTCATGCAGGAGACGGTGCGCGGCACGGTGGAGTCGCTGGCGCTGCTGCGTGGCATCAGCCGAGAGGCCGCCGGCGTGCGCGCTGCGTTTGGCGCGCTCGTGCGGCACGCGCGCCGCGTGTTGTCCGCGCAGTTCTACGCTGGCGTGACATCAGACTTCCTGCTCAAGTACAGTGCGGCCACGGCTGCGGTGATCATGATCATCGGACCCTTCTTCGGCGTCTCCACCGCCACCTCAACTGTCGGCCGCGCTCGCATGCTCTCCGACATGCGCTACCACACCAGGCGCGCACCCGGCTGCATGTATTTTGTGTTTCATACGCTATACTTGCAAAATCACCAGAGTGCCTTATCTGACAATTGCTCTCGAAAGTGTCCATCAACGCCGTGGTGTTTGTAAATGCTACACCACAAAACCGGAGGTGAGGGGTTTTATATTTGGCGGGAGTACGGTATGCGCTGTGGAGCATACCTCTGTAACGTATCTCCTTGCGCTGTGCTTTGCACCCCGGGTGTTACTGGGTGGTGTTGCAGATACTGCACCTGCGCATGCATGCGGCGCAAGCATGCCAGTTGTCTACATTTTACCGTGCGATACCATGCTTACATGAGGGTTCCCCGCGCTGGGGCTTTGACAGTCAGCCTGTGAAGCGTGCTGGCAAGAAGGCCCAGCACACGCTGGTCCACCAGGAGAGTGTGTCTACATTGCTCAATCGTCAGACGTACAGTGCTGGCCGCATGCATGAGGCGGCCAGTGGCAGGCCGCCGCGGCGCCTATGCAGGCGGACTGGACTCGCTGGACTGTTAGACAGCTCTGCACTCACACCTCCCTGCTGCAATCACGCTTGTCTTGCCACCGTTCCGCCCCCGAGCCGCATAAAACCTCGAGCAACCAGCATCAGCAGCCAGCGCCCCCGTGCTGCCCCGCTTGCGCTGACAGCGCCGTGCGCGATGCAGTGTGGTGATCACGATGTTTGGCGCGCTGGGCGCCCTCGCCAACTGCCCGCGCAAGTGGCACAAGCTGCGCGGCTACGTGCAGCGCATCGCGGCCATGCAGCGCGTCATCGCCGACGTCCACGAGGCCTCCCAGGACCTCGCGGTGCACGGCGCCGACGAGGCCCTCACTCCGGCCCTCCCCCCCGACCCCGCCGCGCCGCGCCTCAGCAGCCGCAGCAGCAAGGACATGCGCCGCAGCGGCTCCCGCGTCGTTTCCGACGCGGAGGAGATCGCGTTTGAAAAGGTGACGGTCGTCACCCCAGCCAACACGGTGCTCGTGCGCGACCTCAGCCTGCGCGTGCCGGCCGGGACGAACCTCCTGGTGACGGGGCCCAACGGTGCGGGCAAGAGTAGCCTGTTCCGCGTGCTGGGCGGGCTGTGGCCTGCTGAGTCAGGGGTTGTGCGCAAGCCGGATGCGGCCGAGGCGGGCCTGAGCCACCACATCTTCTACGTGCCGCAGCGGCCCTATGTGGTCAAGGGTGCGCCTGCCTCCTGTCAAGCTGTAGCAACCACCGTATGCGGTGATTTTACACGCTGCGTGCTGGGCATCTGCGTCATGTGTCGATAGGGTGTGCTTGCGTCCGAGCAGAACTTGGCTGCGGCCGCCGCGCTGTGCTTCCAGCCGGCCTGCTCCAGGTTGCGCACATGGCGGTGAGGGCTGGGCATGGGGGTGGACAGTTGTTGAGGACAGTCAGGCTGCGTGCAGGCACGCTGCTGGAGCAGCTGATGTACCCGCTGCCGGCGGATACCAGCCACGGCTGCCTGACCGAGCTGCAGGCGCAGGCGCTCCTCGAGGAGGTCGACCTGCAGCACCTTGTCGCGCGCCACGGCTTCCACACGCCGGCGCAGTGGAACGAGGAGCTCTCCCTCGGCGAGCAGCAGCGCCTCGGCATCGCGCGCCTCATGTTCCACCGCCCGGCCTTCGCCATCCTCGACGAGTGCACCAGCGCGGTGACCACCGACATGGAGCGCCGCTTCACCGACATCCTGCGCCGGCTCGGGTGCACGTGCATCACGATCTCGCACCGGCCCGCGCTCGTCGCCTTCCACGACCTCGTCCTCGCGCTCGACGGCGACGGCGGCTGGCAGCTGCTGCCCGGCCAGCGCCGCCGCAACGGAGGCGACGTCGATTTCGCCACCGCGGCGCCTCGGCGGCGTCGTTGCGGCGCCGCCGCGGCGGCGATGCCGACACCGTGCGCGCGCGATTGGCTGCGGCTTCCGCGGCGCCGCGGCCCCCGCCGGCGGTCGATGTCGGCGCCGCCAGCGCGATCGTCGTGGCAGTGCTGTCAGGGGCCGTCACGACCGTCGCGACGGAGGCGCTGCCGACCTGCACGCGGCGCTGATGCGCAAGCGGCTGGACGCCGCCCGTGAGACGCTGCCCCGCGGCTGGCCGCAGTGGGCGCGCATCCTCGAGGCCCTGCACAGCCCCGTCACCGTCGCCACGCACGTGCGCCAGCTCGCCGCCATCGGCGGCATCGTGCTGCTGCGCACGCTGCTGCAGGACCGCATCGCGCGCCTCAACGGCCGCACCGTCGAGCACATGCTGCTGCAGAACCTCGGCGCCTTCCGCTCCCTCATCGCCATGTCCGTCGCCCAGGCCCTCGGCTCCGCCATCCTCGCGCCCCTGCTGCGCTACACCACCGACGCCCTCGCCCTCGAGTGGCGCCAGCGCCTGACCGCGCGCGCCCTGCAGCACTACCTCTCAGAGGACACAGCGTACGCGGCCGTACACCTCGGCGGCATGCGTGATGCGGAGCAGCGCATGACGACTGACACGAAGCAGCTCGCAGCCGGACTCGCGCAGCTGGTGCCGACGTTTGTCAAGCCCCTGGTGGACACGCTGTGGTTCTCCTGGCACATGGGCCGCCTCACCGGCCTCAACGGCCTCCTGCTCCTCTACGGGTGTGCCCCCTGACCCGCGAGCCTTGCGAGCCTCGCGACTTTCATCAGGGCACATCACAGTTCTGCAGCAACCCCAGTGCTGCAGCTGCGCCTCTGCTCAATCGGCATGTATTCCTCACAACGCGTGAGCTTGAATTCTTGCACACTGCATGTACCAGCACGTCGGCCGATCAGACGACTGCTGCAATCTAGTCTAGCTGGGTGGAGAGTCTCAAGACAGGTGGCTACGCACTTGCTCTGAGCCGCATTGACCTGGAGTGCCTCACACAAACGCAGCAGCTGCTGTGGTGCCGGCTCTGAGCGCTCGATCCCGGCTCTGCAGGTACAGCATCGCAGGTTTCGCCTCGCTGCGCGCTCTCACGCCCGACTTCGGCACGCTGTCCAGCCGCGCGATGGCCCTGGAGGCGGACTTCCGCAAGGCGCACCACTACCTGAAGCAGCACGCCGAGAGCGTCGCCTTCTTCGGCGGCGCCGGCCGCGAGGCTGCCGCCATCAACGGCCACCTGCAGGCGCTGCTCGAGCAGCACGGCGCCGTGGCGCGCGCGCGCTGGCTGCACTCCATCGTCGACGACCTCTTCACGAAGCAGCTGCCGCACAACGCGACCTGGGCGCTCACGCTGCTCTACGCGCTGCAGCGGCCGGAGAGCGCCTGGGCCACCGTGGACGCAGAGGTGCGCCACGCGAGCGTCAGCCGCAGCCCGTGCTGCGCTGGCATGGCTACCACGCAGCCCCACCCTTTCTGACCATTGTCGCCTTGCTGTGAGTGCCGGTGGTAGGTGGCGCTGCTGCGGTTGCGAGCACGCGCAGCATGACCGGCGCGTGATCGATGAGAACGCGGCTCCCAAAGCAGTGCAGCGCGTGTGGGGATTCGGTTCCGTACTCAAAGCCGGAACCTCAACGTGTCAGCGGCCCTGTGTCTGGGGGTCGGAACCTCAACATCTCAGGGACCCTGTGTGTTTGAGGGGCTTGTGTGTTTGGGGGCTCCAGATCCAGCATTCACACGTCTCAAGCTGAGGAAGTCACACGGGGCTTGTGGGGAGGGAGGTTGCGACCCCGCCACCACCGCTGCCGGCAGTCAAGCGTGCTGTGCTGTGCAGGGCGCGACCGTGTTCGACATGCGCTACCTCGCCACAACCGTCACCAACTGCTTCCTCGCCTTTGGCGAGATCCTGCAGATGAATACGCGCGTCCAGGAGCTCGCGGCCGGCGTCGCGCGCGTCTCGCAGCTCCTCGCCACCACCGAGGCCGCCGAGGCCCTGCAGCGCGACCTCACCGCCACCAACATCTCTGGCAGCTGCCCCCCAGGTCTGCTGCGCTGCGCTGCGCTGTGCTATGCTGTGCCGCGTCGTGTACATGTGCTCCTGGCCGTTGCGTCGGTACCCCTGTGCTGTGGCTGCCCCTGCATCTCCCCAGCACTGCTGCGCATGATGCATGACGCTGTGCACCACCACTCACTACATGTGATCACTTCTGACAACCAGCGTGCGCCGTGGCAGTTCCAGTCACTGTGTGAGCTGCTGTCCTCAGTTCTCAACGTTCATGCCCATGCACCAGTACACGGGGCTCTCAAACCCCGGGCCGACACCTCCACGTCGCCCACCTCCATGTTCAGCACACCCTCAACCAGATGATTCCATCACAATCGGTGTTCCCATCACAACAACTGACACCGCTCAGGCTGTGCGTCTGCCACCCAACACAGCGGCCTGGCGCCGCCTGACGCGCGCGTGTGTCACGCTCTGCGACACCGCATCTCCAGGCCTTTCGTCGCCTGCATAACTTCGTAACGCTGTGCAGACGGCGACCCGCAGATGCTGCTGGACGTGAAGGGCCTGTCGGTGATCACGCCGAGCGGCGCAACCCTGGCAAAGCATGTCACTCTGCGCATGCGCGCCGGCGAGGACCTGCTTGTGACCGGCCCCAACGGCTGCGGCAAGAGCAGCCTTGTGCGCATCCTGCGCGGACTCTGGCCCAACGTGCGGGGCTCCATCACCGTCGCCGGCGGCCCCGACGGCTGGCGCTCCACCGGCTCCGTGTTCTACGTCCCGCAGCAGCCCTACCTTGGCTCCTCCTCCCTCCTCGAGCAGCTCATCTTCCCCCTCTCCCTCGACGGTGCGTATATGTGTATACGTTCTGCTGGTCTCTGTGAGAGCAAGCAACATTATCGACGTACCGTATATGGATATCTAATTGCTCGTGGATATCGGCTCTGTGATATGACCTGAACATGGTTTGTACCTCCGTGATTTTAGCCACCAGCGTGCGTGACAACCGCGATTTCACAAACCTTATGGTATGCTCCGCAAGTTGATAGAGCAGTCAGGCAGGCAAGCATGGCAATGCATCAAACACGTAAACCATGGCCACAGCATCTGTGAGAGGTGTGGTTCTGAATTCACTAGACCGCAACACTGTTGTGTGCCGCGACGGGCCAAAGTGTTGTGTTCAGTGATCAAGAATCATGACTCCTTCACATGCTCTGACACGATGAGCCACATGGTGCAATCAGGGTCTATCAGCACAAGCTGGTGCCGCCAGCGATTGTGGTCGCTTGTATCCCACGTGTGCTGCCGCTCTTTGGGCGAGTGCCATGATGCATGTCTGATGCTACACGCTTTCCCATCAAGTGCCGACAGACTATACTTCAGCCTCTGCACGACCATCTATCGCGCATTGGTTGTCGTCTGCCCAGCAGATGTCAATCAATTCCGTGTTGGGCTGGATGGTGGTTTCAATGATTTGTGTGCAGTCAGGGCACTTGGTGCAATTTGCCAGAGCATATTGTTGTCGGGGTTGATGTGATTGTATGTGCAGATGCGCTTGAGAAGCTTGGGCACCCTCGTGGTAAGATTTCTGGCAAGGCGGACGTGTTGAAGCAGCTGCACGAGCAGTGCATGGAGATCATGCACCATGTCAAGCTTGGGTACCTTGTGGAGCGGGAGGGAGGCTGGGGCACTGCAAAGCACTGGTCGACCACGCTGTCGCTGGGTGAGCAGCAGCGCATGGGCATGGGCAGGCTGTTCTATCACAAGTGCGGCTGCCATCCCTGTCCGTCTGCACACCTGTGACTTGCTGGACTGTCGTCAGACATTCCCCAAACAGCTCCCCAGACATGCTCTTGTTCGCATTCTGCCGCGTGCTTGTTCTGCCTGCATCTCAAGTCGGCTATTGTTAATCATCAATGATTGTGTCGGCTTGTGAAGTCAGTGACTACAGAGGTATGCCTGTTTCTTGTATGGTGATTTGACTCTGGGTGATGCAGCAACACACATGATTCAGGAAAATGTGTCTAGCCAGCAGCCTCAGATTCGGATTCTGTGCAGGCCACTGGTTGCAGTGCTGGACGAGTGTACAAATGCGACGAGCGTGGAGGTTGAGGAGAGGCTGTTCTTACATGCCAAGAGTCTAGGCATCACAATCATCACGGTCACACAGCGCCCCGCTTTGACCAAACTGTACAAACACGAGCTCAAGCTCCTGGACGGCGACGGGCATTGGGAGCTCTGCGAGCTTGAGAATTGAGCACCCTGATTCGAGTGTCAGGCCATCTGATTGCAGTATGGCCGGCAGGCTGCGTTGTGCCATGGAAGCCCGTGAATGGCCCTGTTCAAGGCACTAGCGGTACCCACCAAGCGTATACTGGAAATCCTTTTATGATATCATTTGAGCTGTGTGCATGCTGGTGGCTTTGTCGGGCGCATGTTGGGTTGTGTAGACACCATATCCTGCAGGATCCTGGTTGTGCCAAACGGAATCATGCATGTGCACTGTTGGTGTCTTCAGCTTATGCTGGCATGTTACACGGCACAGCTCACGCACGTGCTAACAAATGTTTGCGCCTTCTGGCTCTGCACTAACTTGCAATGTGACTCGTGTTTTGGTAGGTATGGCGTTCCACGATACCCGGATGCGAGCTGCAGCCACAGATTATTGTTTCACTGATCTGACAAAGCGTTGAACGTCGCCATGGTCGAGAGCAGCAAAAGCAATGTAAACGTTTTCATTCGTCTGCGCCCTGTGCCGCGAAAATCGCGCAAGGTGGCCATCGACAACGAAGATGGTACCATCACATTTCACATTCCGCGGGAGGAGTCAGCCGGGTAAACACATACCCACGCGGCTCATGTCGAGTTGTTGATGAGTATTTTATTCCGTCATTCTCTTTCCCCTGCAGACTAATCAACAATCAGCGGGAGAAGTACAATTTCGTTTTCAATGGCGTGCTGACAGAAGACAGCAAACAAGAGGAAGTGTTTGAAAGAGTCTGTCACCCAGCAATCAATGAGTTCATGGATGGCTTCAACGCAACTGTGTTTGCATACGGGCAAACAGGGTCTGGCAAGACCTTCACCATCACAGGAGGACCAGAGCGGTATGCAGGTGGCACCTGACTTCCTGTCAAACGCCAGCCGCTCCAGGTGCACGGTCTGATCCTCAACCATGTGGCGTTCATGTAGATCGAGGAATGATTCCTCGGGCCATCTCGCTCATATTCAAGCGGATGGCTGCAGACACACACCAACAGTATTCTTTACACATCAGCTACATGGAGATATACAACAGCACGGCCTACGACCTCTTGGATCCCTCGAGAGACATTAAAGAGCTGTCAGATCTTCCTCCAGTCACCATTCTCGAAGATGATGAAGGTCGCTTCCACATGCGGCAGCTCTCACTGAACCCGTATGCACCCATAGTACAATGCCCCGTTTGCCTCCTCTGTTGAGCTATTGATTCCCCAAGCCTTCTTTGTCCCGTCCCGCATTAAAACACTGTGATGACCAGATTGCCAAAAAGCCAGAAAATCAAGCTCCTCCCAACTTCTCCACTCCCTCACAAAAGCTGTCTGCAGAGCTTCATCAGAGGAGGACGCCCTCAACCTGCTCTTTTTGGGTGACACCAACCGTATGATCGCGGAGACACCCATGAACATGGCATCCTCCCGCAGCCACTGCGTCTTCACGCTCCACCTAGAGGCTCGCAGGCCGGGTGAAGCCACTGTCCGGCGAAGTAAGCTGCACCTGGTGGACCTTGCCGGGAGTGAGCGGGTGTCCAAGAGTGGCATTGGCGGCTCCACACTGTCAGAAGCGAAGTACATCAATGCCAGCCTGCTGTTCCTGGAGCAGGTCATCATTGCCCTCCAGGTACACCGCTGCGTCTCTTGGCTGCATCCCTACTGCCTTTCTGTTGCGCATCTGTGTCGGGTAGTCTGGAACGGTTCCTTCATGCACCTGGGCAAGCCATGCACATGTTCGGCTTCCCAGATGTGTGTAGAATTTACCGCTGTATGTGCCCAACAACCATGCTGAACCTCGTTGAACAGGCATGCTCCACGCCTGCTCTGGACCAATATCCTGTTGATAACCTCAAAAGGCCCAAAGACCTTGCTTGGCAGTGATATGGCCATTAAGGATGGGGAGAGCACACAGCAAGCATTCCTGTCTTGTCCGCTCCGGTGTCAACCGGCATGACTGGACGTACTGGATTGGCAGGCGAGCAGAAGTCAACGCCCCATTGCTCCACGTGAGGTTGTGAAGTGGTGGTCATGCGAGCACTCCGCTGACCAGATCGGGGCCGGTGGTCAGCATCAATTGTTGAACTGAAGTGAGGGCTGGTCTGGCAGTGGAACATGGAGCCCCATGTGCGACCGGTATGTCTGCAGGAGCGGGCGATGGGAATCGCGCGGCCACACGTGCCATACCGCAACAGCCTGATGACAATGGTGCTGCGGGACTCCCTCGGCGGCAACTGCAAGACGACGATGGTCGCCAACCTCAACGTCGCCGACGCCTATGTCGACGAGAGCATCTCCACCTGCCGCTTTGCACAGCGCGTCGCGATGATCGCGAACAGCGCGTCCATCAACGAGGAGACTGACCCGCAGCTCATCATCGCCGCGCTGCGGCAGCAGGTCCGGGACCTCAAGGACGAAGTCCGCCTCCTGCAGGTGCGCAGCAATCAGCCACAGCCCGTCAGTGTGGCCCGATTGGTGCCAGACCATGACAGCGCTCGCTTCCGGTGTGGCACTGCTGCCGGGCCCCGGAGCAATTCCCTGTCAGTAATTCCCAAAAGGTATGTCTGCATGAGTGAGAACAGCATGGCCAGACGCCGCCAGCCCGCGGTTGTGTGGGCGCCTCACTTATGGCGGTGGCAAGGAATCATGCATGTAGTTGCACATGATGCATGCCCATCCCGGGCAGTCCAATGGCGCCCTTTGAGAGGGAGCTTGTCTGCATGTAATGTTGGCGTCGCGGGTGCTGGGGTTCTTGTGCTTTTGCAGCCTTCGCAAAATAGCTGGGTAGGATCCTGTGGTGATGCATCCTCCGCGTCAACCTGCATCATGTCACATGTATCTATCGTCTTCCCTTCTACAATGGCACCTGATGCTTTGCTGATGCCATAATCAGAGGCGCTGCGAGTAGGGGGGAGAGGAGGCTCGGGGTCCCTTGACAGAAGACGAACTACAGCGGCTCCGGCAGACCGTGAACATGTATGTGGCCGACAAGTCCCCAGACGCTGTGCTCAGGCCTGGAGCCTCGATGATGTTCATCAACGCTGCCTTCTCGGCCCTGAAAGACCTCGCCCGGGGGATCTCCAACAGAGGAAAGGCAGCGATCACCCCATTTGCGGCATCTTCCAGCCCTACCCCATCTGCACCAGGCTCAGCTTCTGGGCCAGAGCGCACTGCGCCTGCCGTTTCAACGCATGACGAGGCAGCAGATGGGGCCGCGGAGCGGCCCGGGGATGCTGCGAACAAAGGGGTGCTCGTACTGAGGGAGGAGAACGGGCGGCTGCGGCTGCAGGTGCAGCAGCGGGACAACGAGATCAACATTCTCGTGTCGATGCTGAAGAAGCGCGAGGCAAACCTTGCAGCAGCTGCTGCCGCCGCAGCTCCAAGTCCAGCAGGTGCTGCTGCAGGGCCTCCGCCAGCGGAGGCGCTCGCTCCGGAGGCGGCTGGGTCCGCACAGCGGCCTGCTGGGTCGGCAGAGGGGCTGTCAGGCAGCGCAGACGCTGCGTCTGGCGCCGTTGCAGGACCGGACCAAGAGTCTGGCAACGCAGGTGCAGATGGCGTGTCAAAGGGCAAGTCTGCGGACTCTGGGTTGCTGGACATGAGCGCTCTGTCCGATCGGAACCGTGCGTTTGAATTGTTTCGGAAGAGCTACAGACGCAATGCAGCAATAGAGAGCAGCAAAGTGGTGTGAAGCAGCCTCGTCTGAGTCAGGCTTGTGCGCACAGGGAGGATGTGGCTGACATTGCTTGCATACAACACAGGCCCCTTGCGATTGATTCACTGGCAGGCTCGGACGATCCACTGCGTTGACAAACCCCACTGCGTTGACAAACCAGGAGGCCGCCTGTGTGTGGTGCAGGAGCTCAAGGAGAAATATACACAAGCCAAGGCGCTTGGGTCCCAGGCGAATGCGCTGCGGACGGCGATGGCCTCACTGAAGCAGCAGCTGGAACAGAGGCGGATGCAGCGCGCTGCTGCGGACATTGCTGCAGGCGGCAGCGGAACACTGCCAGATGATGCAGGAGAAGCAGATGCAGACGTGCGGGCGGAGCTGGCAGAGCGCCGTGCAGAGTATAAGGCGGCATTTGATGGGCTGCGGGACCGCAAGGTGGACATCGAACGCCTGCAAGGGCTGCTGGAGCGCTCCAGGCAGCAGATGGCGGTGCGTACAGGACCACTGCATGCGGCGATGGGGCTAGTCTTCGGAAGCCTTGTCCTGTACATATCCACATGGAGCTGTAGTGTACGCGTTGTATTGTCCGACTGCCTGCTTTCGCTTGTCGCCAGGTGGAGCCTGTGATGCATTTCAGTAGCTTGTTGGCGTGGGTGGAAAATGAGCACGTTGTGAGCTGTGAACTGTCATGTGGCGTGCTGTATGTGGCCAAGGAGACGTTTGGAGGACATCAGCTGGTGGTTGCAGAAGGATTTCCAAGCATGGTATGTGATGATGTCTGAACGGGCGCCGGCAGCCCAAGAAGGCGAACTGGCCCGTTCTGATGGTTTGGCTGGAGAAAATATGCAGCAGACCAGCTCTCCACATGGTGCAATGGGAGCCGAGCATCGAAGTGGTGGCACAACTACACAGGATGCACACTTGGCGGCAGCGGCTGTTCCAATCCATCCCTTCACAAAGCCTGCAGAGTCAGCAGCAGCGCCCGTGACTGGTGTGGGACAAGCAGCACAGGCACTACCGGGCATTTCGCCGGGTATAAACGGCACCGGGAAAGGGAAGTATCCAGAGGAGGTAGTACAGGCTGCTGCACCGTTTTTGACCGGAGACCCGACCGCAGATGAAGACATCCTTGGATTCTACTTGGTTAGGCACAAAATGATCAAAAGCGGGACTTGAATTGCGCAGACGCTTTGGTATCTTGTGACAAACGTTGACTCACAGGCTGTTGTGGTCTTGGTACAATGGCTAGAGTCTGTGCCAAGAGTACTAGTGTGCAAAGTTGACGGGTCTGACTGCGAATCTCATATCACTTCTTCAACGCATGCCTTGCTGAAAGGTATAACGGGGCTTTTCTCATTCAGATCTTTGTTGAGTGCTTGCGGCTGTGTGAATGATAGGCAAAATGGCCATCTGTGCCCCCTGTGCACACTTCATGGTTGAGATTGTCACTTGATGAACTGAAACGCATTCCCGGTCAACATCGTGTAGGCGCCCAGGCATGTATATAGCACAAGAGGATGGTAGTCTGTCATGTAGGCGCATTTGTGTCGATGCGCTCAGTCTCTAGGTCATCTGCATGTACGATCGCCATGGCAGACAACAGCGCCGTGCAAGTGGCCGTGCGAGTTCGCGATCTACTGCCACGAGAGCGCCTAAGCGGATATGTAAGCTGCATTGACGTGCAGCAAGATCGGGTCGTGGTCGGTAGTAAGCGTGGGTTTGGCTTCGACTTCGCTTTCTCACCGACGTGCTCGCAAGAGAGTGTGTACGACACAGCGGTTAAGCCACTCATGGAAACATGTCAACAAGGAGTAAACATAACAATCGCTGCGTACGGTAAAACTCGCAGCACTCAGGAGAAGCCGCTTCTCAAACACCTCTT
>JALKAD010000201.1:614150-626696 GCA_024500015.1 Ulva compressa | reverse complement strand
CACCTGCAGAAAAGAATACTGTGCAGGCAGCCATGCTCATCCTGCCGTTTGTTTAGATCACTGAATATCACTGCACATCACCAGGACGAATCATCATCATCCACACCTTGCACTGCCCTGCGCTCCACAAGCGCACCTCGAGCACGGCACATGAACAGGGCGACTGGGACCATCCCCCTCCCCGCGTGCCGTGCTGCGACCTCTCACGACTGGGCGGGCACAGCACAGTGCACAGACAAGCGCACATACATGCGGACCATCATCCGCGATACACGAGACTACAGCCACCGCTGCGCGCCGCGGGCGCCAGCATCGGCAGCATCACTGCTGCCCAGCGCCCGCCAGCACGCCCTTGTGCATGTACGCCATCATATTCAGGAAGCTCTTGACCGCGCGGGCCTGGTGGTAGTTCACGAGGCTCCGGTGCTGGAAGCCGAGGCGGGCCGCGGTCGCCTGATACCCCAGCGGCTCCTCCCCCCGCAGCCCGTACCGGCACGCCAGCACATCGGCATGCACGGCCGGGATGCGGTTCAGCACATCCTCCACCGCGCCCCGCAGCTCCGGCACGTCCAGCAAGCTCAGCAGCTCTGGGTCGTCCTCCCCCGCCTGCCCGTCCCCCTCATCGCCGGAGTGCCCGTACCGCCCGCCATCCAGATCAGCGTCGGAGCAGATCTGGTCCCACCCGTCGCCGCTCGTGTCCGTGTTGAAGGCATCCGGCGACACCTCAGCCACGACGTACTCGTGGCTGAGGATGCGCCGCACGTCTTCCTCGCTGCTGCGGGTGCGCTTTGCCACTGCGGCCACCATTGCGGGGGTCGGAGTGTCGTCGTCGCTGCGCAGGGCGCGGCTGGCGCGAGGGCCCGAAGACAAGCTTGCGTGCGCTGCCCAGACCCTGCACTATCAGCAAGCTGTGACTACCTGTGTGGTGCGGTGCTGTGGCCGGTTGCATTGGCAAGTGGCAGAGTCGAGTGCTTCAAACGCATCAGTGATGTCGCACTGACCTGAGCTCAGCTGAGCGCCACAAAACATCAAACAATGTGCGGGAAATGTGCATGCTGATAAACTGCGAATGCGGGATAAAAACATGCTGATCAATTTGGCCGGCTTTTGCCAATGTCTGCAGTTGCGGTGCGAGTATGTTCTCACACCATTGTGTGTGGCATGGCTTGTAAGCTTGCATGAGGTCGCAGGCACTAGCAGGCCGTCGGTTGGGGGGCATTGTGGCTCTGGGGGAATCCGTACCGTTTCCGACGAGTCAATTCGGCAAGTGGCATCTGCACCACGCGGTCCTTGCCAAGCATTGCAGCTTTCATGCGGCCTTCGAGCTGGATCCAGGCGTGCGTGGCAAATGTGGTCCCATGGGACTCCCGGTATGTCCAGATGCACAGGCGAAGCAGCACCATGCCCTCCACCCTGATGTCTTCGAGGTCTACGGCGGCCATTGTGGTTCGCTTCAGGTGGTTGGAGACCTGCAGCATGGGAGCAAGGCATCAGCAGCACTGCTTAGTACACTTTTACTGAGGTGGCGTTGTGCTGAGGTGGCACCTGAATGTACGATCTACAATCCGGCCTGTGGTCAGTCCTTGCAACAACACACTGCAGAGAGCGCTGACCTTGTGCACCAGCCGAGAATGCAGCTGCGTCAGAGTGGAAAGGGCGTCTGCTCGTTGCTGCTGGATTTCCAGAATGTCTTCTAGCGGCATGCCAGAAGCTTCGGCAGTCCTCTGCTGCTCCGCAGGCTCCATTGCAGCCACATCAAGATCCTCAGCCAGTTGGGCGTATCTGGCGACCGGTGCTGGGAGTGAGGGATCGAAATTAGCGTCCACCACACGGCGCCATTTGTCAACGATGCCCCACGCTTCATCTTCGTGCATGGCCGTGCTGACATCGACACGATGCCCAGCCTGCGAGGGCACGGACGCACGCGTTTTGCCCCATGCCGAGCTTCGTTGCGTCCTTCTGGTGGAGGTGCGGTATCCGGACGTGTTGTGTTGTTCGGGAGCAGCTCCTGAATCGTCTGGCCTTGCCAGGCGTTGCGAGAGTGAAGTTTCCGCTGTCGACGTCTGAAGATGGCCCGACCTCGACCCGATCGTCGCAGCGCTGCGCTGATCGGAACTTGATATTGAATGGTGTACCGGAGTTCTCGCAACGGGCTCCTGTTGACTGGGCATCTCTTCATCTGAAAGAGTCAACTCACTGGCCAACGTGGCCCCGTGCCAGGAACCCCACCGCCGGGGACCCGGGGCACTATCGGCTGTCGAGTCTTTGTAGATTCGCTCTAATGTACGCAGCGCCTCTGCTGGTAAGCGTGGCGATGGAGGAGCACATGTCGCCGTGGACGACAAGAGCTTGGTCTCCCGGCGAGACCTGCACGCATGGCACCTGTGAGAATTCGGCCAACAACATGACACTCGCAGGTTCCAAATATTTCGGGTTGGTGGAGAATGCTGACGGTATCATGCTAGGTGGCGACGTCGACCCTTCAGTGTTCGCTACCCACGAGTGAAACATCACCAACCAGACCATGCGCAGTGTGCGGGGAGCCCGGCACTCCGCATCAAACAATAACAACTACTGACTACTGTCACCTTCGAACGTGTGTCCACGCGCAGGTTTGCGCTGTTGCCGCTTGTGCGTGCCACCACGACATCAGCGCAACGCCTCAATTACGCGAATCGGATACGACAAGCTGTGCAGCAGCTGGAGTGTAATTGCCACAGGCCGTCGCAGCCTGGCATGCTTGGAAATGAACCGTCTTCAAACTGGAATACCTCATACCTAGCGGATTCACTCAGCGGAGGGGTTACGGAACGGGACGGGATTGAGGCCGGTCCCAGCATCTTGCTCCTGACGTTTGGAGTCATCCACAGATCACACTGCGCGAAGAGAAGCAAGTCTAGGCTGCAGACGAACTAATTCGAGGCTACTTCAGGCCTCGGAAATACTTGTGTTTTGACGCCACTGCAAGCTACAGCTGGACTTGATCGGAGGGATGGATTCAGCTTCTGTAGATCACTGTAGCTACGAAAGACTGTCAAGGCAATGCCTTCGCAGATTGACTATGTAGAGCAAGCGATGGGTTTGTCATGGTATTGTCCATTTTGGGCGATCGTGAGGCACATTGGGGATTCCGCGTCCATGCGGACCTGTGTCACAGTACGGCCACGCACAGGGCCTACCAGCCACAGGAGCTTAGACGAGTCATGACGCACCTGTGGCCACATGCTGAACAACATGGCCCTGCAAGGTTGCGGCCAGCAAGCTGACCAACGTGGCACAGTCTGTCTAGCACAGGCTGCAGGCGAAATGAGAACAACAGTTCAACGCAGCTGTCTATCAGTCTGGACTTTCTAATTTCTTGCATGGGCTTTGCAATTGTTGGATCACTGCCGCAGCAGTAGCCACGAGGGCAACACCAAAACTAGATGGACATCGCAGGTGGAAGGACCACATGGTCAGCTGTGCCTGGTGACAGAACCCAGGAGCAGCAGTCAGAACACCGCGCCACATGCCAGTGGCCCAAATGGGGGGTTTCACATCGATCGTGCGATATTCATCACATGGAGAGTGAATCAATCCTGCATGTCAGAGGTGTCAACGTCCTCATGGATGCGACGACGCGGGCTTACAGATGTGTGCATAGACAGTTCGTGCCGGGTCGGATCACATTCGCAGGGTAGCGAGTGAACATGAATCTAGTGGATGTGCATACGCCTGGTGCACAGGCTCAGCGCCTCTCGATGCGAGTGTACATGTGCAGATGTGCCTCATCATGGACATGATCCTCATAATGGTCCATTGTTGCATGGGTCACTAATTGAGCATGAAACCATGGCAGGGCCCCACAACATAAGCTGAGGACAGAGCTCAATGCAAGCAGTCCAGACTGACCCGTGACGATGCAGCAGCCACTGTATGCAAGCAAGGCAGCTGGCGCTGAAAACATCGGTGGGATTGGTTGGCCATGGCACTTGAATGGATGCAGATGGCGGCGATCAGTGTGTGTATGTCTTTGCTGCACGCGAGGCTTAGGCTGGTCTTACAGCTGTTGTGACAAACTGCCTGGGCTGGCAGTACTCCACACAGCGCCAGCGAGAACAGCACTGATCACACGTGCGCCCGCTCCGGAGACACCTTTGGGCGACACAATACTGACTTGACCTAAACATGGGTGTGCACATGACGCGCTTGTTGTACCATGCCATGAGACACATCTCTTCATCTCCACTTTCTATACAGAGCTGACCGCCTGACACATGAAGTGCTGCACATGCTGGGCCTGTCTGCGCCATCTTTTGGTGCTGTGCGATGCCAGTCAAGGGCCGGGGGGTTCGGGGGTTTCTGCGCAAGCGAGCCACTTTGGAAGGCTTGTGGCGTGCTATAGCAGCTGCAACATGTGCTGCTGCAGTGCAGGTTCTGATGCACAGTGGCCAGGCTGCAGCAGCACCTGCCGGGAGTGCTGCCAGGCGCGCGCATCACGGCGCATCGGACCATGCACGAGCGCGGTGAAGTGAACCGGAAAAACGCCACTGTGCGGGACCGCGCAGGTGGCAGGCAGGACTTTGCACAGGGCCGCTACTGCGGCGCTGGCAGCGGCTGCGGCTCGAGCGTGAGCTTCTCGGCGGCCTCTGCCAACCGTGTCGTGAGCGCAATTGACTGCAGCCCGGACAGCCGCTCCGGCACCTCTGCGGGCTCCGCCGGCGGCCGCGTCGGCGCGGGCACATTCGGGCAGCTCTGCATCGCGGCCTCGGGGGGCGGCGCAGGCGGCACCCCCGCAGCCGGTGCCGGCGCCGCATCTGCGCCGCCCGGCCACTGCGGCTGCATTGGCGCCGCGTCGGCGGTGGGGTTGGCGAGCGCGGCTGCGCGAGCATACGCGACGTGCGCGCGTGTGATTGCGCGGAGCTCCTCCTGCACCACCCGCAGCGACGGCCGCTTGTCCATGTCGGCGGCCCAGCACCGCTGGCACAGCGACACATATGCCGGGTCCGCCCCCGGCGGAAACGGCAGCCGCCGGCCCTGGATCACCAGCAGGAGAACGTCGTTCTGGTCAAACGAGGCAAACGCCTGCTGGGACATGTACATCTCCCACATGAGCACCCCGAACGCAAAGATGTCCGCCTTGGGTGTCTTGATCGAGTCCCCGTCCTTCGTTTTGACAATCTCCGGTGCGAGGTGGCTCGGCGTCCCCGCCGAGTCGCCGTGGAGCAGCGGCAGGTCCCCCGAAACAACGCGCGCGAGCCCAAAGTCGGCGAGCTTGGTGACAAAGCCGCGCGGGTCGCAGTCGTCCACCTTGAGCAGCACGTTCTGGGGCTTGAGGTCGCAGTGGATGATGCCGATGGCGTGGATGTGCGCAAGCGCCGACGCAATCTCAATGAGGACGTAGCAGATGGAGCTGACGTCGGGGGAGCCGTCGGCAAACTTGAAGATGTCCATCTGGAGGGCGGAGAGGAGGGTGCCGTAGGCGCAGTACTCCATCACGATTACGCAGCAGCGCTGCAGCGTGCGGCTGTTGTCGGGCGTCGCGACGTCTGCGGCCGTCGTGACGCGGAAGCACGGGCCGTCGATGTCGTTGTTGTTCAGCAGAGACACCTGCACGCCCGCTAGCCATCATGAAGCCTGAACTGGCGGCGGGTTCAGGGGTTGTGCAGGCACCCAGGGGGAGGGACAGGCAGGCAGGCCGCCGCTGGTGTCCAGCCCCGTGGGAGCCCGAGGCAGGTGCCGACTCGATGTCAAGCGAATGCTGTGCATCGTGATTGCACGCTGCTGGCCGAGAGCAAGCAGAGCCGCATCAGCACAGTGAAAGCACACAGCACACAGCACGGACTGGCAGATTGGGCAGGAGCAGAGACTGCCGGGGCGACATAAACTTGCGCAAAGCAGGAAAGGCGAGCAGGCGGGGTGAGAGTGCGGAGCTGCACAAGCGCTGGCGCAGAGGTGCACAACCAAACGAGAACAAGTGAGCACACCAGCATTATGCCATGACAAGTGACCAACCCAGCATTCTGCAAAGGTGGGGGGGTGGGGGGGGAGGCGCACGCAGTCCGGGAAGTAGGCGATGATGTCGACGACGTTGTGGTGCTTGGCGCGGCTCAGCGTGGCAAGCTCCATGGCGATGCGGCGCATGCGCACGTCCTCCATCGACGACTGGAATGCCATCACCTTGACGGCGACCACGGTGTTGAGCAGGTCGATGCGGCCCTTGTACACCACGCCAAACGTGCCCATGCCGATCAGCGACTCGAGCCGCACGTGCTCTGGCTGGCAGGCCTGCGACGTCACGGAGCTCATGTCCTGCACTCACAGCACATCCTCAGCACGCACAGCACAACGTGCCGGTATTCGTGCGCACAGTGTTCAGTGTACAGTGCAAGTTGATGTGCTGCC
Organism: Ulva compressa; assembly: GCA_024500015.1. NCBI lineage: Eukaryota > Viridiplantae > Chlorophyta > Ulvophyceae > Ulvales > Ulvaceae > Ulva > Ulva compressa. The sequence continues at coordinate 620,312 of JALKAD010000201.1, read as the reverse complement.
GTAGCTGGATAGGCCATGGGCATCCCGGCCAATCCGGACCTACGAGCCAATGTGTCAACGCAACTGCTGTGCTATGGTGTGGTATGCTTGAGGGTCTCTGTGCTGTGGCGACGCATGGATATTGCCAGAAACGCGGGGGACCGAGCAGCATGCATGAGGGATGGGAGAGGTGCACCTGCTTGGCGATGATGCCGGCAAAGAGGACCTGTAGCGCATGCATGCTGTCGGCGTCGTTGCAAAGCTGCATGACGGAGGTCGGCTTACTGAGCCTCTGCGCCAGCGGCGTGCGCGACAGCTCGAACGGCACGCCCTGCCGCTGCGACCGTGGCTGCGCCCCGTCTGCACACATGCCGTAGCGTGAGGCAACCTCGATCACCCGTACGGCACACTGTTCGAAGACGCACGAAGGCTGGCTGGCCACCACGCTGCGCCACACCGGTGACCAGCGGAGACAGTGACATCACCACCGTCAGCCTCCCACACACGCAGAACCCTGGCACTTGCTCAGCATGCACACAGCACGTGGGAGCGCGTCCTCACCGACACAGCGCACTGTACGGTCTGCACATCCAACATGCATGGAGGCAGGGTCATCACGCACAGCAGCGGCGGGAGGGGGGATGGCCCCTGATTTGGAGTGGACGATTCACGGGGTTTGATTGGAAGAGGGAAGGCGATGGCGCACCCTGCATGATGGAGACGAGCGTCTGGCTGCAGATCGCGAGGAGCGTCTCGACGTCCCCCTGCATGGAGGAAAAGCGCACGGGCATCGCGGACACGAGGTACAGGCCTCCCACGATGGCGCCGTCGCGGCCGTAGATTGGGAAGAGGGCTAGGCGGCGGGGGGGGACGCCGTTGAGCATGAGCAGGAGCTCGCTGTGCACATCGGGCGTGTCGACGAGGTGGTGCGAGATGTCGTCGACAAAGACGCTGCACGCAGAGGTGAGCGCGCTGTGCATGAAGGTGTTGGCCAGGCGCACGTGCTGCTGCATGACGGTCGCGCCCGCAGACAGCGCCGCGTGCGCCGCGATCTCGGCCGGCGTTATCTCGGGCCGGGACGGCCCCGCGTCTTCCCCCAGCGGCATCGTCGCCGACCTGCATTGCACGGCACGTTGGCAGGGGTGGCATGCAGAGTGCACCAAAGAGAGGGCAGCAAAAGCATGCATATGCATCGCGAGTGGCACGTTTCGGCGGGACGCCCTGCAGCGGGGGAACAAGTGAGCATGCGGCCAGGCATTGCAGCGGTCGCCAGACCCCCTTTGCGTTTACGAGAGAGTTCCAGTCACAGCCACTGTGCGACCGTGCATGTCATTGCGTTGACGCGGTGCTGATGCTTCCAGGGCGCTCCTGCCTGCGGCGTGCTATGGCCTCGAAGGCCGCAGCACGTACCTCTACGCCCAGCAGCCGTTGGCGCGCCTTGCACGATGGGAGCTACGGTTGCTGCCATCACATGTGTCAGCACAGCTGTGCATGCATGCATGCAGTGGTGCACATGCGGACTGTATAACGAGACCCGCATGCAGCCGCAGCGAGTGGGCAGTGTGGGGGGCCGCACATCTTGCCGTCGATGATGCTGCGGGACATGACGGAGGGGATGGAGGCGACGCGGCGGATGTTGTGCAAGCTGCGGGACAGCGCAGCGCGGCGCATGTCACGCAGCTTGGCCTCCTGCAGGCCCTTGGCCGGCTGCTGGCGGTACTTGTACAGCAGCATGCCCTTCTGCGACGGCTGCAGCATCGTCACAAACGAGTGCACCGCAAAGCTCCACTCCCCTGCAGCGCCACAGACGCCGCCTCAGCCGGCAGCACTTCAGGGCTGCTGTGTCCTCGCAGATGCCGGCGGTGGCACCTCTGGCGGCAGCACGCAGAGCACAGCACAGACACGTGCTCAGGGTCACCCGGCATGGAGCTGTGCCAGCAGCAAGCTATCTGAAAGGGCGACCCGCGGACACTGCTGTCGCGAATGTGGGCTCATGGCCGCAGCGCGGCTCGTGCCGGCTCTCACAGCCAGTCCTCCCCCACAGGCCTGCCGCAGGCGCGCTGCCTCCGGCACGGCGCAGAACAGACGCTGTAATCCGCCACCGAAGCTCATTGAGATGTCACAGCCGCACAGTCACACCGGGCCGTGTGCTTTCACGTGGCAGCCACGCAGCGGCTGCTTCCGTGGACTAGCGCAGCTGGCGCGGGGGCACACCCTCGCTTGGATATCCGCGAGATCAACATAGGGGTTGGGGCTCATGTTGCAGCAGTGGCACATGGGTGAGGGGGTGGTGTAGGCGCAATGCATGCATGCGAAGCGGCGCACCGAAAAGGATGGAGGGCACAAAGGCGGAGAGCACGACGATGAGGTCAGCCTGGGTGCGCGCGAGACGTGCATGCTCTGCGAGGGCCATGATCTGCGGTATGCGCGAGGCGGTGACCGTGGCGCACATGATGGCTGCGAGCGTCTCGCTCAGCGCGGCCCACCCCTCGGTTGACGCGAAGGGCGCGCGGCCGGGGTGGCCGAAGACCATAAAGCCGAGCAGGCGGCCCTCGCTGCTGCACACGCTCTGGACCATGAAGTGGGTGAGGCCCTGCATGCATCCGGGGGAGGGGGTCGGGGGCAGCCTGTGTCGTGCGGCATGGGAGGGGTTGTGGACGGTTCCTGCGCGTACCTGCACTGGGGCTTACTGGCCTGGCCTGGACAGCTGTTTAATGTGACAGGGCGCCGCGAAGGCATGGTGGGGCCGGTGCATGGGCTGTGGCTGCGGTGTGGTGGTGCTGCGGGTCGACATGTCTGAGAGCAGGAATGAGGGCACAGCCGGAGCGTGATGTCGCTGAAGGCGAGTGTCATCATTGCGGGGCGGCCACTGCCGTCGAAGCTTGCGGGTGGCAGCCCCGCAGGTGAATGTTGCAGGTGAGTGTTGTGAGCAGGGACTGTGCATTGGACTGGGTTGGCCCGTTCGATATTAGCATCGGGCTGAAGAGAATCCAGCTTGCAGGGCATGATGACTACTCCCAACGGATCCACAGGACCAGAGTGCCTGTTGTGGCTATGCAACAGTGCATTGATGCATGTGCCAGCAGGGACATACAGAAGGAGACAGAGACAGTACATTCGATAATACATTGGATGTGTGTAAGGTTGGAGAGGCACCTGATTTGGAGCTATGTTGTGAAAATTGCACAGCTGGACAGCTGGAGAGGCCAGGGCCTCAGAAGATCACGTTGTGCTTATAGAGCTGCTGGATCTCTGTTGTGCTACTGTGGCTTGTCAGTAGTGATCACGGGTGCAGCAGAGCTGGCGCCTGGCAGGGCAGAAGATGCAGGAGGCACAGATTGCTAGCGCTACAGACAGGCGGCCCAGGCTCTTGACAGGTCGGGACGGAGGTTTTAACCGTTCAAGGGCTTGATGTTGGACGTGCCATACATGTGTGTGAAACAGCTGACGCATGCAGCAACAGGTGGTTGCAGAACACACCAGTGACTTGGAAAGTGCTCCAAGATCACTTGGGAGATCATCATCACCACCATACTCCGTCAGCAGTGCCTGTGGATCTTCCAAAGACATCTCTTGCAGCTGTCTGGCGATGGAGTATTCATCCATTGGCTCCGGAGCCGATGGCAAAGGTGGGGCTGCATCAGCCTTGGTAGATTTTATGCTGGACTGTAACCACAAGGCCTTAGAAACGAGGCTCAAAGAGGCATAGCCCAGATCCAGTTGGCTTCGTATGCCTTCGACGTAGACTGACAGCTTACCCGCTGCCGCCGTATCCGAATGGAAAGTCTGGATGAGCTTGGTACGCTGCAGAAAAGCTCAATGCTTGCTCACATGCGACTAGAACCTTTGATCTCTGTTGAAGATTAGCAAGAGAGAGGCTTTGCGGACCACAGAGCCGGGAACGACGGTTTAACGAAAGCGAATTATGCGCACCAAGGTGGCGAACGTGCCAGCAGATTGATCTGGCATTGCCGCTGTGACTTCCACTTGGATCCAATCAAGCTGTAAACCAAAGTGGAGCCACTGCTACAGCAGACAGACGTTCACGCATGCCGGTCCCAACTCGGCCGCTCGATGCCGCTGATAGCGATGCAGCACTGCATGTGCTGACTTTGACCCCGGAAAGAATTCCAGATCCACTATCGAATATCAAAGAATATCTTCCCCACTAGCATACGCCAGGCTTCAACGCTGTACTGCCGCAACCGAGACCGTGGTTGTGCCAGTAGATGTTGGTGCCCACCTAGACATTGTGTGGCACGTTTGCGAGATGATGGAAGTGGCCACGGACACGAGAGAGACGAGCGTTTGATGCATATACCCAGCTGCCGTGGAGACTGGCTCTGGCCGGGCCTCGATCGATGCCTGCGATGTCCAACGCATGGGCGCTGTAGCGCGCTGTCCTCGAAGCGCAAGGACATCGACGTTTACGATGTACTGCACCCAGGCCCCTCTCCCGGAAACTCGACCCTGCTGGCCGGAGACTTCCCGTCGCGATGGTGAGGGCTCCACCGCGTAAGCTTAGTGCTGCAGCTATACCACCTGTCATCCGTTTTAAGTGCTCGCAGCAGTTTTTTCGTGGTTTGTTGCTCGAGGTTGTCTTGAATCAGCTTTGAAGTGGACACCGAGCGCTCATGCATGCACATGTCACCCGTGCACATTGAGGATCCGGATCCGGCCGCAGCGGCCATGTGCATGGCGTGCCCATAAGTAGTATGTCCTCGTTCAAACACGAGCTCTAAAGGCGCGAACCCAGCCATAAGGCTGAAACTCACTGCGGTGCCATTGTAGATTGTACCTCACTTGGGGTTTTGACAGTGCTCATGAAAATAGCGCGAGTCCGTCTTCACGAACGCTGCCTGGCGTGCCGGCACGCCAGCGGTTGGCCAGTGCCAGTGCTACGCGCGCCAGTGCCAGTGCCATGCCATGGCCTGTGGTGGGCCATTCGGTGCAACGCGGTGGTTATGGGCGCCATAGAGATGGCCATGGAATTGGCAAATCAGTGTGAATCGCACTGATTGCATCGCACTGTGCAACGCAAGGCGTTTTCAGAAAGATGCCCTGCAGAAACGTATCGGATATCATGATACAGCAGCAGGTATGTGGCTGCATGTGGCATCAGGTCCTGCATCGATAAGCATCTGGTACATGTGGCTGTTGAATGCATGGACCGCGCACCTGGCAGGATTGAGATGTGACAGGCCCTCTTGACCACAAACACACGCTCGCAAGCACAGGATTCGCTCCATGGGGCCACAAGGTGCAAGGCGATTCGAGCTTGTAATGATATGTAACTCTACAGTACACAGTGTGCATTACCACTGAATCCTAAAATTCCAATACACGGCATCGTATAAATCACATAGATCCTAGATATGTGATGAAAACATGGCTAAATCTACTGACGCAACATAGATCCTAGATATGTCATGAAAACATGGCTAAATCTACCTACCAGCGATGATAAAGGTGGGTAGGTGGTACACCCTGTACCTGTTTCGTAATGCGTGCATGTCAGCAGATGCATCTGCCGCAACAGGTCGAGTTCTGCACAGGATCCACACACAGTGGCCACACACAATGGCCACACGCAGTGGCCACACACAGTGGCCGGCGAGAACCCATCCCCACTAAAAAACATATATATAATAAAATCGGGAATCACGCCACACCCAAACGGGCATCGGCCACAGGGGGGGTTAATGTACCTCCCAATGGGGCTTCCCCATGGGACATCCATTGTTCTGTGTGGTGAGAGTCCAAAAAGTAACCCCCAGCTTCTGCTCTGCCAAGCTCCGTGTTACACGGAGATGAACGCAAGAGCCTGGCAGCAAGGGCAACAGCAGGAAAGCAGACAGCCAAAACCCCCCGAAGGTAGACAGCAACAAGCAGCAACTGTCTCAGGCGAAAAGTCGAAACGAACCGACAGAGCCGACACAACCACACCCACGCATCCACACACACGCGCACTCCCGCACCCCACCACCGCGGCACCCACGCCACAGCCGCACACAGCAACCACCAGCCACACTGCGTACTATCGACCACCCCAGCAAACCCGGCCACCACCGACCCCCCAACAGCAGTACCCCCACTACAGCCAGCCCCACTCGAGCACTCCACCATGGGCAGCCCGGCTGAGGCCCGGGGGCGCACGCCCCCCGCGGCGCAGGGCGTACCAGC
>JALKAD010000201.1:599493-614050 GCA_024500015.1 Ulva compressa | reverse complement strand
CAGCGCGGCCCACCCCTCGGTTGACGCGAAGGGCGCGCGGCCGGGGTGGCCGAAGACCATAAAGCCGAGCAGGCGGCCCTCGCTGCTGCACACGCTCTGGACCATGAAGTGGGTGAGGCCCTGCATGCATCCGGGGGAGGGGGTCGGGGGCAGCCTGTGTCGTGCGGCATGGGAGGGGTTGTGGACGGTTCCTGCGCGTACCTGCACTGGGGCTTACTGGCCTGGCCTGGACAGCTGTTTAATGTGACAGGGCGCCGCGAAGGCATGGTGGGGCCGGTGCATGGGCTGTGGCTGCGGTGTGGTGGTGCTGCGGGTCGACATGTCTGAGAGCAGGAATGAGGGCACAGCCGGAGCGTGATGTCGCTGAAGGCGAGTGTCATCATTGCGGGGCGGCCACTGCCGTCGAAGCTTGCGGGTGGCAGCCCCGCAGGTGAATGTTGCAGGTGAGTGTTGTGAGCAGGGACTGTGCATTGGACTGGGTTGGCCCGTTCGATATTAGCATCGGGCTGAAGAGAATCCAGCTTGCAGGGCATGATGACTACTCCCAACGGATCCACAGGACCAGAGTGCCTGTTGTGGCTATGCAACAGTGCATTGATGCATGTGCCAGCAGGGACATACAGAAGGAGACAGAGACAGTACATTCGATAATACATTGGATGTGTGTAAGGTTGGAGAGGCACCTGATTTGGAGCTATGTTGTGAAAATTGCACAGCTGGACAGCTGGAGAGGCCAGGGCCTCAGAAGATCACGTTGTGCTTATAGAGCTGCTGGATCTCTGTTGTGCTACTGTGGCTTGTCAGTAGTGATCACGGGTGCAGCAGAGCTGGCGCCTGGCAGGGCAGAAGATGCAGGAGGCACAGATTGCTAGCGCTACAGACAGGCGGCCCAGGCTCTTGACAGGTCGGGACGGAGGTTTTAACCGTTCAAGGGCTTGATGTTGGACGTGCCATACATGTGTGTGAAACAGCTGACGCATGCAGCAACAGGTGGTTGCAGAACACACCAGTGACTTGGAAAGTGCTCCAAGATCACTTGGGAGATCATCATCACCACCATACTCCGTCAGCAGTGCCTGTGGATCTTCCAAAGACATCTCTTGCAGCTGTCTGGCGATGGAGTATTCATCCATTGGCTCCGGAGCCGATGGCAAAGGTGGGGCTGCATCAGCCTTGGTAGATTTTATGCTGGACTGTAACCACAAGGCCTTAGAAACGAGGCTCAAAGAGGCATAGCCCAGATCCAGTTGGCTTCGTATGCCTTCGACGTAGACTGACAGCTTACCCGCTGCCGCCGTATCCGAATGGAAAGTCTGGATGAGCTTGGTACGCTGCAGAAAAGCTCAATGCTTGCTCACATGCGACTAGAACCTTTGATCTCTGTTGAAGATTAGCAAGAGAGAGGCTTTGCGGACCACAGAGCCGGGAACGACGGTTTAACGAAAGCGAATTATGCGCACCAAGGTGGCGAACGTGCCAGCAGATTGATCTGGCATTGCCGCTGTGACTTCCACTTGGATCCAATCAAGCTGTAAACCAAAGTGGAGCCACTGCTACAGCAGACAGACGTTCACGCATGCCGGTCCCAACTCGGCCGCTCGATGCCGCTGATAGCGATGCAGCACTGCATGTGCTGACTTTGACCCCGGAAAGAATTCCAGATCCACTATCGAATATCAAAGAATATCTTCCCCACTAGCATACGCCAGGCTTCAACGCTGTACTGCCGCAACCGAGACCGTGGTTGTGCCAGTAGATGTTGGTGCCCACCTAGACATTGTGTGGCACGTTTGCGAGATGATGGAAGTGGCCACGGACACGAGAGAGACGAGCGTTTGATGCATATACCCAGCTGCCGTGGAGACTGGCTCTGGCCGGGCCTCGATCGATGCCTGCGATGTCCAACGCATGGGCGCTGTAGCGCGCTGTCCTCGAAGCGCAAGGACATCGACGTTTACGATGTACTGCACCCAGGCCCCTCTCCCGGAAACTCGACCCTGCTGGCCGGAGACTTCCCGTCGCGATGATACGTTCCGCCTAAGCCGGCCATGTGAAACTCCGAAATCGATTTTCATGAGGTCTTCAGCGCCAGCTCAGCTCCCGTGCAAACGGCGCCGCCGTTGGCCCTCAAACTTTGCATGATACCAGCTTTCTGCAGTCACTACGATCCTATGCCGGCGGGGTGGCGAGGGGATGATGCCTGTGGCATGTGGTGGCGGTGGCAAAAGGGAGGTCAGAAAGCAGGCCTCCACCGGTGTCGGGGCGCCTGCAGATCCGAACAAGCCAAACTGACGGCACGCAACACAATCATACATATAGTCTATTGCATTGTCGTCGAGATTTGACTGTGCCGCGATCGCGTGAGCGCTGCGTATCGCTGAGCCGGTTGTCCGCGACAAATGGTCCGAATGCTGCTGAATCACGCCAGGCGCATCACTGACAAGCGAAATCACAATATTTAGTACTTACTCATTCTGATCCTGGCGTTCAGCCCATCCTGTCACGTTTTGGAGCCGTACACCCACGGCTTGCCATCGTCAGCGTCGGTCAAGTACCATGCTGCCACGCGCCGATGTCTTTACCGTCAATAAACCAAGCGTATGCCCCACATAGATAAATAATATTGCATTTCAGAGGCAAACGTGCAGGTAGGCGTGTCCGATCGACGGCTAGAGTCGAGTCGAGCGACTGACAGCTCGTCGCTAAAGCGTCAAGTAACGCTCGAACGGGTACAGAATCACCTCAAATAACGCCCGAGTATACATCATTTGAACTATATCTGGGCAACCGCGATGCTTTGGCAACATAGCGCCATGTTTCATGTAGACTTGACTGCGCGGAATAGCCACGGAGCAGCGCACGAAGTGGAACGTCCACGTCGGTCCATGATCAGGCAGATACACGCCCAAACTGTATGAGTCAAGGTAATTTTGATAATGTGTGCTGGTTTGATGCACGCTTATAGAGTCACACGAAGCTCAGGACGCTGGTCGACCGAGCTGCAGCTGAGACGGTGCAGAGCTGATAACGCACGGATGGACACCCCGTGAATCCAGCGGACACCCGCAGTAGTATCAGATGATATAATTATAATCATTTCGGCGAGCGATAGTATTGCAAGGGCCTGCTTGAATGTGAGAGTGGGCGATCCACTGCCCAAATCATGCCACACACGCAGAGATGCCTAGACAATAAGCCCCCAGCCCGTTGACAAAGCAGCCAAGCCCACACGACAGTAGAAGACATTTGCTGGATACCTGATTTTCCAGACACGAATTCCATGAAGTTTGCATGATGCCATGGGTTTGCAAAGTTGAGGTCAATGAAAATCGACCTCGTTGCCACCTTAAACGGAACGTATCCGATGGTGAGGGCTCCACCGCGTAAGCTTAGTGCTGCAGCTATACCACCTGTCATCCGTTTTAAGTGCTCGCAGCAGTTTTTTCGTGGTTTGTTGCTCGAGGTTGTCTTGAATCAGCTTTGAAGTGGACACCGAGCGCTCATGCATGCACATGTCACCCGTGCACATTGAGGATCCGGATCCGGCCGCAGCGGCCATGTGCATGGCGTGCCCATAAGTAGTATGTCCTCGTTCAAACACGAGCTCTAAAGGCGCGAACCCAGCCATAAGGCTGAAACTCACTGCGGTGCCATTGTAGATTGTACCTCACTTGGGGTTTTGACAGTGCTCATGAAAATAGCGCGAGTCCGTCTTCACGAACGCTGCCTGGCGTGCCGGCACGCCAGCGGTTGGCCAGTGCCAGTGCTACGCGCGCCAGTGCCAGTGCCATGCCATGGCCTGTGGTGGGCCATTCGGTGCAACGCGGTGGTTATGGGCGCCATAGAGATGGCCATGGAATTGGCAAATCAGTGTGAATCGCACTGATTGCATCGCACTGTGCAACGCAAGGCGTTTTCAGAAAGATGCCCTGCAGAAACGTATCGGATATCATGATACAGCAGCAGGTATGTGGCTGCATGTGGCATCAGGTCCTGCATCGATAAGCATCTGGTACATGTGGCTGTTGAATGCATGGACCGCGCACCTGGCAGGATTGAGATGTGACAGGCCCTCTTGACCACAAACACACGCTCGCAAGCACAGGATTCGCTCCATGGGGCCACAAGGTGCAAGGCGATTCGAGCTTGTAATGATATGTAACTCTACAGTACACAGTGTGCATTACCACTGAATCCTAAAATTCCAATACACGGCATCGTATAAATCACATAGATCCTAGATATGTGATGAAAACATGGCTAAATCTACTGACGCAACATAGATCCTAGATATGTCATGAAAACATGGCTAAATCTACCTACCAGCGATGATAAAGGTGGGTAGGTGGTACACCCTGTACCTGTTTCGTAATGCGTGCATGTCAGCAGATGCATCTGCCGCAACAGGTCGAGTTCTGCACAGGATCCACACACAGTGGCCACACACAATGGCCACACGCAGTGGCCACACACAGTGGCCGGCGAGAACCCATCCCCACTAAAAAACATATATATAATAAAATCGGGAATCACGCCACACCCAAACGGGCATCGGCCACAGGGGGGGTTAATGTACCTCCCAATGGGGCTTCCCCATGGGACATCCATTGTTCTGTGTGGTGAGAGTCCAAAAAGTAACCCCCAGCTTCTGCTCTGCCAAGCTCCGTGTTACACGGAGATGAACGCAAGAGCCTGGCAGCAAGGGCAACAGCAGGAAAGCAGACGGCCAAAACCCCCCGAAGGTAGACAGCAACAAGCAGCAACTGTCTCAGGCGAAAAGTCGAAACGAACCGACAGAGCCGACACAACCACACCCACGCATCCACACACACGCGCACTCCCGCACCCCACCACCGCGGCACCCACGCCACAGCCGCACACAGCAACCACCAGCCACACTGCGTACTATCGACCACCCCAGCAAACCCGGCCACCACCGACCCCCCAACGGCAGTACCCCCCACTACACCCAGCCCCACTCGAGCACTCCACCATGGGCCCCCCGCCCATGAGAGCCCGGGGGCGCACGCCCCCCGCGGCGCAGGGCGTACCAGCCAAGCTCCGTGTAACACACTCGATGTATCTCACTCAGGCACGCCGTGGCCACGCGTGGCGGTTGATAAGGTGATCAGGGTTGTGCGCCACACAGGAGGCATGTCCGCTGTACACATATGATGATGATTGAATGCGCATTGACCTTGTCATGATGATGCCCAAAACAGGTGTGCCATCACCAGTCCCGTCACCATTGCCATGAGTGTCACCCAAGACTGCCTTAGATCATCAGTGGGACATCAGTACTCGGCACTCTGGACGGTGCACTCAGTGCTGGATGGCCACAGGTGATGCACGCTGACAGGCTTCCCCAATCGAGTCAACACATCCCCACCTGCACCTGGCTAGTCAGACATCTTCTGACATTCTGGGACCAGGCAAGTTTCTTGTACTGCAAAGGGCTCTGCAGCGCCTGCCTGGCTGGCACTATAGCTGGTGGCGAGCCTCCCAAGCAGCCACCACCATGGACCCCACCAACAAGGGACACATGCACAAGGGACACATGCACAAGGGACACATGCACAAGGGACACATGCACAGAAGCATGCACAGGCACATATCATCAAAACGGGTCACAGAAGGGTGCAAGGACACAGCTACTAGTGCAGCTATGGCAAGCCATTGGATTTACATTCACAGCTTCACTGCAGCCACCAGCCTCGCCAGACTGCGGCAGTCTCACAGCTGCCCCGTGATCGAGGATTAGTGTCTGTCTCATGTAATAGTGTCATGTAACAGTGTCATGTAACAGTGTCATGTAACAGTGTCATGTAACAGTGCCAGCGCACGCCCTCACGCCCCCTCCTCCCTGCCGTGCACAACCTGCCAACAAGCACAAACATGGGCTGCGCCCAACATCGAAACATCCAACGTAACGAGGGGCTCACCACTGAGGGTGTTTTGGTGAAACAGCATGAGCATGCTGAGCATGCACAAGCACTAATGGAGCTCCGGAGCTGAGCAGAGCCACACAAGCATCAGCCACATCTATCTCAGTGTCACTCTGTGGTCTGCCACTTTGTGGAGCATACCTCATCCCAGAGTAACACACAAGCAATAGCCACAAAGCAGGGGGGGGTACACAAGAGTGCACGGGTGCACATGGCACCAAAGCCACCACTACACATGCCACACGCAACGCACCAAGCGGGACACCTCTAGGTTCTCCCTCTCATCCACCCAACACGCTCTCAGCCGTCCAATGTGAGCGCAGCCCAGGAACACGCTGCATATAAACTGATAGTGCTTCACGCAGCACACAGCGTGCAGCTATGCAACCACAGCGTGCCTGCACTCTCGCAAGTCAGCCCTGCAGCGCAGCTGTTGCACCGTCTGCCGAATCCCGAAGTCTGCCTACCTTCTTGTACCGTCATGCTCAACGCGCCTACGTGCTGCGCCCAGCACCCAGCATGAGCTGCGCCCACTGGCAGCACGGGCCTGCTGTCCTGTGCGTCACAGAGCTTTGTACTGTGCACCGCACGACGATTCCACACGACAGACCCGCGGAGCAATGGCCGGCAGTGGCTCAGCGCTGCTGCGCCCGGCGGTCCAAGCGCGCTATCAGAATTCTCATGCTGAAGCAGACGCCCGCATGCGCACGCATGCTCTGCAGCATCCGGGACGCACATGTCATGAGTGAGTGGGCAACCCCGGGGGCTGTCATGTGGATGCATGGTCGGCTTCAAGTTGAGGCCCACATCATCGATGCATGTGTGCGTCCGTATGCCACCAACGCTGCTCATTCCATGCGCTCCCTGATGCCTGATCAGCGTGATCGGCAAGAGCACATCACGCCACGCGCAAACTGCTGCGCGCTGGTTGACTGGAGGCCGCCAGCACAAGCTGGGTCGTTCCCAGCTGCAATCAGTTCCACCGCTGCCGCGGCTGACGGAACCTGCGGCAGTCATGCTCAAGGCCCTGAGTCAAGGGCAAAGAGGCAGCAGTGACTTGGGCGGTGCCCCGCCCTGGCACAGACAAACCGCCTGAATTCTGCAACCAGTACCAGAGATAGAGTGGGGCGGGAGAGAAGAACTCTGCTGCAACGCTCGGGGCTTGTAGAGTTGCACGCTGGAATATGCGAACAGCTGCAGGCATTCAGAGCCTGTGAACTGCTCACATAGCGCTCCTTCTGCTTCACTCCAGATGCAGTAGCATAGGCGTTGCTGCTGGCAATTGCGAATGATAACAGTCAGCATGTGATAGGTGGTACTCAGGAGCTGAATTCGATTTCTGCTTCAGGCATACCAAAAAGGGCAGCTTGCCAGGGCCATACCAGTCCAGTTGGAACCGAGCTGGTGGGAGGGGCTCTGACAACCAGACGAGGTGACTGCAGCAGCCATGCCACAAACACTCCACCAATTGGAGAGCAGCAGCAACAATGCTGCTGCACAGGCAAGCACCTGAAGTGATCATTGGCGTTCTTTACCGATAGGTGTCTATGAATGAACAACGCATAGCCCTCAGAAGCCACAGTGGTGTGTTCTCATCCCACGCTTCATGTCAAGACACGATGGTCGGCACCCATACGTAGACTCGACAGAGCACCGACCATGAGGAGGAGTACAGTCCACAAGTCTATCAGCTCCAAGCGCGTCGAAGAATCAAGTATTGGGAGATGTGGAACCACTGCACACTCTGGCCGGGCGGCTACAGAGAAGGGAGACCGCAGCCTTGAAAACCTGTGACGACATTTCTAGACGTGTGGTTCAAACTGTCATGACCGGTGGTCACATACACGGACAACGAGCCAGATATTTACGGCAGTTATGCTTGCCTTGAATCCATGTAAGCTGCGAGGCCCTGCAAGGCGAGAAAAGGCTGCCACGAGCCGTCGTAGCACGGACTGACAATTCTGTTGGACAAGCACGGCTTTCGGCGCGCCCCTGCGGCACTGCTCAACAGTGAACACCTAGCTTGAATTCCGTGCATGCGTGGCATCCGCGGTTGGCATTGGAGACGCCGTGGCCACAAGTAAGGTCTGCCCTTCGCGACGCAACGAGGGAGTGCCTTCACAGCGGATGCTCCACAGTCGCTGCGGAATCGAAGCGAACACTTACCTGAAGCAGACTCAACTTCCCGTATGATAGTCTAAAGCTCTCCTGAACCGTGCACCTGCGCGCTGTGTCATCGCTTTCGACGTACTAACACTGCTTGCTTCAGACATGGTGTCGGCGACAGAACAGCAAGAGCCTCCGCTCCTATGGCTGGCCACGCACAAGCCGTTGGCGCTACTTACTCGTGTACCTGATACATCTGTCATGTTCGCGGCAGGCGCACTGGCTGGCGCGGTTGGGAAAACTGTAACAGCACCATTGGACAGGCTGAAAATCATCGTCCAGGTGAAAGGCAAGATGGTTCAAGGTATGCAACCGTCTACATCCCTCTGCTCTCAATAAGTTGCCTTGGAGATGATTTGTGGGTTGAAGCACGTCATGTAGGATGCCATTGCTGCGCACTGACGGCATCTTGTTTTACGCGCGCCGCTAATGGCCGTGCAAGCGCAATGGTAACGTGAATTAGTGAAAGCCTGGACGTGTGTTTGTTTGTATGGCCAAGGCTTGCTTTGTAATCCGCCGACGTCCTGGTGATTGGCAATTCAAACAAATGAGGACATGTTCATGGCACACGCATAATTCCTACCATCCCAGTGCCGCGAGGCAACGTCGTGCATCCTCAGGCAGTCACACAATCCCAACGTTGATCTATCTTAGTCAGAGTGCGCGTCCACTTTACATTGAATCGCGGGGACCTGCGACATTAAGCATCTCTCGCAGCATACCAGGTGTTGGGGTTGATATGCAGCGCCCAGTAGCAGCGCACCGAGTATCGAGTGCACTCGTATTATAGTCTCTAATGTGGATGCTCTGGACGACCTTGCATGGCGTGACTGTGCTCGCGAGATTCGAAGCCTCACAACGACGCTCCGAACTCCATCACCTCGTGTATCTACAGGCATTGCGGCAACGCTTCATCTGTTATGCACTGCACTGGTCCACGGTGATCGTCTCGTCCGGATGGAACTGACTAGGGCCAACTATTGTTCAAGCCTACCCCACGCTGCTAACATCGGTGCATGCTAGCTCTGCAGGTGCTGTAGCAGAAGCCGCAAGACAAGGCAGTGTTGTTAAAACTTTCGTACAAATCGGACGGCAAGAAGGGGTCAAAGGGTACTGGAAGGGCAACCTGCCGCAAGTACGCCGTCGACCGTTTCCAAATCGGATTGACCCCGCATGTACACCTGCGATTATTGAGAATCGCTGACATAGCAACAGCAACGCCCTTCACACCTGATGCCGGCGTAAAACCGTAAGCAAGTGCTTCTGCCATTGTTGGAAGGATCTGCATCATGTCATGCAACGCTGCACCGCCGAGAGTGACTCCAATCACCTCGTTCGCCGCCTTCCCCCCACATTTTGCATCAGCGCCCACACCGACCTCGCGAGGCGCCTCGCCCATGGCATGGGCCCCACACCCGACCGCATCATCTGCTGTGCGCAAGATCGCCCTGACCTGAACTCAAGCCGCACACCCCAACAGCCCCCTGCTGCAGCCATACCACGCACGTCCATCCGCATCTGCGTGGCCTTGCACACGTCACAGATGACGGGCGGCTACTGCACATGCATGCACCCGCAGATGCACCAGTGGCAAGCTGCACCATGTGATCAGCGGCAAGCTGAATCGTGTGATTCCCACTGGCCACGCGCACCGGCTGCGGCTGTCGCCGCTGCCTGCTGTACCGTGTCGGATGTGCTCGTCTGCTGCCTCCTGCAGATGTGCTGTGGATGCGACGGCGCGCGTGTGCTGCAGGTGCTGCGCGTGCTGCCATACAGCGCGACTCAGCTGTGCGGGTACGAGCTCTTCAAGAAGCTCTTTGCGGAAGGCGACGGCAGCACGCCGCTACCAGTGCAGCGCAAGCTCGCGGCCGGCGCTTGTGCCGGCATGCTATCCACGCTCGTGCGCCCCCCTTCGCTTTTCTGACAGCTGCTGAATCGCTCGACTCCGCCGTCTCTGCCGAGGCAAGGAGGCCTCCTTGCCTGCGCGGCAAGTTGCACTTCAAAGCAGCACTGCCTGCAGCAGGCCACTGCCCATCTGCTGTGGCATGCTGTGCTGCGCGCCGTTCCGCACGGGCGCAAATTAACAGCAATTAGGGGCAATCAACAGTGGCATGTCACATGTGACGCCTGTGGTTATGCCGCAACCCAGGGGGCCAGCTGCAGCCAACAGCAGGCATCTACATGCCCTTTTCGCCTGTCACCGGGAATCACGTTGTCGCTTTCAATTCTCGGACGGAATTCTGCCTCACAAATCAGTGTTTTCTGCGACCAGCTGGCGAGAACGTGATGCATAGAACAAGAATACCGTGCAGCCGCTTTGCGGCTGGCTGGGATTTTGCGTTTTCAGATTTTGTGAACGGGAATCCCGTCGGGATGTAGAGGCCTGGCCAGGATGCGGACTGCGGCGTGCACAGCGCAGAGCACATGTGCTGTGTCGAGGGGCGCCGCGGTGGAGGGGTGCCAGTGATGAGCAGGCAGTGGGACCTGCATGGAGCGGGGTTTGTGGGTGGGTATGCCACGTGATGCATCACCAATTCCAGCTAGCTGCTGCAACCTTGCTGCAGGGATTGCACGCACCAACATGTCGATTGCTGCCCACGGTCAAGACAGGCTGGATGGGCAGCGTGATCAGCACAGCGCGCAACGGCGCCTATCATGCCACGCTGCGGCCGCTGCAGCTCTGCTGCGTGACAGGCAGCCATCTGCCGTTGGCATGCCTGGACGCAGCATGCACAGCCGTCCCCAGTCCGGACATCCTTGTGAGCAACCATCGACACACATCCCGCCAGCCTACCAGTACCCGACATGATATATCATATTATCATGATACCAGCCCGAGGTACCGGCCAGAGCTCTGGTTTGCCAAGGGCTGCAGCACAGCATGCATAGCATGCCATGCATGGCGCAGCATCGAGGAGCGTGCCACTGTGCAGGTGACGTACCCACTCGACTCGCTGCGGCTGCGGCTCGCGGTCGACCCCGCAGCGACGAGCATCCCCGTCGCGATACGCGCGCTGGTGCGAGAGGGCGGTGCGCGCGCCTTCTACCGCGGCCTCGGGCCCGCGCTGTGCGGCATCGCGCCGTACATGGCGCTAGAGCTCGCGACGTACGACTCGCTGCCGCAGGACATCCCCGCGTTTGCGCGCGGTTTCACGGCGGCGCTGCTCGCGACGTCGTGCTGCTACCCCCTCGACACGATCCGCCGCCGCATCCAGGTGCACACCGGCTCGATCGGCGTCGCTCAGGTGGTGCAGGACGCCTGGACGAAGGAGGGGCTGCGCGGGTTCTACCGGGGCTTCCTGCCAAACGCGCTAAAGAACCTTCCAAACAAAGGTGCGGCCACCCGCCCCCCGCCTTGGCCTGTGGTGTGCTGCGGCAGCACTCACGGGGGGCTGCTGGCATGCTGGCAGTGGCTGATCGGCTGCTCTTGTCCTGTTATCGTTTTGCGTTGTGGTTGTTGTGATTGTTGTGCAGAATGGAGGCTTCTGTACCGCACTTGCTGGCGCTGGCAGACGCGTGGATGTGATGACAGCACGTGGGGGCCTGTATATCCCGATTGCCGTGTGGCTAGGGCTGGAGATAGAGTGTTTGTGGCGGTGCAGGGATCCGGCTTTCGGTGTTTGCAAATGCGAAGGGCATGGTCACATCCGCGCAAGCGGCACACACAAACGCGGTGGACGAGTGGCGGCGGCGACCTGTCAGCCGCAGCAAGGCCGCGCCAGCAGCCGCCAAGCCATGCTGTGCTGCGGCAGAGGACGGGGTGTCGCATGGTTCACGGCGGGCGGCGATCGTGGAGAGCAGCGTGCCACTCGCGCGCAGCACGCGCAACGTCTGACGGCCGCGCTGCGCTGCGCTGCAGCCGCCGCACAGCGGCGGCTAGGGGGATAGTCTTGACAGCCCGGCTGCCGGGAGCACCCGGCGGCCAGGATTTCTGACAAACATGCGCCGGTCGGACCGCTACGGAGGGCGGACCGGGCATGGTAGTGACATCGTGCGTGTGTGTGACTGCTGCGCGCGGTTCGCGGCCACTGCACTTGCACGAGAGCCGAACGGAAGTGAAGCCCACGCTTCCTGCGACACAGCCACAGGCTCTTGCTGCAGCTGGTCGAATGGACTGGTATGCTGATCGGAGTGCAGCCGGTGCCTGCGCGGGCGAGGGACCCATGCATCATTGGGGTTCGCTGGCGACGGGCGAGCCGGTGGAACAAAGCAATGTCCACAAGCCTGATTGAAAACGAGATGTATAGTGTCGTGCAGCTGCTTTGCAAGCAGTGTTTACTCGAGAAAAGCTGGGCCTGGACCAGAGGCACGTGAAGCTTCGGACACAGGAACTGCATCAGGGCAGGTGCTGCCATAGGGCAGTGTGCACCGAGCAGCCGAGAGACAGGTTGGGAATGTGGTGTTCAGCGCAGTCCGGTCGGGTCTTGAAGAGAGCACGACTCCGCGGCGCCAACACTGTGCTTGCAATTCACGCATGCAGCCAAATCCGAACTGTCAATGTCACGGAAGCAAATGAGTGCATGAGGCAATGTCACAGCGCAGATGGATTTTGCTGACAGCTTTCAACGTTGTAACAAGGCCCAAACAAAAAAGAATCATTGTTACCACCCACTGTGGCACACATGTCTGCCGCTAGGCTGAGCAACAGAGCATGCACGGCACTGCCGGAATGTCTACCTGCGATGGTATGGGATATATATGTTAGATCAGCAGGCTGCCGCAGCGGTGACCAGGATCACAGAAGGACATTCAGCTGGCTTCAGCCATGTTGTGGCTTCAGGCAGCTGGTGGCAGTACGAGTGTGCTATGATTACAGAACAGGGAACGGGCAAGCACAGCAGTGCAGGTACGGATGATTCGGTGGTTCGAGTCTAATACTATCCGAACATAAATGTGCATCGTTCTACAACCGACATGTTTGCTGTCAACGGATCCCTTTCCCAGCAGGGTCTCGCGACCTATTGAGCAGGTAGACCAGCAGGTTGCCAACGGTCGCACGAAAGCTTCACAGCACCAAAAGCTTCACAGGGCCGTCCGATTGACTGACCATCTCTGAGGAGCTGCTGGCCGAGGCTGACTTTAGAGTCTAACAGCCGCAGCCTGAACTGTGCCCGGTCAAACAGCAATGCCAGACGCAAACTCTGTGATGGCCTTCGAAACTTGTGGCCAGCATGTATCTAGCATGAGGTCATGCCCTGCATTTTCGAAGACCAGTATATCACTAGTGCGCAGTGCACTTGCGGTGTCTTCGCAGTCTTTACTGTCCACAATTGGGTCAGTCCCGCCCCTCATGACCATCGCTGGGGGCACTTCATCTTCACGCAGTGATTCAATTGCAATTGGAAGCTCCTCGTCCTGCACATGAAATGCATTGGCATGCTGTATGACAGCCCTACTGAGACGAAGGCTGGCCACCAGCGGACCTAGTTGGCCACTGCAGCAGCTAGCAGGCAACAAGAGCTGTGCATGTGGCATGGCCAGCTGTGCTGTCAATACTGAGGCTGGATGTTGCGAGGGCGGCGCATGTCGACCGTTCTCACGTGGCACAGGTGGATCTGACATTCCAGCCTTTCGTGCATGGAAAGCCAACACATTGCTGGTGGAGATGACTACGCCAGATGTACGGTCTATAGACACAGCAGACAGACAAGATGCGGCCCATACTTCAGCCACTGCTGCGGTGCTCCTGAATCCTTGGAGAGAACAGTGTGCAACTTGAGTGAGCATTTGCTGGGTGCTGCAGTGCAGTGCGTAAGATTCCGTATTGCACAGCCGTGCTTGTGATCGAATCGCCATACCACAGGCACTGTAACCATACACTACGCGCATCATACTGAGACTTGATTGTGGTCAAAACAGGCAGCGGAGGCGGCCAGTAAATGGGGAGCACCCAACATAGGCCCCATCAACGCTGGGCTCATACCTTCATCTGCTTGAGGTTGACAACTTGCATCGGTGTCGACTGCTCATTCAGCAGGTCTTGATACATCTGCAAGTCTGCTTCAGGAGTGCCAGGGCTAAAGAAAAGCTCTCGAAGCGCTGGGAGTGAAGTCAGGTAGTTCTTTGTTATGAAACTCCAGGTCATCTGCAGCAGAGCCGGCTTGCATTTGCTTGCTACAGGCCACCAAAACTCTGCGCAGCTTGTGCGGAACTACTCTGGAAGACAATTGGAACACACTTTACCCGCTTGCATAGATCAGTCGTCTGTGCTGAAAACTACTTGGTGGGATGCTGTAACATCTGTAGCTGTGAAGGGCAAGAGTGTCTGGTTGCGCTCATCCATGGCCAGGCTGTGCCACAGTTGGCCGAGAACACCAGAACCTCGACGCAGGTGAGCTGACAATTTCACACTTCTACTTTCATACTTTGACCTCACCTTGATGGACTGGACTGGTGAATTGACGATGTATCTCGTGAAGTCTGTTCCATTCGGTGGGCTGGAACCC
>JALKAD010000201.1:571459-596264 GCA_024500015.1 Ulva compressa | reverse complement strand
TGGGACCTTCCGTACCTGTTACTGGCTGCTCCCATGCATCCACAGTCGAGGCTTCGAGTGCGCTGGGACACCTACATCCTCATCATCCTCTTCACAGTCTGTATTTTCACTCCGTACATGATTTGCTTCGATGTCCAGGTCAGCAAACTGACAGCATTTGGTGCGATTCGCATCCTCCAGAGACACACGCATTGCCACATTGGGTGCTTGACACCACAACAAGGACCAGTGTTGCTTCGGACGAGCATCACTGCGTTCCTCAGTGGCAGGCAGTGGGTAAGTACGCTGTACTGTACATCCAGGGATGCATATTCTGCTGTTGTTGCCAGCTGCAAATGTTCAGAACGGTCTGCTTGGCCAAGTGAGCAAAGCCTGAAGGCTGAAGCAAATTTGGCATTCAACTCAGTGCCACAACTCACTGACCTACTAAATTTGAGAGTGCTGCGTGGCACTTGTGATATGTGTTCAGTTCGGCTGGACTCTCTGCACTGCTGCAAGGCAGGCATTGAATCATTGTCATTGTGACTTGTATGTTGTGATCACATGCTGGTCAGGCGGCCCTTCTTTGCACAGCCTGAGCGCTTGGTCTTGCTGTTCCTTGGCCGAGGAATGGCATCGTCGCACGCCACGTCACCAGGCATCCCCAGTGCAGGCGTGTGGGAGACTATTGTAGATGCTTCATTCCTGCTGGACATTGTGCTCAATTTCCGCACTGCCTTTGTTGAGAATGGTGCCAGCGACGCACTCATCTCGTCTCGCCGCAGGATCATCACGAAATACCTGACAGGCTTCTTTGTGCTTGATGTTGTGTCCACTGTGCCATGGGACCTTGTGATGACAAACGAGGCTCTTGGACTGGTACAGCTCTTCAAAGTTTCTAGAATTGTGAAGCTCGTGCGCATCATGCGCATCCTCAAGCTGATTCGCATATTGCGACTTCTGAAGGTGTGCCCTGTTTCTGTAGCTAGTGCTGCCTGGACTCTGTTGGTCGCTCATGCACAGATTATCAGCTCAAAGCTGCTCCGTTCAGCATGCCTGGTCCCGCCACGTTCCATTCATCAATCGCATTGTCCACACAGCTGGGCATCAAAGTTCATTTGCCTATATATTGTGCATAATTGGGACAGGTAGCAGCCCCTGCAGAATTGACTAAAATTTCAGTGGGTGCCGGCCCAGACCCAGAATAGGCATCGCCAGAGCTATGCAGGCACCGACCATTCTCAAGCAGCTCGAGGAACGGCTTGGGCGTGTGATAGTGCGCATCGGATCGCTGACCTGCACCGTCATCTTCATTCTTCACATCTTTGCCTGCGTCTTCCACTACGTTGCCTTGCTGGACGAGCGCAATGGGACGTGGGTGGAGCTGTCTGGAATCGTTAACCAGAACAGCAAGTGGGACAGGCGCGATCCACCTGCCCGCATCTGCACACCTGCCGATTGGCTTGTGCGTTCGAGTATCCGGACCGCTGGTCGGTATATGTGCTTGTTGGGCTGCAATATTTGCGCAGGCTCAAGTGTCTGACCCATGCACCCCAGACCAGGCGCCTGTCCGGCATCACTGCCTGTGATTACTGTCTCTATTAAATGTGCCAGAGCATTTCATACTGCACTACAGCTGCAGTCACTCTTTCACAACACAGCATCACCACGCTGCCCCATGCATCGCCTCTGCTGCTTTGCCTACAAACCTTCTTGTACACTGTGCTGTTGTGCATCCGTGCTTATACATGTGGTCATGTCAACTCATGCAGACTGTTTGATCAGTGATGCCCAGAGACATGGTTGTCAAGCAGTGAATGATGGTTCCTGATTTAATTGTGATTTGATACATGACTTAATACATGAACTTTGTCTTGATTTTGTCTCGAACTCCAACGCCATGCCTGTTGCAGGTATGTCACCGCTATGTACTGGGCGATGTCAACCATGGCGACGGTCGGCTACGGTGACGTGACGCCCATCCAGGTGCGACACAAATCATCCACAACCATCTAGGCAAGCTCTGTGACTCGCACTCTCGTAGCAAACCGTAGGGAGCATGCTCCTGTGTAACGTTCATCACAATGTAAACCGATTCACCAGCACCGCAGCTGATGGGTACGCCACATGAGGCACTTTGCAAGTCAAAGTTGACTCAAAGCATGCGCACTCCTCCGTCCAATGCCCCACGTGACGTGTTGACACCACCCTCAGCACCTGCTTGCCCAGCACCTGCTTACGCACTCCTGTGTGTCTGCGCCGCTGTGTGCTGTTCTCAGGGCGGCCGTCACCACTGGCACGGGTTTGTAAGAGAGTGTTTGTAAGAGAGCATTCAGGCGGTGCATCACTCTGTGCCAACACCACAGCGGCACAGTGACAGCCTGCAGGTGCCGGAGAAGCTGGTGGCGATGGCTGGCATGATGATCGGCGTGACGGTGTTTGCGTACATCATGGGCACCGTGAGCTCGCTGCTGTCGTCCTTCAACGCGCAGAGCATGCGTGCGCAGGAGCGGCAGCAGCAGCTCGACTCCTTCTGCCGCACGCACAAGATCCCGCCTGCGCTGACCCGAAAGCTCAGCCAGTACTACGACCGCGTGCTTGGCAAACAGGTGCACCAGGAGGACCTCGAGCTGGTGTCCGGCCTCTCTTCTGCGCTGCGGCAGCAGGTGTGCCGCAGAGGCAGCCGGGCGTGCACCGGGTCGCGGCACAGTTGGCCCGACCCACTCTGACTGGCGTGGAGCCTGTCTGTCGTCTAGCGGCACATGCCCCGTTCTAGCTTACATGTGCCATGGCGTTTACACTGCGTGTGATCCATGTGGGGGGAGTGTTCGTGCAGGTGCTGTTAATCCTGCATGCGGAGATTTTCGACAAGATCCCTTTCTTCAAAGACAAGCATCCGCAGTTCCTGGAACAGCTCATCCCACACCTCAAGATGGAGGTGTGCATTCCATCGGACACTGCCTGCATCAGTCATGTCTGAATGTGAAGCTTTTCCACCCACTACATGCCTGCATCTCATGTGCTGACAATCCGCCCTACAGGGCGAGCAGGTTGTCATGGTGCTCTGTGGTGATGCTGCAGCTGTGAGATTGCATTTTGGCCACTGGGAGGCGTCGTTCGCCGGAAGCAGTGAAACCTGTGTCACAGCTGTACATCGTCATTTGCAGTCATGGCGCCCCCCAAGCTTCTGCTCACAAGCTGTATCCGTAGCTGTGGCTGCAGTGATAGCTTCTTACCTGTTGTTGATGCCTGTGGACACTTGTTACCCAGCTTTGATACCACAGCCAGATAGAAGAAGGCCCGCAGTAGGTATAGTCACCTTTAACAGTCATGCATTTGCAGTTCTACGCTGCAAGCGATTACGTGCTCTGGGAGGAGGACATCAGCACAGAAATGTACTTCATTGTGGAGGGCATGCTGGAGGTGCGGGTCAACATCGCAGCCAGCACCGGTCAGGCCGAACCCGAAGGTTCGTCTCGTCTCCTCAGATCCACCTGCATCCGTTCAGGCAGCACTCAAGGCCCTGCACGCTGATACAGCACCTGCAGCTCTGTCAGCCCGCCCAACTCCCTGGCATGATGATCCTGGCATGCATACAAGCAATTGTACCTGTCTGCCATGCAGAGCCTCCACCTCGTGTAGCTGCCTCCCCAAGCCGCCCTCGCGCAGCCCTCCAGAAGCGCCACAGCACAGCCGCCCTGCGCTCCGATGCGACCTTCCGCAAGGTGGCCACGAAGTGGCACGAGCAGCGCAAGTCGGCGCTGATGCTGCAGCAGCAGTCCTTCAACGCCTCCTCCGATCCCCCCGGCCCGCTGGCCATCATTCGGCAGCCGCTGAGCTACACCGTGACGCGGCTGCGCCACTGGGTCAGCGGCAACGGTGAGGCCCGCAGCCCGAGCCGCCCAGGAGGCGCAGCGCCTCCAGGTGGCGCACGCACGCATGCATCTGCGCGGCCGGCTGACATGGCTCCCTCTGCCACGTCTGGCCCGGGTCCAGCGGCAGGCCGTGGGGAGGCAGGCGCACCTCACCTGCAGCATAGCGACGGCTCCTTGTCGTACGCGACCAGCACGCATAACGGTGCCACGGTGCGGGGTCCTGTGTGCACTGCAGGCTCGCCATGCCTCCTGTTGCTCCCTTTTCCGGGCAGCTCTGCATTGGGTCATCATCCAGGCCTGTGGGATACACACATCGTTTACTTCCTGTCAGCTGTGCACACACGATTGACTTGTCAAGATGCTGTATCCATGTGAAGCGATGTGTCTAGGGTGAAAGTCTGCGGGACAACGGCTGCCATACTTGCTGAGTCAAAGCCTGTTGCTGCAACTTGGGCCCGGGCCTGTTTATTTAGTATCAGACGGTGTCAGGCAACAGGCGTTGGCACATGCCACCAGCCATGTACCTTTGTGACATTGGACTGTGACCTCAGCTCAGCATTGCTGATTAATTCAAATTCTGGCAGCCATGTGGGCTGCGTAGCGATGGCTGAATGAATGCCTGAGACAAATTTCTAGAGTCGTCCCAATGGTAGACTGTGTGCCTGCAGGATTCGGAGACAGGTGCTGTGTTTCTGGAGGCGTCACACAACCCGTTTGCCGCGGGCACCAAGGCGCGGGCCGGCCAGGAGGAGCGCTCGCCACGGCGGTCGCGCTCGATCAGCCGGCACCGGAGTGGCAACGCCGTGGCGCCCGAGCCAGGGCCGCCGCGGAGGACGTTCTCATTCGGGCGCAACCGCCAGAGCGACGCAGGTGCATCGGATGCGGGCTCACAGGTGCTTGGGCTGCAGATGCAGCGGAAGCGCGCACAGAAGCACATCGTGGACCGCATGATCGGCATCCAGGCCACACCCTTCAAGTGCGGCCCCTCGCGCGTTTTGTCTTCCTGTGCTCTACGGGCATGACCGGCTCTGCCCACTCACACCGCAGCACGGCCAGTCGCTGACATGCCCCCTTTATCCCGAACCTCTGCAGAGACACCGTGGAAGTTCTGGGAAACACAGTGTGTACCTTGGAAGATGTGAAACACGGCACATGGGGTGATTACCTCCGCAATAGGCTTGTGCGGTAGCACAACTCAAGAAGCAACTGGCAGAGGTTGTGCTAGCGCCTGCTGTGAGAGCCCCAGATGATCCCGGACCCGTTCATGCACAAGCTCTCTTTCTGCTTCGGCTTGCATCGGTGCCGCTGCCGGAGCTGCCATGCATACCAGCGCCGGCCATGGCCCCGCATGCCGGCCGCATGTACACTCGTGCACTCTCTGGTGCGCTTGCGTCGCTCATGCAGCTCGCATGCGTGCAGGCGCATCGGGCGACTGGATGCTGGGCAGTACTTCGGGGAGGTGTCGTGCTGGACTGGCGCGCGGCGCACTGCCTCGGTCGTCGCGATCACCTCTGCCGAGCTCTTCAGCCTGCAGCGGGTGGCCCTGCTCGCCATCGCTGCCACCTGGCCTGAGGTCGCGACCGAGCTGCGCTTCCAGGACAAGGACGCGCCGGAACAACGTGCGGCTCTCTCACCCGCTCATGCCCACAGTTGATACTCGCTGTGAATTACATGGCCTCTGCCATGAATCTGAAGAGCGTGCAGCACTGTGTATGCCGAGTTGCATGGCAGAAGTATGCTGGTACGACTGGTGTCTCTGGAGGCCAAAGATGATAGACAGATGGAAATTCAGCGCATCGCGCAGCACACGCTGGTTCAATTTGCATAGCCACAATCTGTATGATGCATCACTGCCTCTGCTGTTTGGTGCGAGATAGACGGGTACAGACGTCAGTGTGGTGCACTGCAGTGAAAGAGCTGAAGGCGAAATCGCTGGCGGGTGAGATCCCCGCCCAGAGTGCGTTGGAATCCCAGGTGAGATCTTCCGTGGAAAGCAGGGCACAGCCGATCGTGCCGTCTGCGCGGCCATCTGTGGACCTCCGAGGGACGCGACGAGTCAGCAGTGAAGCGGCGACGGACACCCTGCCAACAGATGCACCTCCCGCGCCGCCTGCCAGTGGAGAGCCTTTCGAGATTCCGGTTGCTCGATCTGGGGCTTCCAGGGTGGCAGTGGAACCAGCCGCAGCGGCGGGTCGAGCCGATGCTGAGCGGCCGCGGCCAGTGCGGCGCGTTTCGTTCCGGACCGCGTCGAGGCGGGAAGAGTGGGGCATTGACATCGACCAGGTGGAGCCGGAGGAAGTGCTCGCAGAGCTGCAGCGGGACGGCGCGGCGCCGGGAGGTCTGGACCTCGGCGTGCAGCGTGTGCCATCTACCCGCATAGACAGCATGTGAGGAGCCTCGGCGGCTCCGAGGTGCACCTCGGGAACTGCTTGTGGGGCCGGTGAGTTACACATGACACGCCCAAGGAGTGCGGCGACAATGACCTGATGCATGCCGTGTTGACGGCTGCGGCGGCGGCAAGCCGTGTTGACGGCTTGCGGTCTCGTGATGGCTGTATGGTCGCCTCTGATCTCGTGGAAGGGTAGGACACCGTGGCCACAAGGAGCGGATGTGCGGAGCATGGACAGTTACATCCGCCATGGATGATGAGAGTACTAAAACCGTTGGTTTCTGCTGGAATGTTGGAGTTGGAGGGCGGACCCGCACAGGCCTCACGGAACATGCCCGTGTGCAGATACATGCCAGTCATGTCAAAGGGGGGTGTGCTGCAGAACGCAGCTGGCGGGAGTCTGGGTGAGGCTCACACCTTGAAGAGTTGTATGTGCAGTGGCATGGTCTGCTCTGGCAACGATGTGAAGCATGTACATCCTTGGCACCGTGACGGGGCCGAGCACAGTAACTTGGCGCTGGAGCTGCAGCGACCCTGTGACACATGTAAAGCCTGCATGCTTGTAACATGCTGGCCAAGCGATTTGGGTGGGCACATGCTGGAGCTGCATGACTCAGCCGGCAAGGCTGCATGCTTGGTGCGGCCTGGCCATATCTGCTGCAGGTCATAGGCCAGCCCGTAGGCGATACGGGGCATTCCTCTGTTCTTGCAGTCAGGACTGCCGTGAAAGCACACGCTGGTGGGCGCTTGCACACGTTGGTGAGATGTGTGCCAAACACATGTTGAGATAAGTGCCAGATGCACTACAGTCTGTGTCGGTGCCGGGCAGCCAGTCTCCATCATATGTCGAGTCTGTGGAAGGCAGTGTGGTTGATGTGTTGGTGCACCCATGGGGTGTGTGTGGCCTGCCACCAAGTTATGAATCGCCAGAATGAGCTGTAAACAGCCGACTCTGTTGCACACAGAACCAGTGAGCCACTGAGATTCTTTGCACGCATGGGTACATGCGGCACATGCTCCTGACGTGGGCCTGAAGATCTGCTGAGAGACAACGTGTACATGAAATCCAATCTCAGACGCTTGTAGAGTGTCAAGTAAAGATTTATTACATTTCCTCTTCGTATCGTTGAACGGCAGGCGTGCTAACAGCTGGCAAGAGGCGTATCACTAGCACCCACTGGCTATGTCCGGTGCACACTGCCTATATGTTGTGACGGACATCACCCTCATAGATGTGACGTCCTGTGATTTATTTGAAACTCCAAGGGCCTGTGACCGCGTGGTAACGAACACGGAGCGAATTTGCGTTCGCAACGGTGCGCTCAGCGACAGTATGGCCCGGAGACGTATGTGGGAAATATCTTAATGAAATTTTTTTTTACATACAGATTCAGATCTGAGCTTGTAATTTGCTAATACGTGTGCTTAAACACACGGGCTGTTGATCGGCTGGTGGTGACCCTGGCCATTGACTTGTCTCACATACGTCGGCAGATTCCCTCTTTCAGTATTCTGGGAACTGGTGGTTTCTGCTCCGGAATGCTGGGACGTTGGGCCTGGACTGATTGCATTTCAAGCGTCCCCGCTTTTAGTCCTGTGTTGGGGCACGGCCAGGCAAGGCAGAACACAATAATGCTCTTGCAAACTTGCACGACTTGCCTGTAGGTGCTAGCAGACATATCGTTTCATCTTCTTCTGTCACGTGCACGTGTGTAGATCACTGGGCCTGACACACATCCATCACAATCAGCTCAGTCAGTAAGCATAAACTGAATCCGACATGTCAGGAGATGGGCATGCAACCATGCAAAACTTGGGTACGGAATGGTCTGAGCTGCCAGGTATTGGCAGTACAATGCTCGCAGATCGCAACAATGCTTCGCTACCGTACTTGCAGGTATTCAGAGCAAGCTGGCCACATGCCAACAGTGTGCACCATTATGGTGTACAATTTCATCTGAATGCTGCAGTTACAAATTGCTACAGATGTAGCTGCCAGCTCAGCTGGCTGTGTCAGACATGGCACTCATGGCAACCCCCGACCCGGAATCAATCTGAAAAGCTATTGACCATGTCCTCATCCGCACTGACCACGACACAATCTGACACAGTCGCATCGATTACACCAACAGATCCTACAAACAATCACACCGCCATGTACCGCACGGCTTCACGCCTATGCATGCAACACCGCCGCGCCACCACTGAAGGCAACCACCGGTGTTCCACTCCCAGCACGCAGCACGCGCAGCGGCCGGCTGGCATGACCGCCCCTGACGTGCTTGGTTCTGCTACGCCTTATCTGAACCCACACAGTCTGAACACACTGAAGCTACATATTGCGAGAAAGCCGTAAAGTGTACAGCTGCGCGCTTGCGCGCGGCCCCGTCATTGCTGTGTGCGCTCTTATGCATGGCCGCACCCGGGCATTCAACACCAGGGGTACCCCCTAAACCCCCACTCCCGCCCGCCCGGATGCTCGCCCCAAAGTCACTCCCAACTCTCTCAAAAATGCCTCCCGGTTGCCCGGCATGCCTGCCGTTCGAAGCGCCCCGGCTCTCCGATACCACCACAGCCGCAGACACACGAGCTGCTGTGCTGTGCTGTGTTTCAAAGAGACTGGCATGCCGACGGCCCCAGGGCGCGCCCTACCACGCCCCTTCACCAACCCAAACCGCTCCCAGCGGCGAGCGCGGGCGACACGCAGACGGCGCAGAGCGCCCGCTTCCCAGCCTGCACACACCCACGGCGCATGCACGCTGTTCACGCATCAGCGCGGCCGCCCCCGCATGCACTGCCGCACGCCCACGGCGTGCGCAGCCACGCATGTGTGCCGCCGCCAGCACGTGTTTACGACGTGCGTTTGCGCAGCACGCACAGCGCGCCTAGCTGACGGTGGTGCCGGTCTCCACAATCGCGGAGGTGCGGCGGCGCGAGTCGCGGGGCTTGAAGCCGATGCAGTCCTCGATGTCAAGGTCACGGCTGCGCAGGCCGGCGACGAGCAGCGACAGCGGCGCGTTGTGCAGCACGCCCACGCCGTTGTACTCCCTGCACGCACAGCACGCCGTCACTGCATATCCTGCTGTGCGAAAGGCAGGCTGTTGCAATGAGATATCTCGCATGTACCCTATACTTGTAAGTTAATGGTCTGCCTTGTCGGACGATTGCTCTCAAAAGTGACCATCAAATCTGCTGTATTTGGGAAGCACAACCACATTTTCACAGAGATGAGGGGTTCAATATGTGGCAGGAGTACTGTTTCTCATCTAGATGATGGCCGCATGAGGCATCAGCAGCGCGCAGGGAGGCTCGACTGCATGCAAGCGCGCTCAACATGTCCATGGGTGCCGTCGGCGTCATGGGCGACTGGTGGCTCACTACGACACAGCTCGTCTGTGTATCAACACACGCGGAGAGATAATGAAATGAGTGTGGAGACAAGGGACTGGGTCATCGGCCGCAAACGGACGTAGTGCGGCAACGTGCCCCGAGGTGTCACGAGGAGCCGCAAAGCGCACGCAATGCACACCAGACAGTGTTCGTCAAGTGAACACGTTTTGCCGACAAGTGCATGGACGGCATGCATGTATTCGCATACAGCAGCAGAGCAGCAGGGGGCCGCACGGACGCTGCCGGGAGTCCTGGTAGTTGCCGCTGAGGTCCGGGCCGTTGACGAGCGCGCCGCGCAGCGTCTCAGGGTTGCGGCCGCCGGCGTTGAAGTCAGAGGGCCCCGCAGCGGGGCGCACGATTGGCTGGCGCGGGAAGGAGGCGCCATCAAAGTCCGAGCCGACGATGTATGAGAACTGGTCGTCGTTGAGGCCGAGGATGTTCCTGCAAGCGTGGCAACATGCATGAGCGACATGCATGTGGCAGACATAAGGACTCCTGCAGTCCGGGGGCATGCCAGCAGCTAATGGTTTGCCACAGGTTTAGTCGGATGACAGATGGGAACAGGCAGAACAGGTAGTACAGTGAGCCCTAACACCGCGGCGCGAGGCTGATGGCTAAATTATTTTCTGTCAGCATGCACCAACAATGCATGTTGCGAGTGTGCCTGCAGCATGATCGCCAAGCTCACGACGCCCGATGCGATGCGAGCTGCAGGCTGGCGGTTGTCCCCACAGACACTGCTGGATCGTCTGCCGTGTCACGCTGCACATGCATGCAGGCCGGGGGGTGCTGATGCCTAATAGGTGACCCAATGACCCAATGATGCCATGCATGCAGGGGGTGCTGATGCCTAGGAGCATGCCTCACCAGTGCGAGCTCTGCTGCGAGGCGCACAGGCGGAACATGCAGCGCAGGCGCACACGCCCGCCGCGCTGCGACGCCCTGGCTACAGGGGTCTGTCACAAGCTACGGGAGTGTGATTCAGGAGCGTGTGTCCCAAGGCGCACCGGAGCTGGCCCTTGGCAAAGCACGAGGCTGCGCGGTCGTCATCCGACTCCTCGAGCTGCGTGGCGGCGTACACCATGACGTAACTCATCGCGCGCACGGTCATCGGCAGCGGCCCCGGCGTGAGATAGCCCGGGTCCTGGCCGGTGGCCCAAGTTGGCGGCTGGCTGAGCATGAGGTTGCCGCGGTTGCGGATGAGGTTGGAGTCGATGCCTTGGTGGTACTCAAACTCCCCCCGCCACGCGTCCACGAACCTCTGCACACATACACACGCTGCTTCTTGTTTGTTGTAGCTGCGGGTAACAGTGTGTTGTGGACCTCTTCACGCGCGTCCAGCTCAGAATGCCGGCGTGCATCTAATTGCTCGTGAAATCCTGCTCTGTGACATGGCTCAGAAATGGCATGCAGTTTGTGACACGGGCGCCGATCACGCACGACAACCAAAGTTTCACGCACTCAGGCTCATGAGTGTGAACCCCCCGCGAGGTCGGCGGGCGAACGAGCAAACGCTGCATCTGCATCGGCCGAAGACAGACGTGCACGACGGCACGCTCAAAGAGTACTCTTTGGCGTGCGATGCATGCATGAAACACTGATGAGTGCACGAAACACTGGGGGGGTGGCCCAGCACCTGGAGGTTGAGGCGGTAGCGGGAGTTGAGGGCGTCGGCGTGGAAGAGGAGCACGTTGGCCATCCACCAGTGGTCGTCCACCGCGAGCCGGAAGTCCTCGAGCGCGCCGTACCCTGTGTCGCCCTCGCGGTTGCGCCGCGCCCGCGCCTGCTGGGCCCGCGTGTAGTACCCGTTCACCGCGTTCCTGCACACCGGACGGCAACGTCTCGCACGACCACGGCCGATCACCACACACACAGAGCAGGACGAACCACGCGGCACGGACCACGCAGCATGAATGCCGTAGCATGCACAGCGTCGTGCGTTCACAGATGCCACGCACACACACGCCCTCACGCAGATCGCACGGTGCTGGTCACAGTCCCAGGTTCTGCGCGGCATGGACGCCCGTTTCGGTACCGTGGAAGGCAGTGTGTGGAAGCCTACCCTGTGCTTGCACAGTACTGGACCGCCTTATCTGACGAGTGCTCTCAAAAGTGTCCATCAACACAGCAATATTTTGGAATGCTCAGAACAAAAAAAAAAAAAAATATAGGCGAGGGATAACATTTGGGAGTACGGCAGCATGTCCCATACGGCAGCATGTCCTGTACGGCAGTGTGCGGTGCAGCAGTGTGCGCACTTGTAGCGGGGCTCCTTGCCGTCAGAGTAGAGCATGAGGGCGGACGCGAGCAGCATGTCGTCAAAGAGCTCGTCGCCCCCGGCCGACGGCCAGAAGCTCGCAACGCCGAGGTTGCTCAGCGTCTCCTCGTACGACGTCACCGGCGCGGTCTCCATCAGCGTGAACGTCTGGTTGGCGCGCGTGCGCAGCTCCTCAACGTACTCCTGCTCGCCGTACACGTTGAGCGACACCGTCAGCGCGGCGAAGGCTGCGGTGATCGCCGCAAACGTCTCCGTGCCGGGGCTCGCGATGTTGAGCTCCTGGACGAGGGCGTCCGTGCGCTGCAGCAGTGCGGCGGGTCAGTGCGGCAGCTGGCAGGGGGGTCAGTGTGGCAGCTGGCAGGGGGGTTTGCATTACGTGACAGCTCAAAGCGCCACAGTGGACGCTGTGGTGGACGCCTATACAAGACGCCTTGCAGGTGCGGAGACCGCTGGCTAGACCATCGGCCATCAGAGAAACTGCAGGTAGCATTCCGCACGAGGACGAAAACGAGCCTCATGCTGCCGGTCGACAGAGAGATCCCCACAGCGTCCACGCAGCAGAGAGAAAGGCGGGTGTGTCCGCGGGTGCAATGCGGCACGGTTCTGCGGCAGACGGTCGCCCAACGGGGCAACGTGTGGGTGCATCGTTAGGTCGAAAACACCAGGGAGGCACACGGCTCATGGGTTCACAAGCAAGATGGCGCTGGCAGACGCACCTGCTCAGGGGCGATCCACTCCGCGTTGGTGTTGGCGTCGAGGCCATTTCGGTCCGCGACGAGCGCAACGACAGAGTTGGCGATGGGGTCATGGCAGGCGAGGAGGTAGTCGGCGCCGTGGAGGAGCGCGGCCCGGAGGTCATCAGCGGCGGAAGTGCCGGAGAGCATGCCGGGCATCGCGCGCAGCTCCTCATGGTGCGCGATGGCCGCAAACGAGAGGTCCACCAGCATGATCGCCTGCACGATGGACACGATACCGCACCGCATCCCCCGGATGCAAACTCACCCCTCGACAAGTGGTTTTAAAATTTTCAACTAAACCAAAACGTGGCGACCAAAAAACGAACAGGATTATAGACGCGACTACATCGATCCAAGACATGGAAGCTGACTCATTTGTGGCACGAATGGTCGCCTGTTGACACCGCACATCGTGATCAGCAGCAGCGTTGGAAAGGGCAGGCAGCATGCACACACAGCGCAGGCAGTGCGAAACTGCTCCGCTTGTGAGGAGTGCTGCATGCAGCAGTTGCTCACCAGCTGAGCCACCCAGCTGAGGGTGTTCAGGCCACATGCAGCCGATAATTGTGGCTCATGTCCCCGCAACAGCGAGCGTGTCCCCAGAAACGAGCATCATGTGGCATATCCCGCGCTGACAACGCTTAGAAATGGGCGGGTTGCACAGGGGGCGTGGACGTGTATCATGTGGCACACCGGATACCGGCAGAGATGAGAGGGTCGGGGTGCAGAGAAGGCGTGGAGGGGCACCTGGGGGTAGGTGAACTTGGACAGGCCGGGGCCGGTGTACCAGCCCCCTGCTAGGGAGCGGTTACCCGACGCGACGTTGACGTCCGACGCGCCGCGCCACGGCACGGCGCCGCCGTCGTAGCGCGGGCCGGCGGCCATGGCGGAGATGAAGGCCATGTGGTCGCGGTGCACGGCGTCCAGGTCGTACGCGGCGTTGCGCGTGTCAAGGATGGTGGTGGACAGGAAGGGCAGGGCGCCGATGGCGGCGACGACGAGGAAGGAGAGCAGCAGCAGCACCGAGGCGACGACGCGGTTCGCGAGGAGCGCGGCGAAGCGGCCGATGTAGCTGATGTACAGCAGCGCGGCGATGATGATGTACAGCCCGAGCAGCCCCGAGCTCAGCGTCCTGCGCACGCGGGCAGGGTCAGGGCAGGTGGATGACTTGAGCAGAGCAGAGCAGGTGTGCGCAAGTGGGTGTCTACGTGTGGAGGCTGTGTGAAGAGCTGACAACGCGGGTGGTTTGACATGATGCTGTTGGTAATGCCATCGGCATATCATGTGTGGTTGTGGCAAGTGCCCTGGTGGGGCCAGAATGGTGGGACAGGCGAAACGAGGCAGCAAAGTGGAAGACTTGCTGTTCTTTTCCATCTGTGAGGACGAGTGGATGTGGGAAGGCTGGCTGGCAGGTACTGATGGTAGCAGGTGCTGTGCGACAGCATGCTGCTGCACAGGCTCAAGCTGTGTTATTGGCATGCACAGTAGACGAGCAGCCAGGGGGCAGGCATGCCTAGGCACGAGGGAGGAGATGGAGGATGCATGTGTTTGAGTTTTATGGCGTGGGTGTCGCAGGACTACGTTTCGTCACCTGTTCCACTGTGTCGGCATATGCGCACAGCCATCCTGTGGGCTTCTATGCATGGGCAGAAGGCATAACAGGTGACATGACAGGCACGAGACACATCCATGCATGACCTATGCATGACCAAGAGTAGGACACTGAGTGCTGACCCACTGCTTGGGCATCTGACAGACTGCCCACACTGGTACAACTGACTGATTGTGGGCCACCATTCAGACAAACACAGGACTGGACGGCTCCTCCTCTGTGGCCACTGGTGAATGTTGAATGGAATGCACAGAGAACAGTGCTTGACAGAGCAAGATAGATCCGCCTCAACTGTGCAACTGGTAGACAGGCTGGATGGCATCCAGTGGAGGAGAAATCCCAGCAGTGATGACACTGACAAAACAGTCCAGACGGCATCCAGTGGAGCACCAAAAAAAAAAAAAACTGGCAGACCGGTGGATCTCATCAGCAGGTGCTGACAGCGTGAGCCATTGTCACAGCATGATGCACCAGACTAGCACTCAGGAGTCCCCACAAGCCACTCATGTTGATGCGAACAACATTTTGCACGATTATGGCAATGACTGCATTGCAGATACTCTAGCGCAGCTGACCTCTTATGGCCAATATGCCATGGAATATCACTGACGAGGTTTGGCAATGAAAGCAGGCACACAATCAGCTACCAAGGCACACAATCAGCTACCAAACGCTACATCAAAACGAATTCAGTCTGCCAGCCTTTGTGTCGGCTGCACACCACCATGTCGGAAAAAACTGCACTGGCAGCTAGCAGCCCGGAGCATCACGCATGTACTAGCAGCTGGCTGGTCTCATGATCTCATTGACACTGCTGTGGGAATGCTGCTGGGAACTTGCTGCCAGGCACCGCTGCCAGGGCATGCGCAACGACGAGCGAGTGTGGCGAGAGAGTGAGCACTCTCACACGTGAGAGAGGGCAGCGTCAAGCGGCAGGGGCGCACCAGGAGCGGGCGGAGATGATCTCAAGCAGAGAGTAGTTCTCAGGCGCCTGCGAGCCGAAGATTTTGTCGAAGGAGATCCAGATGCCGAGGCCGGAGGCGAGGATGAGCAGCACGGCGACCGGAATGGACGCTCCCTTCACGAAGCGGTGCGGCCGGTGCCGCTCGCCGCGGCCCGTGCGCTTCGAGGACTTGGCTGACGGCACTGTGAACTTGGGCACCTCCACCTGCACACCAGCATGCCGTCGTACTCGCAACAATGGTGTAAACAGGCACGAGGCGGCAGTGATGGGCGCCACGAGCACATCAAAGTGCGACATGAGGCGCAATGTTCCGGTGTAATCACCGTCTGCGGTGGCCCGGCTGCCTCTAAATGGCGTGCGAGACATCCAGCAACCGGACCAAGCAAGCAATTGTGGAACACTCGAGCAACTGCATTTGACAGGCTCGATGATGCAAGTCACTTGCAAGGCTGCATCCGGGCAGTCGGGCAGCGCAGCAGCTGCACTTGCAGGGCGGGCGGGTGGTCACAGAGCCCGGCAGGGCTGGCAGATCCAGCACCGCAGCGTGCACAGCACGCGGCCGCTGCGGTCAGCGCACCTTCTCCGGCTTGGTCTGCGGTAGCAGGTTCCGCTTGTCGCGCTTGATCTTGTCCTTTGTCTTGTCTTTGCCCTTGGGTTTGTCCTGCTCGCCGCTGGGCGAGCGGCTCGTGTTACCCGAGCCGTTGCCACCGCCAGATGCAAAGCTGGCGGCGTCGACCTCTGCTGGCGGCGTGTCCGAAAGCGGTGTAGCGTCACCCTTCTTCTTCGCGAAGAAGCCCTCTGCGACCGGGCCTGCCGCTGGCTCCGATTCGACGGTCTCGGGCACGGAGACCTCACTGTACGCATGAGCAGTGTGTCAGTTGGTCGCGACCGGTCGACCGCGGTCGAGCATATGGTGGCCAGAAGTGCACAGGCTGTGACAGCAGGCCCTGACTGTGCGGAGAATGACGCACTCTTCGGATAGAGTGCTTAATGGAGGTGTACGGAAGGGAGTACAAGGAGTTGGAGGTTGCCACAGGCAGGCGGCGCAGCGAGACCGCTGGCAAAGGGGCAGTTCTGCACTCCTCTGGTCTTGGGGATCGGCATGCATGCAGCCAGAACGCCACGCACAGAGGGAGGCGCTACTACCAGGGAATGTGTACTCTACAATCATACAGACCGCACGAGCGCAGTGCTCGAGCGCTCCTGTGCCAGGTTCAGCTAGCCACAACATTGCATGTGCCAGGCAGCCGTGCAGCCCAAACCAAAACGAAAACCCAGAGGCACAATGACACAATGACAGCAGCAGGGGGCGGCGGCGCACATCTCCTCGTGCGAGCCGTGGGCCTCCATCATGGCCATGCCCGGTCCGCGGCGCGCGCGCCGCAGTTTCTCGCGCTCCTTCGCCTGCTTCTCTGCAGCCTTCTTCATGGCCTTGGTCTCCGCGGCCTCCGCCTTTTTGCGCTCGATCTCGCGCTTCTTCAGCACCGACTCCTGCTGCTGCTTCGTCTTCTTCTCGGCGGCCTCCGTTGCGGCCTTCTCCTTTGCCTCACTCACCTTGAGCTTCTGCACGCGCCCACAGCCACGTTTGAAGCAGGCACGAAGACGTCACAGCAGCAATGGCACCACACGGACCTCTCACACCCCGCCACAGCTGCGGTTTCGTTTCAATGCATGCACGAGAAAGCAGCATGCACCACAGCCGCACCACGACCGCTGCTATTCGTTCATAGGCACAGATACGGACACACCGACACAGCATGTGCCTGGCAGGGCATGTGTGGCTGGCGACTGAGACACGCCTGTGATGCATGTCCGCGATCGCGATCAGACACGATCGGACTGGGTGTCCCCTTGAGCGTTTCCGCTTGAGCGAGATGGGAGCTCCCTGTGTGTGTGAGCGGGGAGGGCGCACCTGCTTCTGCTCGACCTCCTCCTTGGCCTCGCGCTGCTTCTGCTTGTATGTCACCAGGTCGGCCGTCGTCGTCTCTCCGACAGCGCGGAAGTGACCTCGGCGGTCGACGCCGAAGCGCGAGAGGTTGAGGAAGTAGAGCCACGCGTGCGCGGGCGCGAGCACGCGGTTGCGCATCACGTTGGCGAGCAGGCCGGGGGCGACGGCGGAGTAGGGCGTCACGAGGTGGAAGAACATCATGCCGAGGTAGTGCCCGAGAAAGGCCCCGGCGACGAGGCGGCTGTGGGTCGACCACGGCGCGACGTTGCCGACGGTCGTGATGAGCAGCACGCACAGCACGGTCGCCTCGAAGAAGACGGCGATACGTGCGGCGTCGTGCGGCGCGCGCGTCGGGTTGTGCAGGTTCCACGACAGGAACGGCCGCTCGCGGTCGAAGATGAGGGCCACATCGAAGCCCTCTGCTTGCCGGTCCAGGACCTGCACGCCACGCAGCACGGTCACACGCACGAGTGTAGCAGGACCCTGTGCAGGCACAGCATGCAGAGCGTGCACAGGCGACGGGGTCCGCGTCAAGACATCACGACGCTGCACCGGCACCCACGACAGCAGTTTGCACGTCGAGCGGGGGGTGACGAAGCACGCACAGAACACACAGCATGCATGCCGCCACAGCAACTGGACGACGCAGACACACGTCAAGCAGACCCGATCACAGCAGCATCGTGGGACAGCGGAGAGGGGAGTCGGTGGCGGGGGGAGGGCAGGGGTACCTGGGAGAGGACTGTGGGGGGGTGGGTGGGCGCAAGGACGGAGGTGATGGGGGCGTGGGTGGTCATGGCTGAGAGCGTCGCCTGCCGGCTCTCGATGTGCATCGCGTACGAGATCCAGCCGAGGTAGGCGGTGTCGACATTCTCCATCTCCATGCGCCGCAGCACGCGCCACAGCGAGTAGCCGCGCGACATGAAGGCGGTCGAGTTGAGGGAGTACTTGCCGTCGGCGCCGATCGCCGAGAGGTGCACGCGCTCGCGCGCGAAGTTCCCGATGTCGAGGAAGTCGGTGGCCGCGGGCTGGTTGCGCGTGTGCGTGGGGGTCGACACCGCGGCAAAGCCCGGCTGCTGCAGCTGCGCCACGGAGAAGGGATAGTACTTCTGCACACACATGCACACATGGAAACATGCGGATCGGCCGGGTTTGCGGAGCACCGCCGCACGAATCGGCGAAATTTGAAGGGGGGCCGGACGACCGCAAGACCCACTCATTCTAAACCAGAACATCAGAAGAGTGTGCACGACGACAACAGACTGCTCCCATGAGGGCGCAGGGCGGTGGGCGAGGAACCCTTGAGAAACCTCAAGTGCACACAGCGCAGCAGCGTTTGCATGCATGCCTGTGTCCACGACAGCCCATGTGGAACTCTCCACAGGTCGACATGACTGACGCCGCCCGATGCGGCACGGCAGTCGGCAGACGGCGGTGGTACGGCAGACACAACCAGCCTGCTCGCACCACGATGGTGGCAGGTTTGGCCGAGACGGCAGGCAAGCGCTCCTGACTTGCCTGCGGAGAGAAAGGTGCAAGGGAAGAGGAAGGCAGAGGGAGGAGGGAGGAAGGAGGAGGGAGGAGGGAGGAGGGAGGAGGCACACCTCGGCGTCGACGACGGAGGAAGCGGGCATGCAGACGATGGCGGCGTTGGAGATGGCATGGCCGTACTGCAGGAAGAGGCGGTCCAGCGTGTAGAAGAGGACCTGTCCGAGGTACATGTTCTCCTCCAGCACGACGTTCAGCGCCGCCTGCAGCTCCTCGTCCTGCACGCGCGCATGTGTCAGTCCAGGCGAGCAGGAGGCGGGTGTTGGTCTCGGTCCGGGTGCGTCTAATACACAGTGTTAGATCAACGCCCCAGCAGCGGCGAGGGAACAAGCGGGGATCAGACCAAACCATTCCAGGTGCGCAGTCGACGCGGACAGCAGATGCATGGACACAGGCACACCGGGTCCACATGTGGGACGCCGCAATTGCAGCCAAGCAGCCGCAACTAGCTCAGGAGGGGTTCTGTCACGCAAGTCCATCAGCCTCGGACTTGCGTGCCAGGCCACTGCGGCAGAGCCCGAATGCAGCCGTCGACCATCGCGCACACGCGCAGCCAGGCCACTACGGCAGAGCCCGGCTGCAGCAGCTCAGGAGCAGAGGGGGGGCGGGGGGTAGCGCACTTGCACATTCATGACGTACTCCTGGCGGGCGAGCTCCTCCTTCACGAAGAGCAGCACGTTGCCGAACTCCTCCTTCAGCGCCGCGTGCGCCTCGGCCGCCGCACCGCCGGGCGTGTCGGCTACGAGGACCACCCGGAACGCGAGGTCCGGCTTGGCGGCGGAGTAGTGGCTGCGCACGCTCTCGATGATCGTGCTGGCGGCCTCGTCGGTGACGACGAGGAGCGTTAGGAGGTCGTCGGCGACGAACGGCGTGTCGCGCTTGGAGCGCGCCATCGCCTCGAGCCGCTGCCGCCGCGTGCGGGACACGATGGACGAGCAGGAGGACAGCCCGTACGCGACCTCTGCGAGGATGACGATGACGCGGTAGAATGTGCGGCTGCCGTCGTTCTCCTGCACATGCGGCGCGCCTTGCTGTGCGTTGGAGCGGGCGGGCGCCATATGAGCCTAGGGGCGGGGCAGATGAGATGTTGCGGTGTGGTGTGGGCGGGCGCATGCATGGCCGTAGATGGGGGCGAAAGAAAGCCCAAAACATGCACAAAGCGCTGTGGCAGGTAATCCTCTGCATGTCAACTGATCTGTTCGCTGATCTGTGTGGCAAGGAAGGCGGCCGGGCTGGAGTTGCTGTGTGCTGGCTGGTCCCAAAGCAGGCGAGGCCATGATCCGAGCAGACTGAAGTCGGCGGGCCCGAGAGAAGGCAGTGAAACCGAAGCTATTCAGGTCAAATTGCAGGTGCGCAGGTGCTGACGCAGGAAGCAGGGATGAGGGCGTACCTTCTGGTGGATGTTGACAACCA
This sequence comes from Ulva compressa, assembly GCA_024500015.1. Lineage (NCBI taxonomy): Eukaryota > Viridiplantae > Chlorophyta > Ulvophyceae > Ulvales > Ulvaceae > Ulva > Ulva compressa. The sequence goes on along the minus strand of JALKAD010000201.1, from coordinate 576,131 downwards.
CATCCCACATGCGCAAGCCGGCGTAAGCGGCCAGCGTGAGGATGGCCATTAGCAGGTAGATCTTGACTGCGAGGCTCTCAGCCACTGGCAGCTGCAGGCCAGCCTCTGCGCTGTCGTCCGGGTCAACTGGCCGCCTGTTGGCCTTCATGCCCGAGGACGGGTCGCTCCCGCTTGTTGACTGTGGCTCTGGCGGAACTGGGGCGCTGCCGTACGCAGTCTCCAGATCTCCTGCCTGAAAAGCTTGCAGACGGCCGAGGAGATGCTCGACCACGGACTCATCCTCTTGGACCGGGGGATCAGCTGCATGGGCGCATGGTGCACTGTGGCCAAGATGTGGGCAAGATGTTCACATCTTCACATAAGCAATATTGTTCAGCGGAATCGCGAGCCGGTGGGAAAATTACATATATTTGATGGGTCGCGCTCGGAAGAAGGGAGTAAAGGGCTGCGATTGCAAGGCCGGATCTGTCATATCCGGCCAGCCCGGCACAACGAACAAGGGCTCGGGCTGCGCTGTTCGCGAACCTGTCAGTCATGCGGCGAGCAGGACAAGCTTGAGGGCTCGCTGAACATTCACATGCACCAAGACACATCTTGCTCATCACACTGCATTGCGGCAATGGATTCCAGCGGGCCTGCTCGCAGCTCGTCAAGAGGGGGCATGCGCTAAGCGAATGTAAGGGGCCGGCGAGAACAGAAACAGACCAAAATACATTTTGCTTATCGCATGAGCGACTCCATCCTCTTCGAATTTGGCACCAAGCGATGTGACCCGCTCCTCATCCGCTGTGTCGTTCTTCAGGTAATCTCGAACCTGATGGGCTTCGCGCAAGGCTGTGGTGACATTCTCAGAGCTGAAATTTCGCCCATTCGCCTATAAACAGAAACCAAGCCAGCATGAGCGGACTGATCGGATGTGGCGCCGTACAACAGCAAACAGGCAACGAAGAGGTGTTAGGGCGCGCCTTGATCTCACTGCCCAGCTGTTTAAGAGCATCAGGACCCGTATGTGCAACCCGCTGAATAGCGTTCAGCAGCGATGTCGCGGTGGGATTCATCGCGAACTGGCTCTGGCCAGCTGACGCCATGCTTACTTCTGTATTGCGCGCACATACAACTTTGTCACCGCTCGGCCATGTAGGAAATCATCTGCAATGCAGTAATGTGTGCAGCACACGCTCGTATGTGCGGAGCCCCAGTGTTACACGAAGATGTACTCAACGAGGTCGGCTACGCGTGTCCTGGTCGGTGTACATTGTGTACGGAACGATCGCGAAGCATCGGACATGATGGTTATGCATGCAGACAGAAACGATGACGCCGATCGCAACGTTTCCTTTGCCTGCTGCAACAGCTGTATACACATTGGCAGACGCAACGCGCCCGCGTCCGAATGAACTTAACAAATCTTTCTGTTTGCCTATTTGCCTGGCGTCGTTGCCTTTCCTCTGAAGGGACACACTTCAGCATGGCAATCCCAAAACACACTCCAAGAGCAGGTGGCACCCTCAGTGTCTTTCGACCTCGACGCGATCAATATTAATGAGTTGAGGTAATGTGGATCACGAAAGAGGTTTGCAAAGCTCAGGCCTCCAAGGGAGCATGCTTTCGAAGAGGAGAAGGAACGCAAGTTCCAGAACAGAGAGAAAGCTTCTAAAGGCCCAGCACTTCTGGAAGTCAACAAGTCAGAAGAAGACGAGCATGGTAATAGTGACATTCGTTGCATGACTCGACACCGCACGCAGGCGCGCCAGACACAGCAGCGCCTGGAAAGATCTCTCTGTTGTCACACCTGCAAGCTGGCAGGGTATTGTGGCGTCCTATAGCTAGCATGGATCGTGCGACTCGATTCCTGGTCATGTGCCGTGATAAGAAGGAAGAATCCTCAGAGACATCAGAAACACACGAACCGTGGCGAACCGTGGCGAAAAGTACAAGTACTGCTTGTCGAATTCGCAGAAGTATTTGATGCGCCAACTGTTGGCGAGCGGCAGGATAATACTCCTAAAGCCATTCGGTTGCAGCCTGATGCTACATCGCCCAACAGGCCAGCGTTCCGCTTATCCATGAAAGAACGTAAGGAGGTGGAAAAGCAGGTCCAAGAGCTGTTGGATGCTAGACGCATTGTGCCGACAACCTCAGCATTCGGTGCACCAGTGCTGTTCGTTTCAAAGCCGGACGGTTCGCTGCGCATGTGTATAGACTACCGCGCACTCAACAAGTTGACACTTTAAAATGAGTACCTACTTCCTCCAATTGACGATCTGCTGGATAATTTGAGCGGTGCAAAGTACTACACCTCCCTCGATTTGACATCGGGATACCACCAGATCGGCCTGCACCCCTCAGATTGGGAGGAAACGGCATTCAACACACATGTGGGAAAATATGAATGGCTTGTGTTACCATTCGGGCTTTGCAATGCTCCGGCGCTCTTTCAAGCGAAAATGAACAAACTGTTCTCCGGGCAGCTGAACCGGTTTTTGTGCGTCTACCTCGACGACACACTAATATATTCGCAAACAGAACAAGAGCATCTGCAACATCTGCGGATAGTGCTGGAAGTGCTGAAACAGAGTCAGTACAAAGCCAAACCGTCTGAGTGTGAGTTTTTCAAACCGGAATTGCGATTCCTGGGTCACATCGTGTCCACGGAGGGGATCAAGCCTGATCCAGCGAAGGAACAGGTGGTCAATGACTGGCCGCAGCCTCGGACCGCAGGTCCGTGTGTGCTGGTTGGGCTGCAATATCTGCGCAGGCTCAAGTGTCGGATGTGCCAAGCTATCTCGAGATACCTGCCCCACGCCCACTGCTCCTGAAGACTACTGGCCCATGCATCCCAGGCCAGGCGCCAGTCTGGCGCCACTGCCTGTGATGACTGTCTTCTGTGAGCTTTTCATACTACACTACAGCTACAGTCACTCTTTCACAACACAGCATCAGCGTGCTGCCCCATGCTGCGCCTTGGCTGCGCTACCCACCAAGCTTCCTGCACACTGTGCTGTTGTGCCTTCATGCATGTGGTCAGGTCCACCAAATTCATGCATACTGTTTGATCCAGTGATGTCTCAGACATGGCTGTCAAGCAGTGAATGATGGTCCCTGATTGAATACATGATCATTTAAATGTTTGTCTCGAACGCCAATGCCATGCGCATGCGGTTTGCAGGTACTACATAGTATGTCACAGCCATGTACTGGGCGATGTCTACCGTGGCGACGGTCGGCTACGGTGACGTGAAACCCATCCAGGTGCGACACAAAAATCATCCGCAACCAACTAGGGAACTCCTGTGACTCGCAATCCCAAATCACTCCTTGGAGAGCATACTCCTGCAACGTCTCTAGTCTTACGATGTCAAACGTTTACCGAATTACCAACACCATAGTTCAGCATGCGTACGCCACCCCCCCCATGCCCCATGCCCCACGTGACGCGTTGACACCAACATCAGCACCTGCTTGCCCGGCACCTGCTTGCGCACTCCTGTGTGTCTGCGCCGCTGTGTGCTGTTCTCAGGGCGGCCGTCACCACTGGCACGGGTTTGTAAGAGAGTGTTTGTAAGAGAGCATTCAGGCGGTGCATCACTCTGCGCCCACACCACAGCGGCACGCGGCAGTCACAGCCTGCAGGTGCCCGAGAAGCTGGTGGTGATGGCTGGCATGATGATCGGCGTGACGGTGTTTGCGTATGTCATGGGCACCGTGACCTCGCTTCACGCCACCAGCCATGTACAAAGACATTCACCTGTGACCTCAGCTCAGCATTGCTGACTAAGTCAGCTTCTGGCAGCCATGTCGGCTGCGTACCGATGACTGGATGCATGCCTGAGACACAGTTCCAGAGTCGTCCCGATGGTAGGCTGTGTGCAGGATTCGGAGACAGGTGCTGTGTTTCTGGAGGCGTCACGCAACCCGTTTGCCGCGGGCACCAAGGCGCGGGCCGGCCAGGAGGAGCGCTTGCCACGGCGGTCGCACTCGATCAGCCGGCACCGGAGTGGCAACGCCATGGCACCTGAGCCGGGACCGCCGCGGAGGACGTTCTCATTCGGCCGCAACCGCCAGAGCGGCGCAGGTGCATCGGATGCGGGCTCGCAGGTGCTTGGGCTGCAGATGCAGCGGAAGCGCGCACAGAAGCACATCGTGGACCGCATTATCGGCATCCAGGCCACGCCCTTCCAGTGCGGCCCCTCTCGCGCCGTGTCTCCCCGCCGCGTCTTGTCTCCCTGTGCTCTACAGGCATGACTGGCTCTGCCCACTCACAGCGCAGCACGGCCAGTCGCTAACATGCACCCTGTATCCCGGACCTCAGCAGCGACACCGCAGAGGCCCCAGAAACACAGTGTGTACCGTGGAAGGTGTGAAACAGCACATGGGAACGTTACCTCCGCAATAGGCTTGTGCGGTAGCACGACTCTTGAAGCAACTGGCAGAGGTTGTGCTAGCGCCTGCTGTGAGACGCCCGAGATGGTCCCGGAAGCGCTTAAGCAGCTAATTATGCACAAGCGCTCTTTCTGCTTCTGCTTGCGTCGGCGCAATGGCCGGAGCGCTATGCATGCCAGCGCCAGCCATGGCCCTGCCTGTGTGTGTACGCTCGTGCACTCTCTGGTGCGCTTGCGTCGCTCATGCAGCGCGCATGCGTGCAGGCGCATCGGGCGGCTGGACGCTGTGC
>JALKAD010000201.1:533828-548026 GCA_024500015.1 Ulva compressa | reverse complement strand
GTGAAATCAGTCAACCTTCGCATGTATCCTGTTGAGGCAGCGGCATAACCATGGTGTCTTGAATACTGGGAAACTGGAATATTCTGTGCCAACAAATTGACTGAAAACTCACATGTGAAAGTTGGAAGCGTACAGCTTTCGGATTTGCAACAGTATTGTGGTTCGGCACCTTTCGATGACGGATACACCCTCGTTTAATCTTTGCTGGGCACTGTTTGCCTGCACGAGGCAGATCTGCATTCGTGGATCATGTGGCAGCAGTGTGGCACCACACCATCCTTGGCAACTCCATGACTTCGAACACTGCTGTTCGCACATACCATCTGCCAGTGCACGCTGAGTAAATCGTGCTGCAGGATCAAGTGCAACAGAATATCCATGTCTGACTGCATTTTGAAAGCGTGTGAGAGCCCAGTCAAAAACTGAAACGCTGTGGGTGGGCACAGCGGGTGATTTTGTGCTGCTGGATGGTACATCACCTGTGGAGGTTGCACTGTAGACTTTGCCTTCGAGTCCACACAGAAGTGATTGGAGTTGACCATATGCATGTGAGTATTCTTTCGTGTGAGGAATTCCGAACAGAATGTCCCATCCTATACGATAGGCTACACGAATGGGCAGGCACAGCGTCAAAGGCTGATCAAATGCATAGGCTGTCAGACTGTGCAGGTTGCAAACTGGCTGGCTTGCATGTGGCGAAGGCCAAGCTGCCAGCAACCGGACGATACACAAATGCACTGCGAAAACAGACGCTCGAAAGCGTGCATAAAAGTGGAAGAGATATCAGCCTGTGTGAAGGGAAATGTGATAGAGACAACGATGCGGTGCTGACATTTATGATGAGTATGCCCCACATCCACAGCAAAATGTGTCAAAGACATCCAATCGCCTCAGTGCAGGTGCAGACATCGCTGTGCAACAGGATTCACTTTGTTGCTGAGTGGACACATGGGCGGGCAGCAGCACGACCATGCTCGGCCCGTCCTCCTATGCAGATGTCGCGCACTGGTGACCTAGAAATGATCTCATGCTGTGGCAATTAAGTGAATATGACTATCTGCGGTTCAGCAAAACTGCCACATATGTCCTTCCACGTTCTGTAAGGCTTGTGAATGCTTTGCCTGCCCCAGTTGAGATGAGTTCGACTCGAAAATGTGTAAAAATACCTCTCGTTACTTTGAACGCCATGGGGAACGCAGTACGTCCTGATCAAAACACCGCAGCATTTCGTTGAAGAGAGGATACAACACCACTGCATGTCTGGATGACACGTTCTCAGTTCATCACCGTACGTATGCAGCGCCCTGATCCAGCAGCGACCCGGTTAATGCATGGCACCGACCTGACCCAGCAGCGGCCCGGTTAACGCATGGCACCCACCGAACCCTCCCCCAAGCTGCACTGTAACAAGGCAGTACGCACTCCTGCACCTGCACAACAAACTATCCCAGCCAGTGCCGGCAAGCGCGTCCGTCTGTTGTGCTTCAGCTGCGCACACCACAGCCACTTCAACACCTGTACACGCGCAGGTTATGGTCCGAGGCTCCGACATAGAGCGAGTGGGCGAGCGCCCCAAACTGCACCGCATGGACGGCCTTTGAGGGCAGGTCCAGCAGCGCCTTGGCCACGTGAGCGTCCGCGCCCTTCTTCTTGCCCTTGTTAATGACCTCATACACCTTGACCGCACCAGGGCCTCCGCACGCCTGCAGCACAAGCGCCTGTCAGCAGTGTTACCAGCAGTCCTGCTGTCTGCACGGGGTCCAGCGGTATGTGTGACGGCTTTGCGGAGCCCTGGCTCAGCACAGTCGTGCTCCGTGGTAGGCAGTGGGATTGGGGCTGACAGTGCAACCGCCTGTCCGGCCACATTGCAAGCGCCTGGCTCTGGGCGGACAGGTGTATAGTGAGGTGGGACAGCATGCGCTGGCTGGGCACACTGGTGGCCGCTGAGCCGCACACATGCTGCACGTTGTTCGCCACCAAGCACATGCTGGCAGAGACAGGGTGCAGCAACGACCGACAGAGCACTGGGGTGCTTTGGCACGTGCCCTGTTCACAGCCACCAGGTTGAGCCTCACAACGTTTGGACATTCGGAAACACAGCCCCACGGAGCAAGCACGACTGCCTGTGTGATTCACAGATGGGAACCCCGCCGGCATCTGGCAGCCTGCAGAGCCGCGCGCACACACACACACACACACACACACACACACACTCTATGACTAGCGCATACCGACTCTGTAACCACACACACTCTGTAACTACACACACACACACACACACACACAGTACATCACCAATGTGAAAAGAGAACTGAGTGTAGATTTGTGTAGAGGCAACGCGCTGTTGTTCAGAATGGGCTTGCAGATCATGACTGGTGTGTCTGGAAAGGCAGCCGTGGCGGGCAGAATCCGCCCGGTTGCTGAGTTGTGAGGTAGTGCGTCGGATGTGCCACTGGCGTGACTAGCGCATAACGACTCTGTAACCACACACACACATGAAGGTGCCCACTGCCAAGCACGTGGCCAGCAACAGGCAGGGTGGATCCGCAACGGCAGAAACGAACAGGCGGTTATCTTCAAGTTGTGCAGGGGCCCTATCCTGTGCAAGCAGTGTAGAGCAAGGACAAGAAAGCACATGGTTGCGCCTTGGCCCGTAACGAGTTGCGTAGCCAGAACATGTCGCTCTGCAACGTTTCCACTCACAAAGACCCAGATTGATCACAACAAGCCTGGAGTTCAAGACAGTGATTCACAGATGGCAGCCGGAGACCCCCAGGCAGCGTGGCGGGGCCTGAAAAAGCGGCGTAGCATCTTGATCATGCAGAGAGAGAGTACAGGCAACTGCGCCCACTGAGGCAACGCAGCACGGCGCTGACTCTCCACAAAAAGCTGCCCACCCGGAGGCTGCTGTATGCGGCTGCTGTATGCGGCTGCTGCCGTATTCAGACTGAACAGCGTGGCCGATGTGCTCAAACAGCACACAAGGCAACGGACTCAAATACATCGCGATGTACATGGGGTTCGTGGTAGATTGTCTAACTACCAGAATCTTCATAGTAACACAACAGCCGCCTGCTGGCGGGCAGGCCGCACAGTCTGCTGCTGCCTGCAGTGTGCCAGCCTGATGCATGAGAGCGCTGCCAGCACTCAGAGGCGCACCAGGAATTTGCCGGAAAAGTCCCAGCTGACGGTCGCCACGGGGGCGTCAAACGGCTGCAGCGTGGTCGTGAGCGACATCTTGCGGAGGTCCCACAGCTGCACAGCACGCCCTCAGGTCAGGCACGGCTGTCAGATCAAACACTGCTCCATATTCCACGGCATTGCACCCCGGCCTGGCCCTAGATGTGGTCCCACCCGCAGAAGCCAGTGCTCCGCAGGCGCCCTGCCCCGACAAACATCACAATGTTGAAACCAACTGCTGCTGGATCGCAGTCACGGAAGCCTGCAGCGCACAGCCAGCAGCCATGCCAGATAAACTTGTGCTGGGCAGCACCAGGTGCAGCCATCACAGCACACAGCCCTGGGTTCCTGTGACTCACAGAGCACACACACAACTCGACATGCCAGCCTCTGCAACTCGGGAACGCAGCCACCGATGCAGCTGGATCTTGCGTGCGACAAAAGCAGTGCTCCGCAACAGGTCGGAATGTATCTCACACTGCCGCCAGAGCCTCGCCCAGCCCCCGGGGGCACATGCGATGCACCACGACGTCATGCCGGACGGGCGCCATGCATGCGAGAGTGGCAGGGGGCGCGAGGGCTGCCCCGCCTGCATGGCGCCGCACCTGCACGCCGGCGTCGCACGCCACGGCCGCCCAGTAGCCGTTTTCGTTGAAGCTGATGCTCTGCACGGCGCCCTGCACGGCCTCCATTTTTGCGAGCGGGTCCGCAGCCCGCCGCGTGTCAAACAGCCGCACACCGCCCTCCGTGCCGCACGCCGCGAAGAAGTTGCCGTCGGGGTGCATCGCGCCGCAGGTGTAGCCTGGTAGCTCCGCGTCGCGCGCCGCAAACGCGACGCGGCCCGCCTGCACGTCGAGCATCGCCCAGCTCGCGGCACTGCTCAGCGCCACCACAAAGCGCTGCACAGGGTGCACGCAGACCTGCAGCCAGCACGCACACACCAGCTCAGATGCCGGTAACCCGGATGTACAAGTCATGCGGTGTCGCTCCAGGGCAGCCTAACAATCAGCAAACCAAACAGGTCTGTACACGCGCATAAGGCTAGACACACAGACTTGTATGAGTTATGGGCGGAAAGGCTGAGCAGCTGGCACGTGTGGATGCATTTAAAGGCCTGCAGTCATGGTGTTCGCAACGCAATCTGCGACGCTCTGACACAATTTGGCCAGCGACAAGCAGGTGGGCAGCAGCGATCAAGCTGCGGCTGGGTGCACAAGAACTGCTGCTCAGGCGTTCTGCACGACGCCTGATTGGGCGGCAGCCACCACACGTCACCAGCACAGCACAGCGTGCCCTGATTAGACGCGCACACTCCCGCCACTTGCTGCGCGGCTCACCCCTGCCACACACATGTCACAGCAGAATGCTTGATGCCGCGCAGAGCCAGCCTGCATGGCTTGCCCGTGGCACGCGTGCCGCACACGGCGCAGCCACGCGATCACAGTCGCACGGCATTCCGGAAGCCTCCCCCGGCCGCGCGCCGGCAGCCCGGCATCGCATGAAAGCACAGCAGGCGCACGCATGAAGGCATGCAGAATTCGGAACAAGGCGCACGTCGACGACGGTGTCCGGCAGCGTGTGCGAGAACTGCTGCGCCCACTTGCTGCTGTCGCCGCCTTCGCCCCGGTGCCAGCACCGCACGGTGCCGTCCGCGCTGCCCGACACGAGCACGCCGGCCCCCGCAAAGGCGAGAGCGGTCACCTTTTTCGTGTGGCCAGTCAGGGTGGCCGCGATGACGCCCCCCTCCACGTCCAGAATCTGCACCGTGTGGTCCGCACCCCCTGCACGCGCAACCACCGTCTCCCCGCGTTTCTTTGCGGCCTGTGCATGCATCCAGGCACACTCTACGTCAGCTGCGTGGGTATGCATCAGGACTACAGGAGCTGTTGCTGTGAGAGGACTGTGGATCGGGAGACGCAGCAGTACGCTGCGGGCCGCATGGAGAAGGACGGCGCGCGCACGCATGTGGTGGTGGTGGTGTAAGAGAAGCCTTGCAGCGACTGTGGGTAGCGAGCAGATCGTGCAGGAGTCTGCGACAAGCGCATGGTGCTCTCTGGCAAGCGACACGGCGTGCCAGAGGGGCCTTGGCAGTGCCTCGCAGGCCTGCGGCATCCGCGTGGACTCGTGCGGCGCGTGCTCGCGCAAAACTGGGGGTGGTGGCCACCAGTGGTGTGAGCTACAACATGACACAGCCGCCGGCACTGTTGGAGTTAAAGGCAGCACCGCGGGTGCGTGTGACGCAAAAGCTGCCACGGCGCGCAGGCACGGCCGCACGAAGGCTGACCCGGGGGACCCAGACTCGTGCACGCGCTGCCCAACATGCTTAGACATGCCTGGCCACTGGGTGAAACAGGCAGCCATGCATGCAGTTTGCGGACGTTCGCCATTGCGCAGGTCCAGCGGTCAACACGCGCTTGCACAGTGCAGACGGCCTGGCGCAGCAATGAGGCTAGGGCGGCGGCCGCGCCGCATGGCTCTCCATTGCCCAGTAATGCACAGCAGGCGTCTCCACACAGCGGAAACAACTGGGAGGGGCGGCGGCGCACCGGTAGCCACGAGCTTGGGCTCCTCCTGTGGCCCGCTGGAGGGCTGCAGCGCCACGGCCAGCACGCCGGGCTGGGAGGGGCTGTGCAGCGGCTGCGCGGCGGCCTGCGCGAGCCCGTCGAGGTCCGAGACGGCGGCGAGGCCCGGCAGGTTGGGGTCGCGGTGGCGCCGATCCGCGTAGAGGTGCTGCCTGGCCGCCTCCATGTCCTTGATGTCGGCTTCGGAGAGTCCGCTGCCGTCCTCCGCTGGCCGCGGCTGCACGCCCAGCACATGCTCACGCCACACCACTCGCGTTTTCCCACCACCCGTTGTTTCCGGCACTGCCCGAGTCATTTCAGCACCGAATTACGTTCCAGCACAAGGCAGTCGCAGCCCAGCACACTGTTAGCTCACTGGCTGTGTCCGGTTGGTGCAAGCGGTCGTCCGGAGGGATGGAAGAGGTTGTGTGGTGCAGGGCACGGGGCAGAGGGCATCATCTGTGTGGCAATGTACAGCGCACAGTGTATTGTACAGGACAGGGTGCTATCTATGTGCAACATCAGGGACTGTACATGCTGTGCATGCACGCTGTGACTGCAGCACCGTGCTCTGTGTGGCCGCTGGCGTCGCATCACAAATGGAGTGCTGATGCCATGGTGAGGAGGCAGTGGCTGCGTGTGGCGCAGGCAGTGGCTGCGTGTGGCGCTCGCAGAGCTGCGGTGCCGGCACACGGACGCTTGCCACTGTGGGGCCGCGAGGAGCAGACGGGCTGGCAGCGAGGTGTTCTGGACGGCGAGGAGCCGGCTGGCCGGCAGCGACTCGAGAGCGGCTGCGTGGAACTGTGTGGGAGGTGTGGCAGCGACTGCGGCTGCACAAGGACACAACTGGCGGGTTGAGCTCGATGTGACTGCTGGTGCTGGCGTGCGACGGGAAGGTGGACGTGCAGTGCTGCAGCTGGCCGCCGACACAGTCACCACACACGCATTAGGAGCTGTCCACACATGGAGGCAATCCCGGGTGCGGCCAGTGTGCATCGGGATGCGCCGCGTGCCCACTCAGCGGGAGGGCATGCTGTGTGGCACACAGGCGGCCAGGGCAGGCGTGCCGCTGCCGGCATGGACACAGCTGCCGCGGTGGGTGGCGGGTGACGGGGGACGCACCCGCTTCGCTTTGGGCCCCTCAGTGGCGCTTTCTGCCGGGCCCACAGACACGCTCGCTGTAGCCTGCTGCCGGATGTGCACCACCTGCGCCTGCAGGTCCTGCAGCGCCTTATCCGCGGCATCCTTCTCGCTCTGCAGCCGCGCGATCACCCGGCACGCGGCGTCGTGCGAGTACAGGCTCTCTGCCAGCTCCTTCCGGGACTTGCGCAGCGCGTCGCGGAGCTCGTACGCCTCCAGCATCACAGAGTCGTACTCCTGCATGACGCTGCGCTTGTGTTGCAGGCTTGTGTTGCAGGCTTGTGTTGCAGGGCTTGTGTGTTGATTTGGGCCGTCACAGGCTGGGCCCGCTTTGGGCCGGATGTGCAGCTGCGGAAGCCCAGGTTGTCGAATCCTCTGAAGGGCCAGAGGCTTCTGACCAGTGCCCAGGGCGCCCACGACAGACGTGCTTGAGCAATGTACTCGCACCGTACAGTGAGACAGCGGAGGCCTGTTTGAGCAGCTGGTTCAGGCTGTGGCGATCAGGCTGCAGCCAAGTGCTGGGCACGGGTGATGCAGGCGTGGCAACGCTGATGTTCCGTCGCAGAAGTCTTGCACGGCGGGCAGCGTCCTGAACCTCCGTGGCTGTGGATGAAGCCATGTTGCGACACAGGACTGGCTGCGAGGGTGTTGGAAGGGTTCCCCATTTCGATTGGCAAGTGGCGCAGCATGGCAACGGATGCCGCTGCCTCACAACGGACAGGCCGAGTTGCTCTGGTCATGAATGAGACAGAAGGAAGTAAAGCAGTCTATTCTGGTCTGCGAGGTGATGCGCACGTTATGTAGCATTCCCAGAATGCCTGGGATGCTCATGGCTGGGGTATGCCGGGGTTTGATAGGCTTGCCCATCTTGAGAGGCATGAGGTCGTCCTTGCTCATCTCTTGCCCAGACATTGGACATTTCCCGGTGTCTTCGAGATACTTCTCGATCAAGCTACGCTCAAACACATGGCCGGTCTTGGTGCAGACGACCGGCTCCGCCGGGACTGCGTTGCTGACTGCAAGCATGCCACCAACTTGCGGTCACCGTGCCGCGATGCTATTCAGCCGCGACTGGCTTTCACCACGCATCTTTGCCATTCAATTGCAGCTGATCGCTCCGAAACTCGTGTTAGTAGGCTGCGTCTACTCTCGCGGGCGGGAAGCGCACTTGCACACAGCATCGGTCTCAGCAAGTCCTCAGACGAATCTCGAACAAGGTACAGATTGATGAATCAGCGCTACTGCATCAGTACGCAAGTCAAGCGACGTGCGACTCCTGTGTGCTCATCAAGCCGACTCAGGTCATTAGCGAACAACCATGCGACGGTCGCCATTCGGGTTCGATCCTGCTGGTTGAACTAGCACGTAGCATACATGTGTGAGTCTAAACAGGGGCTCTTGCCCGCTCAGGGCTCATGCTGCTTCGAACACGCTGCGTGAAGGTCCCAGTAGCCACCACTGTGGTGCACATGCATGCGCGTGCACCGCTTGCAGGCCGGCCGCGCAGCTGCGCTCGAGCTCCGTCGCAACGGGCCCAGTGCTCTACAAGCCGTCGGGATACCGATATTTCTGGGCGAATCTGGAGGAGTTCTGGTCGCCCGCGGCAGTGGGCGATCGCCAATCCCAACGCGACGACGGCGCGCACAGCGCGTCGGGACGGGCCGACGAAAAACATGGCGCCAAACCGGGATTCCCGATTCGGAGACGCGCGCGAAGTGCGTATCAAATCGATATGGCAAGGGCCAGCGAGCGCAGCGAGTGAGCTGGGACATGGAACGCCAGTGAGTTGTCAGCTACAACTCCCATACTCAGGCTGGCAGTGCACAATGTGCGGTGCACATGCACTACTACTCTAGTAGACATGTGCAAGCAGCTGCTGGGTGGCCGTGCTCGCATGAGGTGCTGAACCCACAGCGTGACCCCAAGTGGCAGGCGTTCCTGGTTCAGTCATGCGATGATGTGGGTGACCCAGGTGCCTGAGGATGAGCATGGTATTGCCACTTTGTCTGCTGAAGCGCACGAGAAAGCTCACTGGGCCGGGCAGCTCACTGGTAGGCTTTAGCTGTGGAGTGGAAGAAGTATACTTCCTATAGAGGCTAGAGGTGGTGGCAGAGAATCAACATGTTGTGTTGTGCAAGTGTACTAGTAGCCCCTTACGGGACTCTTATAAATACTGTAGCTGATAAGTGTACAGCATCGCGTACCCGCCTTCAAGTTGGCACGGGGACAAATTTAGATAAAAGCTTTAAAGTGGCTTTTTTCTTGTGACACTGGCAGGCTGCCCGGGACGCCCTCTGTCTCTGCATGATGAGAAAGGGAGGCCCCTTTTGCGATTTGGGTTTTGGAATAGGGAATCCCTAATATTTATAGGCAACTGGGCAACTGTAGTGTAGGGCCCTGGTCACGGGCCCCCATCTCGCCAGCTGCAGATCTAGAGCGCTTTCGAGCGGGGCGCGCCGGGCGCTCCCGTCCGTCCGTCCGTCCGTCTGGAGTCCGGATTCCAGCCTGCTATCACGTGATACCGAGATCGCGAGATGTCCACTTCGGGATCACGCGCGTGACTTCACAGCCCGTGCATGGACCTCAAATCTGACGCCAGCTTACGCACGTGCACCTGTCGCGGCATGTCGTCGGGCATGCCCTCGCCGCTGATCGTGTGCATGCATATGTGTACCGGTGTATCAAGACGCACAGTGAACCAGCAACGAGTCCGTGACGGCAGCTCAATGAATTCTGATGTGCAGGAGATCTGAAGTGCGAGCCGGGCGTGCTAGAGCGCGTCCTGCCGCCTGCTGCCGGTTGACCATGGCTGAAGCTGCGCAGGCCAGCGGCATGCCCGTGCGCCCGGCTCTCGATGCCACTCGCGATGCCCGTTCTGCGAGCTCATCCAACAACAGCTCAAATGTGGTGACTCCCCTAGAGAGATGCTCCATGACCAAGCTGCAAGGCCTGTAAGGAGTGCATGGCGCGGACACTGATCATGAGCCGCACTATAGCTACGTCGCATCGTGCGGAGTGACGCCGGAGCTCGAGCTTGCCTGATTTCTTGGACGTGTTGGTGGCCAACACAGCGGAAGCCTGTCACGCACACCTGATAGCCTCCTGGGGCAGATATCATATGGCTGTTGACCAGGAGCATGACCGGGTGCCAGTGTGAACAATGCTGGTGGATTACATGGAATGCAGGTCAATTTCAGCTGCTGGCAACCACCCACAGCAGCTGCTGGCGCCCCAGCCATGACAGCACTTGCCTGGAATCCCATGGGACATGCTGCAGCTTGTATCTCGACTGAGGTAGGGGCACCACCGCATGTGATGCCTCAGAGTGATCAGACCTTTTGCATTGCAATGCCCTGTACAGCAATGAACTGCATGGCACGTGGGCCACAATTGTGACTGCAAGCCATCAGACATCACAGACCTGAATACTCAGTATGGGTGGTTGTGGAGTGGCTGTCTGTTGACAATCAAGTGTGTGCCTGTGATGATGCCCGTCACTGTGGCAGGGGCCATCACATTCACCACAGTGCCCAATTATAATGCAGGGCAGTGGCTGTGGGGATGCATCGGTCAGAAGTACCAATGGCCACGCATTGCCAATTGCTGGTACAAGGCACTGGTGCACCCATGGTGTACAGCAGTTGGATCGGGAATCAGGCCCATCGCCCAACCCAGACCTGACCAGCTGGGAATTGGCCACACAACCCACACAACCCAAGAAAGGAGCACCAACAGTTCTGGCATTTGCTCGTGCGGAGAGTAGCCTTGGTGCTTGCGGTGGCCTGTCTGTCTGTTTGCGTGTTGCCTGGTCTGTTGCCTCGGCGCTGCTGGGTCCGAGTCGTAGATCTATCACTGTGTAACACAACCCAAGAAAGGAGCACGAACAACGACAACCACCACACACAACCGCCCACCAACACACATTATCAGGGTGCAGTCTGGCAACGCGTTGCAGCGGTGCCAACAGCATTGCATCTGCATTTTCAAGAGCCCATGGACCACACGCATGCAAGTGGCACAGGCCCGGCCGCCACAGAGCTGCCAGCATCTTGGCTACTATTTCGCACTGATCAGTTTGCTGCAACTATAATTCAGTTGCGAGCGACAGCCCTGCATCGATGATCACTTGTGCCATCACTATCTGCACAAGTGTGTTGCCTAGATGAACCGGGAGCAAGGCCTCGGCCTCGGTCACAAGCCCTGCTCAGGCTGATGCCAGCGACGGATCTGATGATGGCCGCTGAAGCGTCATAGGGACTGTGGACGTTGCCTTTTGGGGCCCATGGGGGGCATTGCCTTTTTAGGGGGCATCAGCCCCATCACATGTGTTGACTGCATGTGGCATGCCTCTACCTCAGCGGACAGGATCGTTGGCAAGAATGTTGGCAGCCTGCCGCTAAGCTTGCATCAGGCATTGCCAGTCAACTCGTTACGGAGACCTGCCTCACAGTCGCCGCCCACAATGGAAACAGTTCAGCACCGACTCCACCTGGGCTGACACGTGCCTCCGAGTCAATGGCTGCCACCGGCTCCGAGTCAATGGCTGCCACCGGCGCTCGTGGAGGGCTCTGTCCGTTCAGTACGCAGCCGGTGACGGGGACAGGGAAGGGGGTTGGACCGAAGCAGAAGCAGTTATTTGTGGATCCGTTGACCAAACCAGACCCAAACCAGCCGCCGCCGCCGCCGCCACACCAGCGGGGTAGGCACCACCGCAGTGACCCCGTGACAGGGCTTGCACCCCAGCCTGGGGTCCCCAGGGCACGTTGAGCATCCGGTGAAGCCTGTGGAGCTTCTGTGATGCCGTTCTAAGCTCCTGCTGGATAATCCCGTTAAGTCGAAGGTACTATCCCGCAGCGTGCCATGCAGTACCGATCATTGGGATCTCTGTGTCATTACAGGCTCTGAGCACCGCCGAATCTCCAGGCATCGTACAGTGTCACGGCAAATTTGTTTCCCCAATCGTTTCATTCCGGACTTGTATTCGCACGGGGTGTTATTGGCAGTTGGCTTGAGTAAAATATGTCACCGCATTGATGCAATGTTTGGCTGGTACGTGCATGCTTTTGTCATTATGCTGGCAGGGTGGGCGGCGTTACATGGAACGGCTGCACATGCACGCGGCCGCAATGGATCACGGCCGCAATGGACCAACGCATGCTACACAGGTGTAGGCACCCCCCAGTGCAAGCCCATCGTGGCCCTTCTGGGACACGCCGGCCGCACCAGCGCACGCTGGCGACCCGCAGTGCCCCCCTCGGCGGGGCTGCAGGCGGCCCCGGTCTGGTGATCTGGCGCATGTGATGCTTGGGCGGCGTGTGCCACCCCAGCCGTCATGTCACGCCCAGTCACACAGCAGGGATACCGACCCACTTTTTGAAGACCTTGCACCCTGATACTCTCCCAACCCACTAGATGTCAAACACCTGAACCCCAACTGGCCGGCCACAAATTGACAGCATCCACACCAACAGCGTCTGACCTGTTCAAGACATCCTCAGCCTGGGCGCGTCACGTCCGCCCTTGCTGACATGCTTCACAGTTCATCGCGTCGCCTATGCATTCACGGAAAAGCGCTCCAGCGTGTGAGGGACTGGACATGTTCGCAGCACGCAGCACATGACGCCGTCACGCTGCTGCTGCACATCAGGCTCTCACAGTCTCAGAGGCCAACAGGCGGCGGCCAGGCCGCAGGCGCGACGCATCAGGCGGCCCGGCCCCGCCCTCTCCTCAGCCTCCCCAGCGGCCCGCCCCCACCACCGGCACGGCGGGCCCCGGTCAACAGCGCCGAAGCTGCATTCTCACCCTGCTATGCTGCTGCAGACGGGCAGCCCTCCAAAGCGCCAGGCACAGCAACCACAGCATGGGCGCGGGTATGCGCGGCCGCACCGCGGCAAACGCGCATACCCGCGCGCTTAGACTACTCAGCGGTAAACTCGCATATCCACGCATTTAGGCCGCACCGCGCTGTGCTTCGCGCAGCACAGCACACATACCCAGCTCAACCCAGTGCAGTCTTCCAGACGTGCACGAATAACGACACACAAGCACACACAAAAACACTCCCTCCCGTCCTCGGCCGTATAACGGCCCTATTAATTTTCTACTCATGCAGCTCCAGTCCTCTACGGACCGAACCATCCGAGCTTTCGCCGATCGGTGTCTTGTGTCCACCGGGGCGCCCCCAATCTCTACGGCGATTTAAGGGGCGAACCAAAATTAACTCGCTCATCCTCATGCCGAAGCAGCTTATCAGCCACCGCACGCAGCACGCAGCACGCGGTCCGTCTGCTCACACAGCACGCCCCGGTCGGGGGTCGCGCTGTGCGGCCGTCATGAGAGCGCATGGAACGTGCTGCGCCTCTTCAGGTCCTCATCGGCCATCTCGCACAGCTGCAGCCAGTCCGGGTGCGGCTGCTGCATCTCCACGGACATCTGCATCTGCTGCGTGATTTGCTCCGCGGAGAGGAGGACGCCCGGCATGCATACCGCCTGCAGCACGGCCGCGACGCACGCGCTGTCGTGCTCCTGGAAGGCGCGCAGCCGCCGCAGCGCCAGCGCGCTGTGCGAGTGCGCCCGCATGCTCGTGCCGTGCAGGCGCTTTGACATCCGCATCGCACCCGCGCAGCACTCGCAGCACACGCCGGCGGCGTGCTCCGCCGGGGCGGGCGGAGCGACAGCTGCGCTGCCGTGGGCCGGGTGTGCTGCGTGTGTTGCGCACGGGGCAGGCGGAGAGCATGCGAGGTGGGAGAGCGGCTCCAATGCTGCCTCGAGGCGGCTGTCGTACGAGCGGCGGTTGCGGCGCCACATCTGCCACATGGCCGCGAGCCTCACCTGCTGCGAGTGAGACAGCTGCAACCGCTCAAAGCACCTAACCATGAATGGGATCTCCTGCATGCAGCGCCGTGCAGTTGCCGCGCAGGCTTGCAGCACAGAGGCGCCGAGGCTCCACTGCAACTTCCGCGGGGGCAGCGCGACACTCTCGGGCGCACGCACAGACGCACAGCGGCCACGTGGGGCACCTAGAAGCACAGCACAGCACAGCACGGTCGCGGCTCTAGCATCGCTGATACGATCCGCAAGCACACTTGCACTTGTCGCATGCATATTGCCGCTCAGCAGCAGCTCCCGGGCTCCCGAGCCGGCGAGAGGCTCGGTCAATGGGACGGGGTCGTGTTCAGGGCAAAGCATGCACAGCACGCACAGCAGGGGATCAGAGCAGCGCATACCGCCGTGAGTGAGGTGCCGCTGTCGAGCGTGGAGTGGTACACGACGCGGGAGTCTGCGGGAGCCTCATGCAGGCCCTGCGCATGCATGATG
>JALKAD010000201.1:515191-533728 GCA_024500015.1 Ulva compressa | reverse complement strand
TGCTGCGCCTCTTCAGGTCCTCATCGGCCATCTCGCACAGCTGCAGCCAGTCCGGGTGCGGCTGCTGCATCTCCACGGACATCTGCATCTGCTGCGTGATTTGCTCCGCGGAGAGGAGGACGCCCGGCATGCATACCGCCTGCAGCACGGCCGCGACGCACGCGCTGTCGTGCTCCTGGAAGGCGCGCAGCCGCCGCAGCGCCAGCGCGCTGTGCGAGTGCGCCCGCATGCTCGTGCCGTGCAGGCGCTTTGACATCCGCATCGCACCCGCGCAGCACTCGCAGCACACGCCGGCGGCGTGCTCCGCCGGGGCGGGCGGAGCGACAGCTGCGCTGCCGTGGGCCGGGTGTGCTGCGTGTGTTGCGCACGGGGCAGGCGGAGAGCATGCGAGGTGGGAGAGCGGCTCCAATGCTGCCTCGAGGCGGCTGTCGTACGAGCGGCGGTTGCGGCGCCACATCTGCCACATGGCCGCGAGCCTCACCTGCTGCGAGTGAGACAGCTGCAACCGCTCAAAGCACCTAACCATGAATGGGATCTCCTGCATGCAGCGCCGTGCAGTTGCCGCGCAGGCTTGCAGCACAGAGGCGCCGAGGCTCCACTGCAACTTCCGCGGGGGCAGCGCGACACTCTCGGGCGCACGCACAGACGCACAGCGGCCACGTGGGGCACCTAGAAGCACAGCACAGCACAGCACGGTCGCGGCTCTAGCATCGCTGATACGATCCGCAAGCACACTTGCACTTGTCGCATGCATATTGCCGCTCAGCAGCAGCTCCCGGGCTCCCGAGCCGGCGAGAGGCTCGGTCAATGGGACGGGGTCGTGTTCAGGGCAAAGCATGCACAGCACGCACAGCAGGGGATCAGAGCAGCGCATACCGCCGTGAGTGAGGTGCCGCTGTCGAGCGTGGAGTGGTACACGACGCGGGAGTCTGCGGGAGCCTCATGCAGGCCCTGCGCATGCATGATGCTCATGCATGCAAAGAGCTCATGGCTGCGCGCCTGCACTCCCGCCAGCGGCAGCGGCTGCAGCTTGACGACCTCGGTGTCCTGCACATGCAAGATTCTGCATGGAGCGCGTGCTGCGCTGTGCTCCCTGCCTGGAGTTCACCGGTAACAAGCTGGCTGACAAGCTCTCAGGGTTCTCACACAGCTAGAGTGGATGGCATATGGCTGTGGGAGAGGCGCAGTGAGAGGCGCAACGGTTCACGCACACATCTAGGGTTCACAAGCACAAAGGGATCACGACGTTTCTGTGTGGGCATGTGAGCGGCATCCTCCAAAACGTGTCGACGTCTGGCAATCACCCAGCTGTGTGGGCATCGGATGGACGTGGGCGCACCTGAGCCACCTCCGTGACGCACTCGCGCAGTGTGCGCAGCACAGTCGCCAGCACGCAGCAGCGCGGGCAGCGGGCGGCGTCATGCTCCGCAGCGGATGCGCCTGTGGCCGGGGCGGCGCGCCAGTGGTGGCACGGCTCGGTGGAACCTTCCGGGCGGCCAAGCGCTCGCAGGAAGTCAACATACGCCCAGCATGCGCGCGCCCAGGCGCGCTGCGGCAGGTGCCCAAGGTATCGCTCGCACAGCTGCCTGACGACGGTCGGAATGAAAGCAGCAACCAGCGCGCGCTCGCTGCCGCCGCAGGTGACGTGTAGGTCACTACTGGACACGTCGGGCACGTCGCAGAGGAGCCGCTCAATGGCGTGCGCTGTGGCCGCTGCGGTCGCGGCGCCGCTGCGTGCTGTGGCTGCTGCGTTTGGGCCAGCATCTTCACCATTGGGAGGCTCTGCATCACATGGATGCTTGATATACATGGCGTCGCATGCATTGTCGTTGTCACTGGCGCCCAGGGCTATGTGGCTGCAGTGTGGCCCCGGGTCCGGCGTCGGTGGCTCCATCACCAGCATGTGCTGCGCCTGTCCAATTCGCGTGCCGGGCAGCAGAGACACTTGTGCAGTGGCCGTGGATTGGTTCCGGATTGGTTCCGCAGTGGATCAGTGGAATGCATGCATGCATGGTGGACGGCATTGTGGGCACTGATGCAATGCACCTGGATTGAGTGGCCAGCACTGAATAGCTGATGTGGACCACAAAAAGCAGAGAAAGTCGGTATCATGCCAGACTGGGCATCGGCCCACACGATGCTGTAGACGAGGGAATGACCCGGCACCTGCTGCAGACGATGGCAGGGAGTGTGTGGCGTTGAACGCGCACACTGCGGGTGTGCAGTGGTTGAGCAGGATGTAAGCATGGCCTCCAAGATCAGGTCACCTCTGTCTGGCTCGCAGTTACCATGTTGGATATTCCCAGTGGAATTTCCCACCCATGCACGCAGGTGTGTGTGTGTGTGTGTTACACGGACATGAACGCAAGAGCCATGAACGCAAGAGCCCGAAGAGCCCGCTGGCAGCCCTGCAGCCAGCGAGGGCAACAGCAGGAAAGCTGTGTGTGGTTACAATGTGTGTGTGACACAACCGTCTGCACTCACAAACTTTTTTTGTGATGACCCTTGTCAGGACAGCCTGCAGCCACAGCTGCATGACAGCTGCATGACAGCTGCATGACACCTCAGCATATACATGCTTCTTGGCAGGGGGGAGGTTGCGCATGCGGAGTCCCACAGTGTTGCAGAGCACAAGGCTGGCATCCTAGTGCAGAGCACTACACTGCACAGAGCACTAGGTTGGCATCCAATCCATCGGGCGCTGCCGTGAATAAGGCAGCACGGCCGCGCACGGTCTTCCCCGCACGCGGCACACGGCACGCGGCGCGCGCATGCACGGATGTCTTGCCATGCACGTACGTGTACTCTCAATTGGTGCGTGCCCAACGTACGTGCCCGTCGTGCGCACGATGAGTCAAGCACATGTATGCATCAATATGTATGCACATGTGAGGCGTACTACGTCATGAACTCAGCTGCATGCAGCGCTGCAGCGCTGCGTCACGGCTTCATACTGGAGTCAAATGCATGCAGGAAGCCGAAGCGAAGTGTGCCATTGCTATGCGCAATGCATTGTTGGCGCACAGGTGATGAGATGGCTGGGTGTCCGGTGCCTTACCAGCCTCGCTGCAAGAGCGACTAAGAAGCTCTGTAGCTCCGTAGACATCGTGTGAGCAGCATCAGCTAAGATCTGCTGGCAGTACGATCCTGGCACTGGCATGGCTGTGCACATGATATACATACCAGTGCACATGCATGCGGAGCCCCTCAATGTAAGAGTACATACCAGTGCACATGCATGCCATCGAGCACATGTGCACAGATGCGCACACCACTATCATAGCTACAGCTAGCAGCCACAGTCACTAGTCATGGTAGCCTGTGTTAGTTCTGTAAACAGCAGCATGCAGTGTATCTTCTACCTCTTTGATAGTACACTGTCCTGTGCAGCTGACACATGCAGGCATGCAGGCATGCAAAATGCAAAACGCATGCAGGCATGCAAAATCATGCCACAGCCATGCAAAACGTGTGGCTCTCACCTCTGTTCCAATCAACATCAATAGGACCACCAGGTCTCAGTTGCAACATGCTGCCTGCTGCAACACATATGGCACTGGCTCTGTTTTCCGTCCTGACACCACAAGAGGCCTACGGCAGAGGGCCGGATGCAAACCACACGCAATACAGCAATACAGCTTGCATACAGCAATACAGCTTGCCGTGTAACACACAGAACTAAAGCAAGCAGTGAGCAGGCGTGCACAGCTGTGCTCAGCAACAGGCATGCTACATGCATACATGCAGTCGCAGCTTCGTCAGCTCCAGAGCTCTGGCGCATCAAGCCAAGCTAGAATTCCGGCACAGCAAGCCAGCAGCAGCATTTGGCAGCCGGCAGCACGGAGATCCCTTTGGGGTCAAAGGTGTAGCTGATGTGGTTGCTATGTCATAACCCGTGACACTCCGGGACATGAGAAACCTGTTTTTGCGGAATGCGGTCTGTCATGTGTCTTGACAGACTGTTCGGGGCTGACAGACAATTTCTATCACTGCCATAGATGATGCTTTTCCACATCTCACAAGCAATCATCTCACAGGCAATGCCACAAGCAGATACAGGCAGTCATGGCGCAGATTTGCAGATTCCATTTTACTGTTTTTCCATGGCCGCGATCGTGGCGCACAGGGCAAAGCAGAGATAGCACAGCAGCCAGCACAGCAGCCCGTGGCGCAGCGGCTACCAGCACTGCAGGTGTGCACACATAGGTTTCAGTTTGCGCTCCGCGCGCAACGAGCGTACGGGTGCCCGTTCCGTAATTTCCATTTCAGAGTTCCTGTTATCTCTGGACGGCAGATGCGATTTCGTGAGCGCAGCATGCACGGCAGCGCAGCATGCACGGCAGCGCAGCATGCACGGCAGCGCAGCATGCACGGCAGCGCAGCATGCACGGCAGCGCAAACTGCGTGACTCAAATGTGAGAGTGCATGTGGCGGAGCGCACCCGTGTTCGCAGAGCACAGCATGGCCGAGGGGTCCATCGTGGCCACCAGGAACTCCGCCTCGAGGTGCATGAGCAGCCGAAAAGCGTGCTGCGCCGCCCAGCACGCGTCCGAGACGCGCGCCGTGCTAAACGCCAGCCGCTGTCCGTCCGGCATGCTGTACGGTGTCTCCAGTAGCCACCTTATGTCCCCCACAGCCGCCTTGGAGCCCGCCGCAGCTGCCCGCCGCAGCGCCTGCAGCCGCACCACGATCCGTTGAACAACCTTCTCCGCGTCGTGGACATCGGCTGGACCGACCGCTGCGCCGCCGCTGGGCACTGCGTGCTGTGCGCTGTCTGCGGCGCCGGGCAGGTTCGCCGGCGCGTCGGCCGGCGGGAGGACATCCGTCGGGCGAAGCCTAACAAACACGACTACTGCGGCAGACGCTGCACGGCTGCTGTCCATCTGCTCGGTCGCGCCGTCCGCTGTGCTGCCCGCGACGCGGGTCCCGCCGGTGGCGGGGGGCTCCTCCGAGTCCCCGGCGGTGCTGGCGGGGCCGTCCGGACGCTGCGGCGGCAGCAGCATGCCGGCGTCACATGCAGCGGATGGGTAAGCCTGCAGCGACACGGCCATGGCGGGGCCCAGTGCTGCGGAGGCCGGCGGTGGCTCCGAGCGGCTCTTGATGCTGTTCAGCAGTGCGTCGGTTGCGGAGGTCTTCCGGCGGTGAAGGCGCCGGTTTTCGGCCGTGAACTGCGTGCGCCGCTCGCGCGCCTCCCGCAGCGCCTGTCGCCGCTCCTCCAGCACTCCTTGCAGGTCAATCGCCATCGCCTGCAGCAGCACAGGCGGTGCACCGCGGTGTTGCGGCAGCACTCATACATGCATCGCGGTATCATGATCGCAACCATCAGGACAGCAGTACGACACGCGTCACTGATGCGCAATGCGGCAGAAACGGCTGCAGGCACCCAATCACGTAGGAAAAGCAGCAGATACGGAGCTCCGACATACCCCAAACCCCCCCCCATGGCGGAAGCCGATGTGGACGCTGTGGCGTGGACGCTGTGGCGTGGACGCTGCGGAGGGCCTCGAATGTTGAATCAGCATGCAGCAATTACAAGCACAAAGGCAGGAACAAAGGGTACACACATGCACAGCTGCTTGAGCGCTGACCAAGCTGGGTGCACCAGTTGCACGCCAACACATGTGGGACATGCATGCGCATGTGCCTCCAGTGCACTGCAGCTGCAGGTGCGTTCCTCTGGTCAACCAGACAGGTGCAGGTGGGAGATAGCTACAGAGGCATGCTCCACAAGGTGGTAGAACACACAGGCAAGATTCATGGCAGGTGCAGGTGGGTGAGAGTTCTGGCACAAGTGCCAGAACCGATAAAGACTGGACCAGGTGGGTCCCAAACTCACCAACAGCTGGGACCATGCTGTGTTACACAGTGATAGATCTAGGACCGCGCCGACAGTGCAAGATGTTGTGACAGTGCATGAAGGCTCCCAGGGCCTGCGCGCGCGCCGCAGGGTATATGGGTGTTACACTGTGACGCGGCGCGGGGTAACATGGGTGTAGGCTGCAAGTGTTGGTCAGCCGCGACTGCGCGCAGTGAAATCTGTGACACTAAGGCCAAATGCGCTCTCGTACTTCGGCCAATGCTGCGGTGTTCCAATTATTCGCTCGAGATACATGTCGGCGTACGTATTGGTGTGTGTTGGTGTACGTGTGTGTGTGTTGGCGAGCATACATGTGTCGAAAGAACGCTTAACGGACGACGAATGGGCGTCATGCGCGGGCGTGTGGCCCCAAGTGACGCGCTCGTAACGACTTGTTCGGAGCCCCTGACCGAACAATGCAGAGTCAGCTGCAAGCGACATTGCTTACTCGTCTGTTCCACAGGTGGCAAGGAGCTGGCTAGGAGCACCGTCTCGCGCAGGACGCACCACTCGGGCACAGACCACAAGCGTTCGCGGCCGGCGCAGGGAACGAGTGGTGCACAAACAACTTGCAGCGTCGCGACAGGCCATCCCACACGCAGCAACACTCGGGAAGGACTCATATGATATTTATGCGTCTGTGGTCCTGCGCATGCCGCTGGCCTCACACTGGCATGCCGTTGAGCAGCGCTTCTTGCATGGCACACGGGGTCGACCGGTGGCGACAACGCTGGCCGCTCGTGGCGTACCTTCAACCGCTGTCGATACTTGGTTTGGGATATTCTGTTCAATTCCCTGGCCTTGGAGATAATGACACCGGCGTCGCCCTCCTGCGCTGCCGCGCGTTTCTGACTCTCGCCAACTGATGCATCGTCGACCTCCCCGCGGCTGACGTCTGCCGAGTGGCCTTTCAAATACCGCATCTCTGCTGATCTACATGTCTCGGTGCGAAGCCAACGGGCGCTGCGTTGTTCAGAGGCTGTGCTGCGACCGCGAGCTCTCCAATACACCGGGCGAGGCCAGCCGGAGGGCTCTCAGCACTCAAAAGCACGTGCATCTACTAGTAGTGACCGCTGCTAAGGCCTTGGGCATGCAATTATACAGCGCAGGCGTCGGTGTTGTCTGTCGACGGCATGATTGCTGTGCCGCTCGTAGAATCAGGAAGAATGCCTGTGCGAAATGCATTGCGCGGCCGCGCGGTCACGTGTCAGTCTCGCAGCCTGCAAGCTTGGTACCACTGCTGCAACCTCGTACGCCAGATCTAGCTAGATCGCACCGCATGCGTGCATGCAAGCGCGGTGCGCGCCAGGGGCGGACATGGCATGACACAGCACGTGCCCTGTTGCGCCGAACTTGTGCATGCGGTATCTTCCCATACCTCGGTTTGTTCCATCGCCAGGCCTGACAGATCGGACCGGGCATATGCATGCCTGCCCCGTGCGCATCGCATCGCATGCTGGACTGCAACGTCGCGACGTTCCAACCGACGGCCCGTCACCAGTACATGAGTTCAGGTCTTGGCCTCCGAGGAGTCCGGTAGACTCACAGAAACTGATCCTCCTTGAGGTCTCAAGGAGACCTCAAGGGAGATTCGTGTACCAAAGTGTCGATTTGTGGCAGATGCCCGACAGGCGTTGCGTACCCTTGAGAGTTCCGAACCCTCACGAACGTGTGCCGCGTCGTGGTCAGAATTTCTATCCACGAGTGTCTGCAGCGTGAGCTGAAGTCACCACATGCTGTCTGCACGTGGTTCAGCAGCAACCCGTCATATATAGCGCACGTCTCGCAGCCAGATGCAGGCGCGGGATGAACACGGCATTAGCCTCTGAGATTCTGAGCAGGCACTGGACTAGAGTTCTGCGCTGAAACCGATCGTCGACTTGTACTGTGAACCTTGGGACAGTAGACGCGTCTAGTCACGACGTGCATGCTCATATGCATGTAGCATCCCTGATATATGCACGTGGGGCACATGATGCTGGATGTAAAGGCCTGGCCGGGCTCGGTCACCGACTGGTCGAACAGCACATTGCACATTGCCATGGCCGCACGATGCATCGGTACGATGCCGACATGGCCATGGCCATAGCTAGGTTACCTGAGATACGTTACAGAGTTATGCTCCACAAGGTGGTAGAACACACAGGTACAATTCATGGCAATGCATCAAACACATTCACCATGGTTACCTAGCCATGGTATTCAGCTCGGCCAGCCATGGCAGCACAGCTCCAACCATGCATGGTGCCCCACAAAAACCACACCACATGTCCAGCCATGCACTCAACCCAGCCACACCACGCACCACGGCCCACCAGCACACAGCCACGGCCAGAATCAGCCTATCCACGCCAGCCCCACCCACGGCACAGGTATTGGCACCACCGCACACAGCCCCTCCTGTGGACTCGCACGCCAGCCCCGGCATCCCCTGTTCGAGCCCGGGGGCGCAAATCATGATAAGTATGTCAGTGCCTGGACGGCGGCCCAGCAGGTGTGGAAGGCCGAGGGCAGCGCGCGTGCCCCGTACTTCCGCGCGGGCGGCGGCATGGCCTTGCTGGTGCTGGTGCTGGTGCTGGTGCTGGTGCTGGTGCAGCCATGTGTAGCAGGCAGCTCTTATGTGGAAGTGGAGATGAATGAAGGCCTTTGCAGTGGCCCCCTGCAAGGCTGTGGAAGCTGGCATCTGTCGGTGCCAGCACAGCACACTGTGGGCGAACAAGAATCTCTCCACAGAAGAACTACATCCGAGACGCACTGATAATTGAACTACCAGCCGCATACATGCTGACGGATGCAATGCAGGCTGCATCCACACAACGGATCCACACAGTCTCATCCGGTCCAACAGTGGGAACAATCAGATCCAACAGTGGCGCCCTCCCTGAGCAACCCCTGAGCGGCTGCACACCAGAAGTAAATACCAGAAGCGAATACCAGAAGCGAATAACCACCACGTCAACGGGTGATGAGGCTTCATCCTGCTCATGGCCCCTCTGGAGCATCCAGGATGCTTTGAACAAGCACACCCTAGCAGCCAGAATGCATCAGCAGCCCTCCTCATGCATTGCTCAGCATATAGTGCCATGCATCATCCCTGCCCATGCATGGGATGTCTCCAGCCTGCTGGTGCTCCCTGGTGCAACTTCTCATAGCAGGCACCGCAGGGGGCCTATATAGGGGTGGCTGTGACTGACGTCAGTCACAGGACTATAGTCGCATGAACGTTTCCGGACCTAGGGTTTGGTCCGAATCAGAGGTTTGCGGGTTTGTGTCTCCAGTGCCTGGTCTGTTGCCTGCTCTGTTGCCTCGGCGCTGCTGGGTCCTACATATGTCACTGTGTAACACACACGGAGATCAACGCAGGAGCAGGAGGCCAGCAGGAAAAACAAGCACGCAAGTAACCGAATGCCAGCCAGTGGCCGCCAGGAAGCGGCAATATGCAAGGAGACGCCACTGCCAGCCTGATCAGGCCTGAGGGCATCACAAGAACCAGCCCTGTTTTGGCAGGGACCTGGTGCAGTAGCTGGTGCAGTAGCTGGTGACCGGATCGTGGATCATGTGTACCTGTGCCCATGGCCACGTGTTTCAGTGGCCTCTGCCTTTGGATCATGAGCATTGCTCCGCAGTACCAGAATGCTCCGTGTCAGTACCAGAATGCTCCGTGCCAGTACCAGAATGCTCCATGTTGGTACCAGAATGCTCCGTGTTACTGACATGCGCAACCTGGCAGTGTTCTCATGTGCCACAGACCATGTGAGTGCGAGCAGGCTGCGCATGCACAGCAGACTGTGTCTCCCTGTGCAGCACACAGAGTCTAGCTGCCAGCCTAGCTATGCCAGCCTAGCTATGCCATCAGTGAGACTCCAAGGCTTTACACGGAGATCAACTTGCGTTGAACGCAAGAGCCCAAGGTGCCATGCTACACTCAGGAGATGCGGGCAGTGGGACCAACTTCCGCCCACCGCAACGCAAGGGGGGGCAAGGGGGCCCAACGCAAGGGGGGGCAAGGGGGCCCGCTAGCCAGCTACCGTTACTGGCAGGACACATGCTTGTCAGGGTGTGGCTGGAGCACCCATGCCGCAGGGCTGCGCCATGATTGGAACTGCATGATGCCCTCACAGCCACGCATTCTGCCGGCCGCCTGCGGGAGGTTGTAGACACGTTTGACACCTGGGTATGTGACTGTGCTCAGTTGGAGGCTTGGGTGAACTCGAGTTGCAGGAACGCTTCTCAGATGTCCGTCAATAGTGGTGTCACGATCAGATGGTGGAGGCAGCCCCTGGCTGCACCTGCACAGGCTCATGTCCCAGAAAAGCAAGTCATGCCCCTGGTAAAATTCCTTGTGTAGCATACCCCTTACGCATGCCACACCTCAGCTGACTGGAGGGTGGGTCAATGCAGCAGGTGGCCCATGCATGCCTGCCATTCAAATGCCAATCCAGCTGGATCCAGTCCAGCATGCAGCAAGTGCTTCCTGCATGGCGAGCCCATATAGTCGGCAAGACCGACCTGCATCTTTGCCGTTCTGCTACGTGTGTCAACGGGAGGATGTGCCGCTCCGTGGACGAGCTTGGTGTGTGGAAATGCCGATCAATTGCAAGACTGTACAGCGCTGTCACTATCATGATCACTGCGCTAGCAGTCCCCGTCGCAGCAACAGCGGCTACCACCTCATCCCGATCATCAGCCCCAGCCACGTCGTCAAACACGGGCTGCACATGCGGGTTGATACCTGCAACAGTGTCTTCAAGCTCCTCCAGCAGGCTGTCATGCGGTAAGAATCGTATGTTCATGCGCACATGCATGCACCAGCTGCACCACCCGCCCCTTCGCTGTCAGCACGTCACCGAAATTGTTCCACAGCCGCTCAACACAGGAGCTGGTCGACCTTGCTGACAAGATGCGCAATGCAAACCGGCACAGACCAGGGGCTTTGTGAACCTGCCTTGCCAGACTCCTCGGCATTGGCTACATCTGAGCTCTGATTTTCATTCTGTTTGTCCTGCCCCTCTTGCAGGCCGGTCCTCTTACGTGAATGCTTTCCACGAGCCATCAGCAAACCCCAACAGCCGGCAGGACTACGTATGGAATACAGGTCACTGGCGTATGGAATACAGGTCACTGCTACATGAGCCCTCGGCCTGAGTGGCACATTGTCTAATTACACCGGGCTACCGCGGAGAGAAGCTGGAGGCAGAGAGCTGCAGGGATAGAGAAATGCGCTGCGTGAATAGAGCGCTAGATCGCAGTAGAACCTACATGACGGCTGGGGCGGCCAGTGCACTGGTAGCCACAAGATAGGCACTTCACCTGTCTCTGCTTCATGTACCGGAAGTCGATTACAATGTAAGCGCATGCGCGTGAAAACGCTCGAGCTCACTTACGCTTCATTGCAAGGTGTAACATGCGTTGTAAAATGACCCTGTACGCTGCTGGATTTGCAATTCACGGCCCCAGTTGGGGCAACTAGACATGCAATAAGGAGAAACGTTACAGAGGTATGCTCCAAGTAATGAACACATCCGCCGCGACATGGTTGCAGGGATTCACGGAGGTCGCGCTGCGGCTGCGAGTGAGATCAGTGGAGGGCGCAAGCAGAGTCCATGCGGCCTCGGCCCCACGAGGCGCCTGCAAGGCCTTAAGGGCAGAAGCTGTAGTGGGCTGGGGCCTGCTGGGTCTCCTGTCGGGTTCAGGGGTGGGAGGGACGTCTGGCGGCGGGGGCAACGGCGTGTGGCGTGCTGTGCATTGGACCCGCCTCTCAGGCTCTGCTCGGGTCGGAGCGTCCTCCTCTGACGCCGCAGCGTCGGCAGCGGCGGCTATGGCGTCGTCAACCGCTGCAGCTTCAGCTTGCCAATGGCTGGTGACCATGGCCATGGCCGATGGCTTGCACCCCCCGCCCCGGGGCCCGTCGATCTCCATGGCAGCGGCCCTAGTGTCACCCATTAAGTGACGAGCGTTAGTTACGCGGGGGTATTCTTTTACCAATATACCAATATAATCGCGTGACGACCGGTACCTTTTTTGCGGTATATGACGAGCTTTTTCAGTAGTGACGAACTAGAAAAGTTTAATGCATGCAGCAGTCGTGTGATGCATGACGAGAGGTCTCCATGCATGCGAGGGGATCTTGCCATAAATGTATGACGACGCGATCGCGACGTGATCTGTTCAGGAAGGCTTGCATGTGCACTGGCAAAGCAGGCCAGCATTATACCACACGATACTGTATCTTATTGTTTGACTGGACAAGCGTATATCACGGTGCGTACGCTGTCGAGGACGGCGTGGGTGCACGCTGGGCCCATTGGGGGCGGGGATGCATCGGGACGGTCATGCATCGGCGGAAGCGCGGTGATGACGGGTTAGACGGTAACATGGTTTGACCCACATGGGCTTACTTACTGCGCGCAGCTGCGGGAGAAAGAGGGGCTGTGATAGCTGCTCACTGGTCACGTGCACGGCCGCGCAATGTGCAGGCACTGGTACTGGAGCCTGCACAGGTGCGAATTGTTACAGAGGTATGCTCCACAAGGTGGTAGAACACACAGGTACGATTCATGGCATGCGCAATGCAACAGGTGCAGGCAATGGTACTGGCACTCTGCTTCCGAGTCGTACAGTAGAGCGAATTCGCAGCTGATGAATTCGCAGCTGTACAACTTTTACAATTTTGGAAGGTGAAACCCCGAAACCTGAAACTGTGCATCTGATGGCACTGCAGTGCACTGATTCAAGTTGATATATCGATTGAGACCCGTATGTATGTATGATTACACCCGTACGTACAGCGTGGCCCCGACGAAGCTGCCCTGCGCAACTACACGCGCCAATAGCCATCACAAGTGCAGGGCATGATATCTGATCGCATTTTCAGTGATGTGACCCGGTCACAGCCATGCGCTGGTGCCCGTAAATTTGTCGTTCGCGGCCGCGGCATGTGCAAATGGCCGTGCACGGCCATGGTGCGTGAAATTACAAGGCAGCATGCATTCACTGGCATATGCAGAACATACATTGAACAAAAACCATCCTATACAGCAAATGCACTGGCTGTTAGATGAAAGTGAGCAGGTGCGCACTTTCATACATGTGCGGATATCGATGCTGCAAACAATGTGAGTCGCGCGCCACTGAACAGCTCCAACACGCTCCTGGTGAGATAATACCATCGGAATGTAGGAGGTGGTGCACTCGCTGCTGCGCATGCATCTCCACTGATGATGCTTCGAATTCATGGTGCTCCCATCGCCTCGGTATTCAATCCAAGTTGGGGCAAACATGGCAAGGTTTCCATCTGCACGCGTGCAGATGTGATACTGGCTGAGTGATTTGATACTATCATAGTATCATGATGTAGTACAGGTGGAACAGCAGATCACATGATGAGTACTGGCTGGGCTGCTGCAGCCCAGCTGCATGCACTGCACATGGCATATGAGTGCTTGACTGTCCACTTCAACTTGAATGCAATGGTGAACCAGCCCAGAGAGAAGCACACGAGGCTGCCAGTTCTGAAGGAGGCCTGTTTGCGTTGCACTGTACATTGTTAGCTAGTGCTAGCGTTGGTAGCAAGCACTCCATGGAGACCTGCGACTCCTTCAGTAAAGTTTGGAGGACTGTGCATAGCTATGAGCCTTCCTCTGTGACCCTGCAGGGGCCCTGCAAAGAGTATTAATTCCCATGGTGGAATTCATGGGCACCTGTGAACCTTCCATGTGTGAATTCATCAGTGATAACCCAACTGTCACGTGTAAACCTGTTCAAGTACAGACTCAGACAAAGTGACTGGACTGCCTCAAGTTGGACGTCATGATGCAGCCCTATGCTGCTTTGAACCATATGTGCCCTAAGGAGAAGCCAGTTGGATGGCAGTGGGATGGCACTTGTTCACCAGTAGCTGCTACTGCCAAACAATTGCGCCTGTGCATAGGACCCTGCCACCTAGAGAAAGCGACCGCATCTTTGAATTCTGACCAGCCAACCCTTTGGCACTGGTGTTCTGGCTCACAGTGCAGAGTCAAACTCTATGACCAGCAGAGTCAAACTCTATGACCAGCGTGTACGTGATCTGTGGTAATTTAACAAGCCCACTGGCAGAGTGTTCATGTTCATGTGGTGAAGCGTCCATCAGGCCACAAACTGGAGTTTGGAGTCCCATCTGAGTTGCTGAAGATCGATGGTCTAGCCTAGGCCTGGTCTGGTAGCCGTTGCCAGCTATAGCCTGGCCTGGTCTGCATGCGCATGCATGTGCATGTGCATGCACTGCAGTGCCACACCAATTGCCACACCAATTGCCACACCAATTACCACACCGCCTTGCCACTTCAGCTTGGTAGATGGGCATCACAAGGAATGTCAGACTCAAGCCTCATGGCAGAGTCCTGGCAGAGCAAGTGCATGCAGGACACCATGCACTGCAGTGCCAGTGGAGCACTGCCTCAGTGTCAACCTCTCATTGCATGCAGCCCTGGTGACGGCTGACACCAGTGCTCTGAAGCTGCCTCATCAGTCTCAGGCAGCTCTGAGCATGGCAGCAACTCTTGGGCTCATGGGGATCTGTTCGCATCAAGGCAAAACATCGGTCAGACATCATGCCTCCGTGATCTCATGAACTTCTCTCATGACACTACACACAGTGCTTGAAAATGCACTCATTTGTAGAACAAATTGGAGGGAACAGAAAGCGGGGCTGCGGGGTGGGGTGTCATTGCCTTACTCATAGTATGCAACTCACACGTGATCAGACAGGCAGCACTCTGGCTGCAGGTCGAATTCCGGCATTTCAAATTCCACAAATCCACACAGATCGACCCGCATAAAGCATAAAACCCGTGTAAAGCTGTGTGCGGTCTGGCTCATCGCAAATGAGTTATCTGTGATCACATTTGAGAGCAACTTGGGTAACCGGTGTGCACTGGAAAACGAGAGGCTACACAAGAGTGGACTGGTACACCATGGTACAGCCCGTACTGCACAGGACAGCAAGTTACAAAATTATCGCCCTGAACACGCTGAGCACAGCAGACGCCCAGCAGCCACAGGAGATCACGCACAGCACAGCAGCGTAGCACGCACAGCAGTAAGGCACAGCAGTAAGGCGGCCATGGATCCTCTCAGGCTGGCACTGTCAGCTGCATCCACAAACATGCAACACACACTCTCCGGCACCTGGGTCCCGGTTTGCCGGAGATGCCAGTGGCCCAATCGGCTACAGCACGTGGTTCAATTTCCACCCTTAAAATACACTTTACAGACACATCACTGGTGCATTTCATTCTCCCACCCGTGCTCATGGGGCTGCCATGTGGCGGATGCCCGCCCGGGTGTGGAGTGGCCAATCCGGCGCCCAATCACTTTGTTTTTTGGCAGACATGGTCCTCTGAGACAGGGACAACCTCCCACCAGCTGGGTCCTTCCGACAATTCCTTCTAGAAAGGAGCTCCCGCACCAGCTGGGAGAGCTGCAGAGATTCAGACGCTGGATGGGTGGGGGGCCAGCAGCCCCAACTTTGACCCGAGAAATCGAAAGACAACGACGCGTCCAGCGTGTACGCACGCGACCGCCTGGCCCTGAGCAAAGCACACAGCATGATATCATAGCATGAATATTGAGCGACAGGGTGCAAAGGGCACAGGAGCCGGAGAAAAAAAGCGGCAGAGGGCTTTGTTGGCGAGCCAGACTGCGCATGTGGCGATTTCGCCTGCTCCAGGCATGCTGGAGTCGCCCTGGCGGTCTGTGCTGCGGGAGGTCGGGGCAGTTTGCCAGCAGCCAGTGATGCTTTGCACCGCCACAGCATGACGCATGCAGAGACTGAACGCTGGTATGATCATGCACGACTGGATGTGGCGGGCTCGGGCCGGTGGTGCACGAAAGTACTGGGCTCATCAGACGCAGTGGCTGCAGGCGGTCTTGATTGAGCCAAAGACAGTGCTTCGAGACAACGGGACGCAGCAGGCGTCGCAGTGAACCACAGTGCGGGGGTGGTGTCACATTGTGCGAGTTACGCACTGTGGTAACTACGCTGCGTTGTGGTGGATACGTCACTACACGTCAGGTTGTCACACATGACGCCCATGGCGGTGTGCGGGCTGAGCACAAGCGGTCCTGCGGCCAGGTAATAGCTAAAAAAGCTAAAAACAAAGCTACAAAAGACAGTCAAGCATTGGCGAGATCTTCGAACTGATACATCACTGCGCAATGCGCAATACATCACTCGTGCTCCACGTCCCGCAAGGCGCCTCAGACGCACACGCGGCATGGACATCCTGCCTTGCGGACACTGGACATGAAATACACCGAATCCTTCTTCACTTCAATTGGGGTCCTCTGCAGATGCCTCCGCAGAGAGTCTCGCCGGAGGCCTGAGAGTTTTGCCAGGGGCTGCTTGGCACGATGGTGACAGCGCATGCCAGGCCGCAGTGACAGGCTGCAGCGCTCCGCCTCCTACTGCATCGCCATAAAGCAGGCATACTGCTGTGCAGCAAACAGCACCGTAGCGGACACCGGCAGAGCACAGCGCGACGCTGCCGCGAGGCGCTGGACCACTGACTGGCCAGCCAGAGCTCCGTCCCGCACTGCCTCTGGCGCGCTGCGAGCAGATCACAGCATGACAGCACGCAGCAGGTGATTGCGCCGCCACAGCCGGGCCAGCAACCAGGGCGCTGGGACCTTGGCATCGTGCCGCTCAGCACAGAGCTCAGCACAGCGGCCACAGCATGCACCGGGCTGAGATGCTGTGGTACGCCAGCTGCCGGCAAGTTTGGTCCCACAGTGCGAGGCGAGCTTGCACCGGCTAGCACAGTGAGCGCGGCCTCAGATGCGGCTGAGGTGGCGTCAGTGGCCATGGCGACAGCCAGAATGCAGCGGCGGGGAATGAGAGCAGCGGATAGCGGCGAGCAACGGCAGGCAGAGCGGCGCATGTGGGGCCAGGCCGTGTGTGCTACGCAAACGTCTGCAGGAGGCCGTTGTGGTCGCGCTCGCGCGCCGCGAACCGACAGAGCTGCAGCCAGTCCACCATCGGCAGCCCGAACTTGAGCGACACGGGCAGCTGCGTGACGAGCTGTGGCGTGGTGAAGAGCACGTCCGGCAGGCACAGCACGCGCGCTGTGTCGGCCAGCATGGTCGAGTCCTCCGCATGCACGCGGCACAGCCGCTGCAGCGCCGCCGCGGCCACAGCCGCGCCACCGGCGCCCATCATGCGCAGCTGCCACGGCGCGCGCTGAGCACAGCGCGCACACGTGTGCGAGGGATCATCGCAGGGGCCGCTGTCGCGCGCAGCATGCACATCGTGCGCAGCGCAGGTGTCCGCAGCATGCGGCACCGGTTCGCAGCATGCGAGCGCGGCGTTGCTGCATGCATGCGGCGCGGTGCGCAGCGTCTGCAGCTCGTGCAGCGGCAAGTCGGTGGTGCTGACGAGGTTGGCGAGGCCGGAGAGGGCGGCGCGGAAGCGGCGGGAGAGCTCGCGGCGGCGCCGCAGCCACAGGCTCCAAACCGCGGACACGACGCTGTGCTGTGCCGGGGTGAGCCGGAGGGCCCTGTACAGCTCCAGACCCATCTTGTCTGCCTGCATGCGCAGCGTGGCCCTCATGCGCAGCCTCTCTGCCCCAAAGCATGCCGCACCGCCGTGCCGCTTAGGCCACTCAAAACGGCGCGCGCAAGAGGAGGGCAGCCACATTCGGCAACCCCGAGGTGGCATCGCGAACGTCACTGGCGGCGCAGCATCGGGCTGGCGTGCCCAGCAGGCACAGCACGCAGGATCGCAGCACCCAGGGTATCTCGTGCAGTCCACCATGCCCAGCAGCGGGCATACCTTACTCCCGCCAAATATTGAACCACTCATCTCTGATTTATTGGCTGACTATTCCCAAATATAGCAGCTTTGATGGACGCTTTTGAGAGCAATTGTCCGATAAGGTTGTCCATCAATTTGCAAGCATAGGGTAGCGGCCGCTGCATCGCCGAGCATGTGGCATTGCTGAGAACACATGCATGCACACGTGGTGGTTGAGGTGGCTAGCCACCATGGCTGCACGCCTGCGGAAGATGCACAGACGTGATTGCGGCTGCCGCAAATACATGCAGCAGGCCAGGAGGCCTCCATGCACGTGATCACATGTGACTACGAGGCGTTGCAGAGGGCACGCCCGGCGATCGGCACGTCAAACGAACGCATCGAACGTCACAAGTCAGTGGCCATGCATGCGTGCGTGTGGGTCGCACTTGTGTCTGCAGGAGGCCGGGGGGGGAGGTGGAGAGGACGCGGAGATGGCGCATGAGGTGGGGGGCGTCCACAAGGCACTGCGACACGACCAGCGCAAAGCACGACGACATCTCGGCTGCCCGCTGCCACAGCTCCTGCTGCGCGCTGCCCTCCGCCGAGCCTGCTGCACCCGGATCTCCCGGCGGCAGCTGCTCCTGCACACGCGCGCTGTGCATGCTGAGCGCGCCGTCACACGCATGAACACCAGCGGCTGGTGCGCGTGCAGGTGCGGGTGGAATGCCGCCGCTGATAACACGCATGAATCAGGGGCATGCATGCGGACGCTATGACCTTGACCAGATGTGGGCAAAACAGTAGGGTCCAGAGCTGGTTCTGCCCAAGCTGGCCGTCGCTGCGCAGTCGGCCTCTGCCGGCAGCAACATGCCCCCAGTGCTGGCCATGAGCAGGACGGCACCAACGG
>JALKAD010000201.1:494821-504947 GCA_024500015.1 Ulva compressa | reverse complement strand
GCTGGGCTTCAAAGGGTGTGCCTCATCCCCCACCGGTTGGCCACCATGTTACATACGAGCTGCAGAAACTTCATCGCTATGGCATCTATGTCCAGCTCAGAAATGCTTTCATGCATGTATCCAACTGTCTCAAGAATGGCCCTTTTTGCATCACTGTGTCCATCAGGCTGGTCCAGATGCACATGCTCCCTGCGAGCCTGTATGCCGCTCGTGATGCATACACCACCACCCTCTAAGCTATTCCTGGCCATACTGCAACGCAGCTAGTGCTTCTGGCTTATTTCAACTAGCCATGTCTTACACTTCAGTGCGATATCTACGGTTACACGGGTTCTTCACAGAGAGGCGTGCAGATGACCTTGTTGCATCGCTTGTACGCCAACAGAGAGCGGCAGGCACGAAACTGGCGCTGATTGGTTACTGGATTCTGCAGGAAGAACTAAACTTCAGGGAGAGTGACACCTGGCAGATGGTGTACGGATGAGCCAAGAACAAAATCCTGAGCGGATGCTGCTCAGCAGCACAGGCCACCTACACCACGCACAGCCTGCTCTGCTATGCCATCACTCGCAGAGAATACTAGACCCAACGGCCCCGAGGGGCCGCAGGGGTGAGTGTGCCATCTAAGTGCGGCGGTGAACTGCCACAGCTCCGTGAGCTCTGCTTGACACCTCTGGGACGTGTAGATGAGCCGTTGCACAGCTTGATTTCCGACAGTAGTACATGTGTAAGTCTGGAGGCTGGGCAGGAGCTGGACGAGGGCAGTATGACAGTGAGCAGCAGCCTGTACGTGTGCACGGATCCTCTGTGCGTCATGGCTACGATCAAATCTGTGGCAATTGCCTGCTCACTAGATCCGGAATGAATTATATGAAGGTGGTGAATGATGCATGTTTTCCTGGGGTGTGGAGGTCACTTTGTTCCAACCACCGCAGGCCTGGCTTGCCCGTCTCTCTGCACATGGCCAGGACAGGTGATAGACAGGATCTGTGAGAACAGGGCGGAGATATGTCACACAGCCATGTTGTACAACTAAGACGATACTAGTACACATGTCATGTCACACTGGCTGTGAAGGCTGCTGCTGAGAACAGTATCGATCATGGTCCCCTCCAAAATTGTATAGACTCTGCTATGCTGGAACACGACTAAATTGATATACTGCCGGTGAGCGCGTTCGATCGTGCCTCAAGCAGGCACTCCTCCGACACTGGAAGGTTACACACGGCTGAGAAGCGCATGCAGAATCCTGATGTATTTCAGGCGGTCATATACTTGCACGTGATGCGTGTGCCATCACAGTGCAGCATCACCTTGGCGGCAGACACGCAGGTGTACGCCTCTAGTACAGCAGCAAATCACGCCCGCGCTACCACGAACAGATGTGGCATCTGAGTCAATGCGGAGCGAGGTTTGGTCGCTTCATATGCTTCCATGACACCAGGGATCTAGCCGCTACCAGCTGCCACCGAAAAGGAAGCACCAACTGAATACGGAAAGCTGTATTAACGGATGCGGTCACATCTGACAGCCCATTGTGCTTAGCCCGTCAAGCCCTCTGTTTGGCCAGCAGGCAGCAAGGCACTGCTCTGCTCCGGCTGGGCATCTACAAGCCTCCTTGCCTTTCTATCAACACTAGAATTCCTTGTGGGCCTAGGAGGATCTCGTTCATCAAACTCAAGACGAACGTCCAGACGATGGGTGAGATGTCCACACCCCCAATGGGCTGGATCACTTTGCGGGTGGGAGCTAAAACTGGCTCCGTGGGCTTGTAAAAGATCGCCCATGGTAGTTTCTTGTCTGTGTTGTATGCTGGGTCCCAGCTCATGATGATCCGCATGATGAATAGGAACTCAAACACAGCCAGCGTTGGTTTGAGGATCCCAGCGATCACGCTTGCCTGCTGGCCGTCCAAGCATACGCTTGCAATCTCCGCTACTGCCTGTACCCGTACATATCGCTGTGGAGGTCTATGTTGGCTTGATAGCCTCGCTCGTCGTAACGACGTCAAGCATGGGCGGATGGCGTTTGTGGCTGACATGGTACTGGTAGCACGAGTTCACACGTAGCCAAACAGAAAGGAAAGTGCGCCAGGTAAATCAGAGTACTGCATACCTCTCGGATGTCCCTGGCCCGCACGCGCGCTTGATCCGTGTGCCACAGAGTGTTTCGATACGGTGTTCGCATGCGATGCTCCACGCGCTGCACACGCTGTGGCGCGCTGCCACAGTTGGCGTTCAAGTGGGACAAGGCGCATGGCAGAGAGCTCACACAAGTAGCGCAGTGAGATCTCTATGAAGTTTGAATTGTAAGGGATTGCCTTCACTCATGCCGATACGTCCGCAACAGCCATATTCAGGAATACGATCATTGGTTTCAAGTGCTCGTCGCAATACCTGCTTGCGGCCATTGCAGCTAATAGACATCAATTCGGAATATGAAGAACTTTCGGCTTGAACCTTGATTTGGCGATTGTTGGCTTGCTGTAGGCAATCTCTCTGGGCGCGGAATCGGAAGGGCTGAGAGATTCGAAATGCAACCTTTTACAGCGGTGGATGTTTGTGATCAATGCATGCTGCAGCTATTATTCAAGCACAGATGTATGTTGGAGAGCAATGCTCGTGAGACATGCGCACAGATCTACGGAGACCCTTCCGGTAAGTCTCTCCGCGACCTCTACGTTCAACCCGCAGCGGCGCTCTCAGACCACATCACTGAGGCCGTATGCAGAAGAGACATACTCATCTGCTTTGGCTCGTGTGGGGAAGCTGCTGGATGAATTAAAAATGAAGATCAAGACTGTAAGGCATTTTGTACGCCACTCTGCAGTTTTGCTCTCACCGCTGCCGCGAAACCTAGACTTACAAGAATGAAAAGCAGAATTTCGTACTTGAAAGCGATTGGATCAAAGATTTAGATGCACCTATTGGGCTTCTCCAACTCATGACATCAGAGGTTTGTGTGCAGAATGACCACAACACTTACATCGCGCTGATTAACCAGGTCTGACCCCAAATGCATCCGCCGAAGCTTGCAAATCAGCCCGTGGGGCATTGATCATACAGCACATTCGAATGTCATTCTGCTTGTACAGGCTGAGGATGAGCCTGCCAAGCTATCTTCAAAGTACTCCTTTGCCGAGATGCAGTTCTTCTTCGCCTTGGTGCGATCCAACTACTGCGTAACCTGCACGTAGACACACGTGCAGCTGCTGTGTGTCGATTTTTGTTGAGACCTTGGAACGTGGATGCGTGGCAACAGATAAGCTTCTGGGACCATCGCTGTTGTGACGCGCAAGTTATTCTGTCAATGTTGGATCATGAAGCCACAGACACGTTCATGACCATGTTGGTGTTTATGGCATACTGAGCCTTCCCTAGCAGGTCTTTGGAAATAGGCCCATCTGTGTGATAAACTACACACACGCATGTGTTTTGTGTCTTTGGCCTATCCGGACGGATCAAACATCCACAAGCATCTTGCAGGAACATGCAGACATGCTTGGAAATCTTGCAAAGCGCAATGGTATCTATGTGTCACCAACTTTCAGCTGAACCAGACTTTTCTTGCAGCTGTGTGCCAACCCAGTGGCCATAGGCGCCCAGCAACAACGCACCGCATATCAACGATTCCATATATGTACCCAAATGCTTGGCCGCATTGTGTGCACCACTGCAACCTGCCGTTCAGCGGACGTTTGGCACCTTTCACTTGGTTAACCACTGACCATCCGCAACGCTCCGAAATGCGAATGCCCCTCTTACAGCTACTACAGCAACTTGCCAAACCGTGCGTACCAATTGCAGAAGGTCATCATGTGCAGTGCCGTAGAGACCTTGAGGAGAGGGCTGCTTGTGTACATGCATCCTGTTCGAGCGGTTCATGCGATCCCTCCGCTGCTTGTGCCATCCATGCGCAGTCACCGAAGAGAAGCTGCAATGCTGCCGCCGCTCGTCAATACGTCTTTCCACAGCACCGGGGGCGCCCCCCTCCCCCAGTGCACCGCCCATGGAGCACCACGACCCTGACGCACCTGAGAGGCAAGCTCACGGTTGATGATGCGGCCGTCAGTGTCCATCGTGCGCACGCACTACACTCGTTGCTTCCAGCCGCGCGCTGCAGACAGCATAACAGTCAGACATGCGTATGACCAGGCAGACCACCTGGTGGAGTGGCTGCAGGTGGAGCACATTGCGACACAGGACGACGCGGAGGATGGCGTGTGCATGGTGCGCATGAACGACGCCCTCAACCTCAACACCGCCGGCGCGTCGGCGATGACGCAGATGACGCAGGAGGCCGCCGCCGCGGAGGCTGCGGAGCCGGCGCGCCTGAACATCGGCGGCCGGGAGACCGCCATCGAGCGCCTCGTCAGCGACTGGTGGCTGCTGGAGGACGACAGAGGCCGCCTCTCCATTGGGGTGCGGGCCCCTGACACACATGCATGCATGGTGGGCTGATGTGCGCTCTGATGTATTGTAACCCGAATCTGATTCTCGTTCTCCATGTGGCGTTGCGCCAGTTGAGGTCACTGGCACGTGCGCCTGGTGGTTGGTGAGTCCACTGGAACGATCGTTACGAATGCGTGCGGGGTATGTGCGCCAGCAGTCAGCATGCTTGTGCGCCCTCCTCGGCAACGATTTGGTCAACAGGACACCGACACAAGCTCCCAGCTGATGATGGAGAACACACCGGCCACTGGGCGCAGTGTGTGGACCCTTCTATGCTGTCCCGGGCTGCACCGGCTCGACGGTGCATGTACACGCGATAGCGCAGCTGGCGCGCCGGTGCTGCCCTGCAAAGGCATCAGCCCGTGCTGAGGCTCTGCTGTGTGCTGTTCAGCCGCGGACGTTCCTCGAGCTGCGGTGCTACCTCATGGAGCTTGACCTCCCGGAGAGCACCAGGGAGGCGTGGGAGGCAGCCCTCTGACACATCCTTGTCATAAGCCATACAGTGCGCTCAAGAGTCCAGAGACACATGTATACGGCGCCTACGAACCAGAAGTATGTCGACCCCTTGGGTTGCGTGCTTTTCTGGTTCTCGACAATCATGAGTGTCAAAGGCCACCGCTGCAAGCACCACCAGGCCTGGCAGGCGGCCCCCTGGCGGGCGCGTCCCCTCTCATGGGGACCTCCTCCAACCACCGCTGCCAGGAGCGGCTGCTGAAGCCTGTGTGCGGGCGAGTTGCCGGCGAGTTGATGCAAGAATGGCGATGAATGTCAACAGCAGCGACTGCAAGCTGCGCTCTGACCGAGTGCAGTTGCCGTATGGGTGTCTGTCGCGCAAGGACACGACGCTGACGTTCGTGAGTGCCGTGAGCTCTGTCTCTGCCGGCTGATGCTGGGCTGCCTCTGTCACCATCAGCTTCTGAGTTGAGGCCGCCTGCCTCAGCTGCTCCTCAGCTGCTCCTGGCAGGCGTTCAGAGTCTGCCTCCTTGTCTGGCTTTCTGCCACAGGGCGATATGCTTGCATGCCACATTCTCGATGCACAGCCGTGCGGCGGCCGCGGGCGGGTTCAAGGCGCCAGGGATTCCTGGCATCACTTGCTTCATTCAGTGCTGGGATGTGCTGGGACCTTGGTTCCAGATGCGTATTCGTGCAACCACTGCTGGTTGATCATTTTTTTTTGGCATTCTTGTCGTGCTGAGTGGCTACGCTTGTCCATGTAACCAATATTGATGCTGAATAGGCAGTGTTCAGCCAATTGTGGTGTGCCCACCTTGCCTGAAATGGTGTACACAGACAAAGTGTCGCAGAAGGGCTGAAGCAGCCTGTGCAGGAATGAAGCTAGCCGAACATGGTAACGCATGCGTCAGCACACCAGGTTCGTCATTACACAGGCATATAATCCTGCTCTTGCTCCCATAAGCTCCGCGCAGTAGTGCAGATGCACAAACGCATTTGTCTGTCTGGGAGCGTGCCACTGAACCCTCTGACATGGCAGCGCCAGTACACACCCCATCCAGACGCGCAGTGGATGCTGGCTTGCCTTGAATTCAAAGTCGCTAGCAACTTGAACAGTCTGGACAGCATGTTTGAGGCCATCAGGCGTCATGAGTGTCTCCAGTCCGTTTTAGGTCGTCTGCCCAGCCCAGTCCAGTCGCCACGTTACACCTGGCAGTGCGTCACTGGTGTTGCTATAGGCATGCTGGTCGCACAGTGCACCTGGCAGCCACATACCTCACACCGTGAACTGTGCCAGGTGCTACTAGCCATCAGTTTGTGCCCTTGTGCGGACATGTTTGGTTAGCGATAGCCAATAGCAGCACAAGGGCCTGTTTCGGCATGACATTGCACACCTGTGCCTGACACTGGCACAACAGCCACAAGACAGCACAAACCTGCTG
Organism: Ulva compressa; assembly: GCA_024500015.1. NCBI lineage: Eukaryota > Viridiplantae > Chlorophyta > Ulvophyceae > Ulvales > Ulvaceae > Ulva > Ulva compressa. Next base: position 498,601 of record JALKAD010000201.1, on the reverse strand, counting down.
CAAGATCTATGCATGATAGAAGGCCGTGAGAAAGACAGCGAAGAGAGAGACGGACAGGCAATGCAGCCAGGCCTGTGTTCCAGCGATATGAGAGGTGTCTTTTCATCGTATGATGTGGCAGATTTTGCAGGACTCTCACTGCAGCCGCAATCTACCGCTCTCGCGCGGGCGTGCCCACTCGAAAGTAAACATTGGATCATCAATTTGGATGCACGACTTCAATGCCCCGGCATGCGCCTCCATTTCGCCGGTCGCCCGCCCGCGCGACCGTTCTATCGGACGTAAAATTCACAAAGCACGAGTGCGGAAGTTCCGCAAATTTACTTGCAGACCGCTCCACCGAAGCGCTTTTACAGCAAACGCTGCTTTGTTTCTCAAAGCCAACAGCGTCTTCGAGCAAGTGATGAGACGGGCGAGCATTTGCGACGATGCTACGCAGCACTTCCGCGCTGCTGAGAGTCGCACATGCCTGTCCGCAGCTGCGATACGGATTGTCTATCTACGAGATATACAGCCCCTTCCGCGGCTCTGAGCATGCACGCATTACGGTCTAACTTTGCATTGTATGTGTTCTCCCGTCCGTTTCATTTGACATTGAGCATAGGCGTTACCGCTTGCTGACAATGTCAAAGACTTTTCATTGGCGTTCATTGTTAGTCATGAGAAGCCCTTGCGGCCTCGCGGCGCCTGTACACGTGCCTGTCACTGCAGTGTTACTACATGGTAACCCACTGACGCGGTTTGGCGCGCATGACAGGCGGCCCCCAGAAGGGCCGCACGCTTTGTTGGACCCCGAATCCTGTCAAACATGGGAATATGATGGATTCTGTCAATGGGGTTTTCCGGGGGCTGTCGGAGCTGTCACCACGTTGCGCTTGAACGCTGGGTGGTCGGAGCCACCACTCCACATCACCACACGACCATGAATGCACCATCTAAGCACACAGATATGCCATACATACTAGACTATGTCCTAGCAAGGTCGCATGATTGCGTGCAGCTTCGATCGACGCCTTCGCTGTGGCTGATTGGCGCTGGATAGCGCTTAGCACGATTGCGACCTCGTGCTCGGATCGAGCCGGTTTACGCTATGCGGTAGTCTGTACCATCTATATATTGAACTGTGAGGGACTCCTGAGCTCCACTGAAGTTACTATTTTGTTTGGCAATGCCTTTGCTGGTATCAGGAAGTGTTCCATGGCTATCCATGTACCAGACAGACAGCAGAGTACATCAACATCTGTGGGTGTCATACTGAAGTATGAAAAGTTAAATCTTGCCCGTTTCAGGAGATTTGATGTACTTGTCAAGGCGTATGTGTGTCAGGTAGGCAGGAAAATGCCTGTGCAAACCTCCCAGTGCTGGAATTGTGCAGAGCACACTTCTCAGATCTGTAGCTATCAGCTCGAATTCATACGAGCGTCTTCGGCGGCGTACATGGTAGCCCTGATCATGTTTGAACTGTAACTCACGACAATGCAGATGCAGCGACCCACACAGTCTGTTTGCGTTGCCACAATTGCCCACTCACCTGCTGATCTACGTGCGCTCAGTCGCATCCACAGTGACAAACCACAGTTGACACATCATTGCCATACAAACGCGTAACCTCCTCCTCAAGCCGTGTCACCCTGCCTTGCTCCTGCTTGAGGCGCCTACGATCTCGTGCATTTGCAAGTTGCACCTTCTTCTTATCGCTCAACGATGGCCATCTGCCACGTTTCTTACGCATGGTGCTATGCTGTGATCTGTGGTCGACTATGGTCTGAGAATTCTGAATCACAGGCCTATCTCCATGGACATCTCTGCCTCAGCACCTCTTCACAAGGACAGCGTCTTCGCCCGCGATCACGAAGCAGCTTCCGGCGCAGCGACTAGATCTTGGATTGTGGTCTAATCGCGCGCCATCTGGGCCGGCTCTTGAGCAGGGTCACATGCAGCGTGGTGGAAACATCAGACTTCAGTGGGTGTACTGTGTGTGTCAGCGGACAAGTTTAATGTTGATCAGCTATACATAGATGTGGTACATGAATTAAGTCTGACTTTTACGGCCGTCTCTATGTCGTGTGATTGTTTCAGCGGTGGGATTAGGCAAGGTGCACCTGGGCGCGAGCGTCACAAATACAGCTCAATTTGCGATCTGCCCCATCATCTGGGCACGCTCAGAGCACAGTATGATATACTTTGGTATATTGTCGGTGTTGATTGACCGTGATCTGCGTCTACGCGTGCAAAGGGTGCCCTGGTGGGTGCCTCAGATGAGGCGACTTCCAAGCCTCACCGACACGCGGTCGGACGCTGCCGCGCAAACTCCATTGATAGAATCCCAGATAACCCATTATTTGATGGATCTGCGGCTTCAAAAAAGCCTGGGGGTATCCGGCGTCGCCGTGCTCATGCGCGCCATGGAAACCCCCGTTTTGGGGGGGGGTTACCATGTAGTAAGTGTGCCCTGTCGAGCGATCGCATGCATGGCGCGTCACCAAACATTGAATGTGCCCATGGGCTCGAGCGTGAACTGACGCGCACTCCATCTGTCGTACTTGTTATTGATGGATATTGCCGCTGACATGCAGCGATTGTGATGCTCACTTGTCGCCGAGTCCGCGTGGTAACCGCTCTTGTGCTCTCAACTCAACACCATCAGGAAAGTTGCGATTTTTCATTCACACAGCGCTAAGGAACTGAGACATGATGGACGGGTTTATGAACTTTGTGTCGGTGCGGACCGGTGCTGATAATATACGGCTTTGCGCCTTTGAATACGGATGCCAGGTGTTAAGAAACGTCTCAAGACGCATGCTTCCGTCGGGACTGGTGCAGACCGCTCGCATAACCCAGACGGCCAAGGAAGGTAGTCACCTGCAATTACATGCAGGACATCGGCGATCACGTCAAGCATGGCGAATTCGAAAAGCTCCTGGGGGTGGCAACTGACGATCCTAACAGCTTCATGAAGACCAAAGGGCAAGAGGTAGGCAAAGAGATAATGAGCAAGCTCATGCACTCAGTGTATGAGGATGATGGCCTGGAACCACCTGGGGGCGGTGTCGGTGCGCGCCACACGCAGAAGTCAATCACGAACTGTGCCACAGAGTCCAGCGCTGACATGTGCTGTCGCACGGACTCCGATCAGGTAATAGCAGACCAGCAGTCATGACAGTTGAGCGTTGTGTTCATTACCCGCGCTTATGAAACGTCCTGACTGCAGATGAGCTGTTGCATTCGTTCGCGGCCGGGTTGTCGGAGACCAAAGCTCTCGCTTCTTTCGGCGAAAGCTAGCCATACCACTTCCACCGTTTGCACAGAGTCTATCTCAAAATTATGTGCACGTCCTGCCGAGCATGCTGATCCGGTGCGCATGCAGCTACTCGTTCTTTGACTCCAAAGGACCTGGTGTCCAACGCGGGGCTAGGCGAAGGCACGCTGGGCAGCATGCTCGCGCCTCTGGTCGCCGGTATCGTGGCATCAATCCAGGAGAGCGGCGTCAAGGACGAGATCGTGCAATTTGCGCAGAAGCGCGCCTTCAAGACTATCGAGGAGCATTCGGCGATCATTTCAAGCCATGGCGAGAAGTGCGCTCGACTCACGCACCACCGCGGGGGCAGTGTGTGCATCACCAGCCCTTTCATATTTTACCAGCTGGACAAGGACTAGCTCGTCTAATGATCCGCTCGATGCCGCACGGGAATCAAGTACTGGCGCACATTGACATGTTTTACCCACCTCCAGCGACCAGCTTGCACCACTGTTGACCTGCCTAAAACTCGTGTAGCAAAC
>JALKAD010000201.1:461399-478684 GCA_024500015.1 Ulva compressa | reverse complement strand
ACAGCACACACAATGCAGCAAGCCAAGCTCTGCCGACCACAATTGCTGCAAGTCAACGTGTCAACACAGAGATCGGGGCGGCTGCAACTTGAAGACACTACTTCAGCACAGCAATAACAGCACAGCGTGGCCGCAATGTCACAAGCTGCCTGTGCAGCTTAATAATACGGCTATGATTGAGTGCAACTGTAAGTCAAATCGGCATTGCAAACGTTTGCTGATGGCCGTGCCGCACATCAAGGCCTGCGGCAGTCCAGTGTGGCTCTCCGGCCCGGGACACATCACCAAGTCATGGACAAAGCCACTGTAAAATGTCACTGCAGCAGCTCTGGTGTATTCTTCATGGTGTAAGGCGCAGCAGCTCTGTTGCCCTGGCGTTCGCATGCATGTCATTTTCATGTCTTGCGCCTGCGAGGGGTCCAGCGCGGCCAACCTCCGCGACTGCAGCGGAGCATCCAACAGGCCTGCTCCTGTGGCCTGAGGGCAGCGAGCTGACAGTCGGCCTTGCAGCACAGGTGCCGGCGGGCCAGCTTCCGCAGGCGGTCGCCATCATGCCGCCACTAGTGGGCCCGCTACCGCTACCGCTACCGCTACCGCTACCGCTACCGCTACCGCACGCTCGGCCCGGTGGGCACCACGTGGTACCCTCTGCTGCGTTTATTCCACAGGCTTTCGCACAATATGCCAGACATGCTGCTCGGGTTTGATGCTGATTTTGTTGATGAAATGAAAAAGAATGACAGCAACTCGGGCATCTTACCAGAGCCGGCTTAGGCACCCCTGCATGCGCGTAGGGGCGACGGTCTGGGCAAACTGGATATTCAATCGATCAGGCCTGAGCGTGGGCATCCATGGTAGCCATGCACAAAACAACGCCAAAGCCATGTCATGTCGTAGTGTCAGCAAGCATACGTGACACGGGGCATGTGCGCACGGCAGCTCGCATGCATCCTCCTACATCGCACCTGAAGCCACATTGCGGCAGCCGCAAGCGGTTGCCCCATTGGACCTCATGTGCTACGTGCTGTGCTACGTGCTGTGCTACGGCAACGTCCTGTTAGAGCATTGCAGTCAGCCTCACGAGCACGCGCGTGCTGCGTGCCGGGTTCTACGTGCAGTGTGCTGCGTGCTGTGTACTTTCTGCCAGCGGCGATGGAGCAGCGCCTCCCACCTCGGGTGGGCGGCTCAGTGATGCACGCTCCGGCAGCTTGAAGCCTGGCTCAAGCCTATGCACATCATGCTGCATGCTCGTGAACTTCTACTGAATGCCTCGGGAGTGCGGCAGGTGCAACCCACAAGCTCTGCCGGGGATGGACCACTGCACAGAGCTCCTGTGCCGCAGCGTGTACAGCGGAGGCCGTCAGCTCCTAGGGGGCCTGGGCGGTCCCTCAGCCGGGTGGTAGAGTGGTGGTACAGTGGTGGTGCACTGGCAGTGGTGGTACAGCGTCAAGTCTTGTTGCGAACACACTATCACAGACGGCTTGGAGACCAGGACAGGGCGCCAGTTGGTGCTGTTGAATGATTTACGGGCGGCTTAGGCTATGTCAATTCTTACCAGGGGTATCCCCAAACACCGCATTCCCAAAGATTGACCGGTTTGGCCGAAAACGGCAGGTTTCCCAAAACTCCAAAAACAGGGCTCCAACCTCGCGAGGTCAGGCCTCGTTCCAACCCAACGCGCGCCAGCGTCCCCAAATCATACGCAACACCAAACAAATTACAAATGGATTGCGTCGGCATGATTTTCAGCTATGATATCACTTCGGGCCGGAGCTTCGTGGCTGTCACGTCGCGAACGGCGACTGGCTGCACCCACGAAGCTTACGGCTCATTGATGATGGAGTGTATGATTCTGTTGTTAAACCAAGTATATACACAAGAATTCGTGTAGGGCACTGATCATGTTGGAGGTGTGACTCCAGTAGCACTTGGCTGAGGCTGCGTTGGTGCCCCAAAGCCTGATGTAGAGGTGGCACATTACCGGGTTGCATCCGACACCAGTCATGCAAGTAAATTGATGAGAATTGATGCTTTTTTGTATCGTCCGTTTCGCCAGGACGTGCTATGTAGGCACGGCCAGACATGGCTAGCAACTGCCACAACCAACAGGTAGAGATCATCTCCAACTTTGCTGGCTATAATCGGCCAACACAGCGTTGACTCGTTTTATCATTGCGTACTGAAAATCAATCAGTTGCCAATGGCACATAGCATTGAAGCACAAGGCACTCCATTGATCAGCACCAGCTAACAGTAGTTGAGAATGCACACGCGCGCTGCGCACACACATGTGGTAAAGAAATGTTTTCCGTCAAAAATAGATCTGACTGCTCATTGCACAATGCTGCGAAATCTATGCGGTGCTGTGTTGCTGCTATACCGTCAAACATGATTTGCCCCGAAAATCCAAGATAACCGCACCAGGTCTAGGTGTCAGTGCTTGTTCCAATCAGCATCTGCTGCCGGTGCCGTATCACAGCTCGAGTTCCCGGCAGCTGCGCCAGATCATGTTGTACGGTTCAGGACCGCATCGCATGCAGTGTTTAAGCGTGGCTTGGGGCGCTCATGCAATGTTGACGCACACTCACCTCAACTGTGGAACACTCACCTCAACTGTGGAACCTGCATGTGACCTCTTGGGATCGAGCCTGTGGGACGGCTCAGCGGGTCTAGGACCTTATAGAACACCCAAAGAGAGTCTGGGATACATTGTCGCCTTTCCTCAAACCCTCTTGGCCCGAAGATGCCACATGCCACTTTCTACACGCTCCAAAAACGAATTTGTAGACCTTCCTCAAGTTCCAAAACATGCCCTACAATGAGCCCAAGCTCGGTTTGTCATGTTTTTGGTGTCTTCAACAGGACTACACGTACCATCAGGCTGAGCCCCACCCTGCCGGAAGAACTCCAGCAGATGCCATGTGTGTTGGACAGCAGAGACAAGGGTCAGGTTGCCTCGGGCTGCAGGCATTCAGTGTTGCAGGACAGACCACTTTGCCAGGGCCTCATGCTTGCTTTCTCGACTTGTTGCACACAGTGCTCGAGGCCCGCCTGCCTGTTGTTGAACGCATTCCATGACCAGGCAAGCATCCGGGAAGGTCTTTTTCCAATGCGAAAAACTTCTCCAGTACAGCAGGGTACTGCCATGCATCGTACAGTGTAGTGTGTTGGCGAAGTGAAGCTGTGCTACGCGATCTGCTAGTCCTTCGAAGGCAACCGCTGCTTAGCTTGAGACTTGATCAGGAGCTTGTGCAGCTCAGGGCACACCCACCACTTGCACAGTTGTGTCCATTCATGCTCACGCCGTGTGCAGGTGCTTGTGCTGCTTCTCTTTGTGCTGCTTGCTTGATTGCTCCCCTCGTTGCCACTGATGCAATGATCTGTCAGTGTTGTGGCCTTGCATGACAACCACCGTTGCTGCTGCACCTCCTGACTTGCACGCCCTCGCTTTCATGTCTGCTGTACGGTTCTCAGGTTGCTGCTAGCAAGCACGGCTATGCCGTCTGTCACCGATTGAATCTGCCACAGCATGCTTGCCAAGCTACACTGGGATGAGGCAGAGGCCAGCAGCCTCTGCCATGCACCCCTGCCACCTATGCCTCTGGCCAGCGGTAATGGGCTGTCAGTTGTATGCACACTGCATTGCGCCCATACCAACCATGCTTCTGGCAGGTAGGGCTGGGCTGTCAGTTGTCGCCTCTGCGACGTGGCAACAGGAGTTGCAGACGACCCTGGTTTGCCCCTGGTGTGCGCTGCAGTGCAATGCAATGATGCACGGCATGGCAAAGCTTTACCAGAGTAGTTCAGTTGTGCTTGATGCCAACAAGGTCTGCCTGCGGATCACCTGTGGACAGGTGGGCCCTGCTGCCCATTCCATCCTCCAGCCACCTGCGCCTTGGAGTCGTCTGGGGCTCACAAGCGCTCACTAGCCCCGAGATGCTCAGCTTCTCAATTAGCGAGCAATGACAGAAGCATTCTCTGATGGAGAGCATTGTAGTAGCATGCTGTATCACTGGGACTGTGCAAGCGTGGCAAGGAAAACAGACTCAATCATAAATGATGATGCTATGAGTCATCTGCGCAGGCTCAGCTGTGGGCCCCCCTCCTTGACTGACCCTTGACTGACCTGTGCAGGCCGCAGCACTCACCTCCGACCTCCAGGAAAGCTCTCGTCACCATTGAAACTCATCAAGGGATATTTACGTATGCTCAGTGTTGGGTCGTGAGTTCTGTGCTGAGATTTCTGCAGCATGAGTAAAGCCCTCAGCCCATGTGGCGTCTCAGTCCACCTCGTCTGTTTGGTACTGCACATGCAGACCTGCCCACACAGTGCTGTGGCTGCTGCAGTGGACATATGATCGATGACTACTTCTGATGCGGTTTTGCTGTGTGCACATCCAGATACAGCTGTAGTAGTTCAAGGTGCTGGTTCTACACATCTCACAGCTGTGTCACATGGCACACCAGTTGCAGGGCAAGCAGCTCAGGCAGAAGTGGCACGCTTGGCTGTTGTGCTCAAGCGCAACATTCTCAGCGAGTGAGGCATGCGCGAACACGGTGAACAGTGGGAACACGCGGTGGGCAATATATATGGTGCAGTGGAGTGCTGAGCAGTTTGTGCACATGCATGGCCCGTCGTAGATGAACCTTCACGGGACGCTCCCCAGATCTGCAGCAACGAACTTTGCGATCCTTTGAACTGGGCAGCGGGGCAGGGCCGTGGGCCGTATTGGAACTGGCGCTTTCAAGAACGGCGATACCCGCCCGACTGGCAAACAACAGTGCACACTCGACGTCGACCGACTCAAGTCCGCTCGACAGAGCCGGCCTTATCCTCCAGAACGCATGCTGATTGATCAGTTGCGAGGGGAAGATCTCCGCTCCATGTAACCCACGCATCAGTTACAACCGCCTGATTTGGGTGATGGCGGATGACCGGGTCGACTCGATAGCCGGGCATTCGGGGCAGCTAGCAACCGACTGCTCAATTCCGCCATGCCGAAGATGAAACCATCAGCAGTGCGCTGCAGTGACGGCCACCCCTCTCCAGCCCCAACCAATGAAACGTGGGTTTTGCTAGCATCGCATGTGTCACACAGTGATAGATCTAGGACCCAGCAGCGCCGAGGCAACGCATGTGGCATGTGCCTGCTCCACTGGGTGGCACCCGCTGCAGATGCACGTCCGCCTGATCTCGGCAGGCTGCATTGTGCCTTTTGAGGGCAAACGCTCATCACATCGATTGACCTGCAGACCATTCTCGTTGCCAAGTGTCAGCAAATGGCTTCTTGCTTGCGGATGAACCTCCGACCAGAGCACATATCTCCACGTGTACCAGAACCCGGGGCCCGGCTAAACCCGGGGCCCGGCTATAGCCGGTGCACCACGGCTGTCTTGCCTTCACGCCCCCATGCGTGCGTGAAACATGTCATCTCAGTGACCATGCCCAAGGCAGCTAGCACGCACGCATGATACCACACACGTACGCAACTCCCCTGCACGGCTGGAGGCGCGCACCCAATCCCGGGCAATTGCCAACCAGTGGTTGGATGTGATCTGGGCCAGCACCTCCAGCTTGACTCAGGTAGTACGGCGCTACTAGTGCCGGTTTTGACACGTTGGCGGCCGTGGCAGGCCCGCCGCATCGCAACTTGAGCGCGCCACAGCTGCCCGCCCCCCGCCGCCTGCTGCGCCTGCCTCCCCCTCGTCTCACCATGTGGCAATCTGCCCGTCTCTACTCAACCATGCCACGCTGCCGCTTGTAGCTTGCACGAGCAGCACCGAGTGTTTCCTCTCCGGGGCCTGCACTGTACATAACGAACGTCCCTGATACAGGCCTTCACAAACGGCCAGAGCCGTTGTAAGGCATGCATGAGGCACAGCCAAGGCATACAACAGCCATAGTTTTGGTTAGGCCCGCCGCTGTGCATTGCGAGCTGCCCCCTGCCTGGAGGCCGCACGCACCACATGAGCCCTACTAGGCCGGCATGAGAGCCCTGGCGTCATCGCAGCACCGCCCGGGCCTGCAGCCGCATCTGCAGCAGGCGTTGCCCCCACATGCACCCGCCGTGCGGCGCTCTGCCCTGGCAGCGGTACTACAAAGTTGCTCACACTCGCAGTAGCAGCAGCAGCACAGCAGAAGCAGCAGCACAGCAGCCGCAGCACGGTATGCAGGCCACACCAGTGCCGTGCAGGCCGTGAGATGCCTTACGTCTCACTGCGAGACTCTCGTGAGTACTGTGAGCGTTTCTGTGCGCAGCTTACTACCGCCTCCCCCACAGGCACTGCAGTTGTGTGACTTCGTGCTCCAGCAGCAGTACTTGATTTTAAACGGCTCGATCTCTTCAACGGCAGCTCAACATGTGCACAACAGCTCGATTATGTCCAGCACCTCGGTTGCAGCTGCATTAGTGAGCAAGGTAGCTGAGTTTGCGGAGCGCATCGAGTCTGTGGTCTTTAAGGTGGTGGTGCGTACAGGTAGCCGGTGCTGCCTGCCACTACGCCATATGCATGGCCACAGGTGCGAGCGCGAGTGCCGTGGTGGCGCAGCACATGAACAGCAGGCCGCGGCATGCACCGTCTGAATGGCTGCAACCTCTCAGCGAGAGACCCCATGGATGGCAGCCCCTCAGGCATTGCCACATGCATTGGAGGAAGGGAGGAGGCGCACCGAGGCCTCAGGGCCAGCCCTCAGTGGGCCAGACTCAGCTGCAAAGGCGATCCACAGGATGCGTGTGTCCACAGCTGGCCCAGCGCGGCTCGGCAACGGTCGCCAGCACGAGTCTAGAGGCTCTTCGCAGCTCAGGGCCGCGGGACGAGCGCTGGGCTCGTGCTGTGTGGCCACCGGTGCCGCATCAACACGGACAGATGGACAGATCAACGCAACACGGACAGATCAAATCTTCCAGATGGCGCACCCAGGCCACAGCTGCAGCATGCAGGGGAGGCACTGGCTGGCAGCACTCCAGCCACACAAACATTTCAGGTCAATCAGCTGCAGTAAGCCGCACGCCTGCCCATGCTGCCCATGCTGCCCATGCTGTGCACAGCCTGAAGCAGGCATGCTCCTGCCCTGTGGCCCAGCAGCTCACACTTGTCCTGCACCAGCTCTGAGCGCTGTGGGATGAGCAGAAATAAGCAGTTGGAGCACGCCAGCCCGCAGCTGAAATTCGTCAGCTGTTTTTTGTTCATCCAGCCACGGGCAACTGTTGGTTGAGGTGGTAGCTGCGCACATGGGGCATGCTTGATGCTGTGCCACCTGCTGTCCCTCCATTTCTGCACCTGGCTTCACCTCACTCATGCGCCTGTGCCAACCAAGCAGCTGCCACATCCAGACATGTGCACACAAACGACAAGATCTGCCAGGGCCTCCCCAGGACAGTGCTCCAGGTGGCACTGCACAGTTGGAGGACCTGACAGGCATGGCGCTGGCATTGCAAGTATGCAGTGCAGACCAGGAAGTGCTCATGGGCATGCCACATGAAGCACTTTTTCGGGGACACAAGCCAATTTTAGTTCAATTTTTCAGGGACATCTACCATTATTGTTGGCTTCGTGTGGCATGCCCCTGAGCGAAACACACATGTTTGAAAAATTGGCCCAGGCTTGGCCCAGGCTTGGACCAGGCTGCTCAACTCAACAACCAGCGTTTTCAACTCAAACTCTCACTCAACACAAGCACAGGGGGGGGAACATGCGGTTCGCATAAAAACTTTCCAGAGATAAAGACAATGTTCGACATATCGGGGGAATAGAGAACGCAGAGCTATAGTTTGTCCGAATTTGGCGTTGATTGTTCAGTACAGATTGTTCAACAGAACCAGATTCATTCGACATGGGACTCTTTGAAACCTTGTGCAGATTGTGTGATCATTGACTTTAGGATTGTGCTCAGTCAAGCAGTCAGCAATAGCCCTCATGTTACAGTGGGAAGGCTGTGGAAATGGCAACCACGCAGTTGACACCTGCCTACTGTCAAGCTAACACAAATATGTTACTGCTCCCGATTGCTACAACTCCAAATATCAGATTGGAAAGACCTGCACCCCACGCCCTCGAGCTGAGATACCTGCACAAGCAATACAAACGTGAATTGCCGTGATCACATGCACACATGCACACACGGTAGCTGTATACAGCTGTACCTGCCACCTGCCACCTTGTGATCACGGTACGATGGCTTGATGATATGTGGAAAGATGGCATGCGCATCGATTTGAACGCAACCCCCATCCAAACAATCAGAGCAATGCAGCAGCAGACTGCAACGGTGCATGCAGGCCTGCAGTGCTGCTCTCCTACATCTTTGCCTCCATTGCGGCCGTATGCGCTGGGCAGGTGGAAATTCACACGCAGCGACTCCGGTGTTCATACGCACCGACTCCAGTGTCTGCATAACACTGCAAGAGCTGTATAGGACATCCACAACACTGTTGGCTGCACAAATTATCCAAGTGCGCTTGGGGGAGACAGCAGTGTCCAGCTATGCGCAGCTGTCAAAACACACACTGACGATTCAGCTCAGTTGCCAACACCCACGCAGGGTGTCCCAATAAGCACTACAGTCATGCCAGCACTGGTTCGGAGTCACATAGGCGGCTATGCTCACACCATGCGTGACATGACTGTCGGAGCAGTTGAGGCCATACGGCCCTCAGCGCTGATCAGCCCACACTCCAACATTTACATGCACAGGGAAAGTACAGGAGCTTGATGACACCGTAGCATCACAGCCCAGGCAGGTTGAATACATTGGAACAACCTGTTGAACACCAAGAAACGCTAGGTGGCAAGGGTGATGGGGTTTGACCAGTCCGCTGCTGTGCGACAGAGACCACGGGTGTGCTTGGGTCAGTCTAGAATCCACCAGCAAGAGACATCATTGTACATCATGGCAATCCATCGATACGTATCAATGGCGTCGTGTTGCACGCGGTAGTCTACGCAGTGGTCCAGCACAGAGCACAGTCGCGACGCATGGTCTCGGAAAGTCCACGCAGGGCCTCGGACGCTCCATAGGGAACCCGCTAATTGATCCAGCAACAGTGCTGGTGCAACCGCGTGAGCATAGCAGTGGCAATGCAATCAAGTCGAAAGAATGGAATGAAACCATCACGTACTGTCCGCCTTCACTACGTTCGAAAGCCTTCAACACAGCTATGTAATGACGGTCAGCACGTCACCGCTTCAGCAATCGAGCTGGCAATACAATTGCTGTAAAGGCTACATCGCAGCTTGCGCTGCATGGCGAGCAGGCTCTCCGGATCCAACAGGCAGCCCGTTGGCAGCTGCGTTCGGTCACGGAATCGAATACATTCTAGAGCGAGACGTTGCCAGCAGAACTTTCACATGGCGTTGCCAAAATTTCGAAGAGTGCATGGTGCAAAGCTGTGCGCGAGGGTCTATATAGGTCACACCTGTGCGTGCGCATTCGCGGGGCGCTCACAAAGGCGCTCGCTGCAGAACAATAGCAGCAACCGCCAAAACATATGTAAATCACTGATTTATTGCATGCTGCTTTTCACAGACGCGTGCGATGGCGTGTGCGGCCCTGGGCCACAATCGTTTCCGCCTCTAGTTACTTTAAGTTGGGTTAGACCGGAACATTGCACATGCCAAAACTGGCAGCCCAACAGAAGAGTGCACACAGTTGCACTGTCATGCTGGCCCAGATCGGGACCAGATCTAGATGCTGCTGGCTCAGCTGCAAGCTTGGTTTGAATTGGGAAGGGTGGCGGCGATGGCTTCAGGCAGAGTACACTGACTCAAACGAACTCGGAGTTCTGTGGCAGAGGGCTCTGCTGTTCTACAGCAAGTACAGCTGTGGCTCAGTGGCTGGGGGCGGTGGCAGGCCGGGAGGCATGCTGCACTTCGAAGGCAGGCTGACATTTCAAAAATCAGGCACAGGGCAGGAAAGCAGGCTTGGCAACACAGTGCAGGCAATGGAGCCAAGCTTGGAGGTACAGCCAGAGCTTGCAGAGGCATGCATGCAACCATATATACATGTGGCACGCCATGGGCACAACTGCAATCTCAACAGGGTACATGGCAGAGGCTCCTCCACAGAATCCAACTTCAACTACAATTCATTCTATCTGAAAATTCAATGTACAAGGTTTGATGCACACAAGGTCGCATGGCCAAGGTCAGGGGCCACACTGCATGTCAGTGTGTTGCATCGAGAGCAATGCTGGAGCCCAGCAGCATGGGCAACAACAAGCGAGCAAGCAAGCAGGTAAGCAAGCAAGAAATCGAATCCCAGCAAGCGGCTGGCAGCAAGCAGCAACATGTAAAAATCCATCAACTTTTTCATGTCAGTGCCAGAGCGGACAGTGATCAACCTCCAGCAGTCCCCTCTTGGCTTGCTTGAAAGCAGCACACCTTGTGCGTCTACTCTCTCCAGCACCATCTCCGGCAGCCACACCGCCAGGACGTGCAGAGTACAGGCATCGGCCTGTTTATGTGTTCATGCACAGCAAGGGGCCCAGGGCCGGTGCATCATGCATACATCATGTAAACAGCTAATCTCAGCACTCGGCACTCAGGTGCACGCCACTCAGTCATGCAGCACGTGCAATCCGGCAGGACAAAGCGATCCGGCAGGACAAAGTGAACCGACAGGACAAATGGATTGCATGCGATCCGGCAAGACGATCGATCGCAAGACAGACGCACTGTGTTCATCGCCTCATGCATGGATGTGCATGTATGGATGTGCATGTGGACGCTTGCCTGGCTCGCCGTGAAGCGGGGTGCTGGTGGGGAGTGCCCAGGCACCATGGTGGGGAGTGCTGCAGTGGTGGGATGCTTGGTGCAACACATGCCGCTGGAGCTTGGTCTTGCTTGGTCCTGTGCCATCGGCCACATATTATGCAGGCAAGGGTTTTGCACTGACCATGTCAAGGCCTCACCAGATCTGGTCATTACAAACCAGCCACACGCAGCTGGCAGCTGTGCAGACACAGTGTCAGTGTGAAGGCAGAGGGTCAGCCAGTGTTGCCTCCCAGTGGTGGCCCCAAAGTGCACAGCTCTTCCAGAGTCATGTTGTTAACAGGCTGGGACGGTGTGCTGGTTGGCAGAACTCCCCTGGCTCTGCAGGTGTGGTGTCACGCATGAACTGTCAAGCGTACACTGAGTTGTTTGCCACGCTGCTGCTGCTGGTTCTGCAGTCATGCAATGTGCCAGGCTCCAGGCCTGTGTCTCTGGGTCTGGGTGGAGGTCTGGGTGGAGGTCTGCATGGAGTGACCTCATGATGTTCTGGTGGCAGCTGCCTGCCTGCCTTTCCTCCTGCTATTGGCTCACTCTGCAACCAGGAACAGGGCTTGCCTGAGAGTTGCCTGGCAGGGCATGGTTGTGCGTGTGTGTACAGGAACTAGCTAACTGCAGAGGCCATTATGGCAATGAGTGGCACACGGCAGAGCATCTGAGCAAGTGCCTGCGAGTGCTGAGGCATGCATGCTTGCTTCCCAGTGTGGCAGCGATCACTAGTGCCCTGGCCAGCTGGGCCTGCAGGGGCAGGGCCCTTGTTGGCCTGTGGGCACAACCAGCACATCTGCAGGCCTCGCTGCTGGGCTCCTGCGTTGATCTCTGTACAGTAACACGTTGGCAGGCCAGGCCAGCCCAGGCTCCCGCATGCAATCTGTGCAGCAGCGATGCACAGGGTGGCACATCATCTTCCCTGGTCTCCTGTGCAATCTAGGCAGGTGCAGCTGGCCAGCATGCAGGCAGGCAGTGGCATCCTGGTCTTGGACTGCTGATCAGCAGTCACAGTGCTGTAGCATGGTGCGGCTGCGGTGCACTGCCGTGTCCAACATGTTCAACATTGTAGGTTAGACAGATCTGTGCTGCAGAACGATGCAGACTGGAGACTGCTGAGCCCCGTCAGAGGTCAGAGGCGTGTTTCTGTGATTGCAGCTGTAAATGGTGCTTGGGGTACATGAGTAAGCTGTTCACACTCTGCTGTGAATTCACCCAGAAACTGCCAAATTTCTAGATCTTTGCTGCAGATCTGGCACTCATGGCATGACAGGGACAGAGCCTGAATTTTCAGGCCCGCTGTCCCTGACGAATTCAGGGTGGAATTACTGGGCCCCTGCTCCGCGTGCCGCAGGACACTCGGATATCGTTCGACACAGCCTTGGAAACTGCGGTGCATCGGGTTGATCTGCAGCCAGGCACGAGGCCCTGTGGCCACTTTTCGCCTGATGCACTCAGCCTCGTGCACCATTTTGTTATATGGCATTTGATGACTGTCCTGAACCACCTCCACAGCTCCTCATGAAGCATGGTGTGAAAGTTTCATGTACTATGAAGGAGGCCCGTCCTGCATGATGCAAGATGACAAACTGGCCTTCCCTTGAATGCTCCAGGATGCATCCTCTGCCCACCCACAGTGCTGGCTCTGCACAAGGCAGCTACAGAGAGCAACTTGGCAGTAGCCCATGCACACTGCTAGCCCACTGCTGACACGGAGCCCGCCAGTTCTCCAGCGCAACTGCCCGGGGGGAATAGCTGCAGTACCTTGCTGCAGTTCCTCCCTGTGACCTGGTGGGTGGCAGTTGCAGCTGTGCATGCAGAACCAGCTGTGCCTGGGCAGGATAACTGCAATCACCAAGACAATCATCCAGTGTCACTGAGAGAGTGCACAAGGACACACAACTTCCAGCGTGCATCGCAGCAGCAGCAGCGTACAATGAGACGAACGTGACCGTTTCAGAAGCTGGATGGCTAAAGCAGTGTGATGTGCCAGTTCCTCCCAGACAGAGAAATTGAGCTGCACGGGCTTGGTGGCGCTTATGGAGCAATATGAGCATAAACGGTTGCCATATTGGTCGCAGGCCCGGGCAGCGGCTGCTGGCTTCCCGTAGATGCTGGCGAGGTGCGCCTGAATTGCTGGCTTGGGACCGAGAGGCAGTCAAGCGTGGGAAGCTTTACTGGAACACACAGTCCGGCATCGCCATCACGAGAAGGCCGACCTGCGCCTGCACGAAACACAGTTGTGTAGGTCTTCTGTTGCACCTGTTCCTGCAGCTGCATAATCACGGATGGCACGGACGGGCTGGCGTGGCAGGGGCATTGACAGTGTTTGCGTGAAACGTGACATCACAGCGACGTTGCCCTGACACACACCCGAGAAATGTGGTATTTGTGGGTAATGATTTCTGGATTAAACCGATACGCATGGGATCTGGCCTCATGGCGCGAGCACGTGCAGCCCAGGCCCCGATGTGTACGATCGAAAATACATGCACATCGGCGAAAGCACCTGTCATGGCCGATCTGAGACGAGTTGGCCCCGTTTGAAAGCACCAGCCACTGCAAGACATATCACCGATGCCTGGCCGCCTCAGCCAGTCACTCCTCTGTCAGTGTACACAGTCAACGCTGGATAATCGCTGTACATCTGTTCCCATCGTCTCACGCCGCTGCTCAGCCGTAACGCTGCCCTGACTGCACCGTTGGAGGATTAAAACACCCTTTGAGTAGCAATTGATTCTCCGTATACATCATCGGGGCTTCCTCGTCGATGCAAGCCGGCGCGAGGCTCAACAGCTGGGCCGCAAACAACAACGGCGCCCGCTGGTAGCCACGCCCCAGTCCAGGAATCGTTCATGGTGAGTAGTCTGCTGACATCCGACCACTATTTTGACACTCTTTCTGGCCGACCCGTTGACCCGCAGGTGGCTGTCAGCCCTTCGCCCTTCTGGCTTCCGCCAGCGCCAAGTGGCTTCCCACGAGGTTTTCCCTGCCGCGAATGCCACAGCGGCAGTCTCTTGACGCGTCAGCAACATGCTTGCCACACACCCCCAGGCAAGCAGAGCAGGCGACGTGCTCAATTTGTGCTGCGTCTGCTGTGTTCGGGGCCGCCCAGCGCGCGGCCTCGTGTGTTGCGATGGCTTCGCATCGTTTCACAGGTCGCTCTTGCTGTGAACAAACGCCCATGACGCTTGGTGGCGCGTCACCGCCGCTGTCGACGCCGCTTCGACTGCACTCTCCGTGCAATGCAAAGGGGTCCTTGTCCAAATCGTTTCTCGTGCGTTTCCATGTCACCTACTACCATTTGAGCGCCTCCATCGCGCAGCGAAAGTAACGTTGTCCGCGCGGCTCTACCCGAACGGATAGCGCAACTAGATGCTGTCGCAGCAGCTGCGATTGCCCCGGGTGTGGGTGACGGGCACGCTCGGCTTGGCGCGTTACGCGTCGCACAAGCTTGCATCTGATTGCCCATGTTTCCGGCCGAACACCGCATCTGAACCGACGTGCCATGCCTGCCAACGGGCCCCGTCAGCTCCCTCCAGCTTCTCGTCACGCCGCATGAGCACTCACCGCAGCCGCACCTGAACCGTCTCTGAGCCCAGCATCATCCGACGGCATCATGCCGCAGCCCAGCCTGACCTGCTCCGTCTGTCCTGCGCAGGTCCACGCAGCAGCGCTCTTGGCATGAGCTATCCCGGCGCATCGAACACGCGGATTCCAGCAGCGCCGCAGCCGCCTACAATGCCGTTCTCTCTCCCAGAGCCGCAACGCGACACCTCCTTCCTTCCACATGCTTCCAACATCTTTGCACAGTCGGGCCTGCGCCACCTCAAGGGCCCCCTCCCCCACATGCCCAGCCACCCCCAGGACAGTCGACGACTAGACACCACCATATCTCATGCATACAGCTCCCGCCACTATCCAGCCAGTGACATCCACTCCTCCCACAAGCCCGGCCCAGGCCGCGGCTGCAGCAGCGGCAGCGCTGCTGCGAACGGGCTCGCGGAAGACCTGCAGCTGCTCAGCGTGAACGGCACAGATGATGCGCGTTCCCTGTCGACCTCTCCGTCCCCCTCCCCGCGCCCCCCGGGCTCCCGCAGCGCGCCGTACGCGCCCTTCCCCCAGTCCGCCGTCACGCTGCCGTCGTTGCGCGCGAGCTGCTGCGCCTCGTCCGGAATCTTCAGCGACACAAGCAGCGATTTCCCTTCCTCCGCAACGTACACGGCGGACGCTTCGCCCGGCCGCAGCACAGCAGGGCCCCCGTGGTCCGGCGTGAGCCCCCCGATGAGCCTGCCGCTGCGCGGCGTCGCCGGCGGCCCTGCGGCACCGGATTCACAAACACAGTCCCCGTCATGCACGATGCCCAAAGCATGCGATATCCGGAGCCCCCGGCCGTCCAGCCGGCGGCCAGCTCGAAATCCATTTAGATCGCCGCCGCCATCTGTGGTGCGACCCGCCTCCACATGTCCACAGCGCCAACTTGCAGCGCGTCACCACCGACCTCATTTCTGCTGCCCGCCCCCACTCCGACAGTGCTGCCGCATGTGTGTCTCATGCACATGCCGCAGGAGAGGCATCGCAGGACTATCCTCGGCACAGCAGAGACTGCCCATGATAGCCCTGCGATGCCTCTCCTGCAGCATGTGAATGAGTCTGTCCCATCTGTTTGTTGTTTCCGGCGAGGGGGGGGGAGGGGGGATGTGCAGGAATCCAGACAAGGGGACATGGCTCGCGTAGTGCCCTCTGGTGAGTGTGATTGATAGTGGACAGGCCAGTGCAGAGCCGTGTTGGTTTCGAGATTGACAGCCAGGGATGCATGTCGAGGTGGCTGACGGTTGTGCTGCTTGCAGGGCAGGGCAGCGGGCTCTCGGGATCGTCGGAGCATGCCATCGAGCATGCCCTCACGCATGCCCTCGAGCGCACATGAGGACACTGCGCTGCTCAAGAACCTGCAGGCCTCATTCACAGCCTCTCTGGAGAACACCAAGGTCAAGCGCCACCTGCGCAGGGCCACGCCGCTCTCTGCCCGCCGGCCTGGCGAGAGCTCCTCCCGGCGCTCGTCGGGAGGCACGTGTTCGGCTCCGGCATCTGAAGCTGGTCCTCAAGCGCCACGGAGCCTGCCTGCAATCCCGGTGTCGCAAGGGGCTCTCATGTCTGCTGTTGAGCAGCTGAGACTTCCAGGGCGAGCCTCACTCGACACATCCGGATCGAAGCGGGCCTCACAAGAGCAAGGAGAGACCCGGCTGCTGCTGGAACTTCGGGAGATGTTTGCTCACGAGGTGCAGCGGAAGAACAAGGTCCGGAGGCATGCACATGGCATATGATGCGGCCAGCATTTGCTTCAGCGGCTGGCTTTCGGTTGACTGATTTTACATTGTTCAAATATTCATCGTCACTTCCATAATCGAGTGTCTGGCTCGACTTACTGCCAAGCTGTGTTGACTCCATTGGTCTCGAGCCGGTGTTGCCTCCACGCCGTCGCTCATCGTGTAACTGAGGTCGTCTAAAGTGCATATTGCACTGTGTCTCACGCTTCTGTCAAGCATGTGGAAGATGTGATGACACGGGCAGGACGCCGTCAGCTCGTGAGGAGAGTCGTGCCACAAGGCAGGTGTAACCGACATGACGGCATATGCAAAGATTGCTGCACAGGCCCCCACATTTCACTCGATGATTGTCTAGTGATGTCGCATCATAACGTCGTCATCACATGCCCATCGCCCGGTCACGCGGACTGTTTCCCCGCTGCTACAACACATGACTGCACCACGAAGGGATTACAGCTCTGCCACAGCTGGGAGTCGAGCTGTGCATGCCATTGTAAAACTGATTACATCAAAGCTGCTACTTCTCGCACTCGTATTTCCTACATGACTCTTTGCTGAACGATTTCAGGCCCCACTGTGCTAATGTGCGTGCTAGCACTGCCAGTTGCCACATGCTGTGGGCATGCTCAAGCTGCTGGACGCCAGTCACCTGCTAAACTAGCAATGCCTTTCTGAAGCCCTTTTTGCATGCGCTCACCCCTAGCTTCAGGCAGTTGTGCTGCCTTCTTCAGGCACTCTCGAACGACCAGTTTGTGATCGAACGCCAACTGTGGAATCTTAGACATGGAAAACCATTGAGCTTCAGCAGCATCATCAGCAGCCTGCAGCACAAATCCCAGCAGTAGCACCATTTCTATTGTTTAGCGATACAATTTCCTGCTGGCACCATTGCTTCTTTGCGTTCAATCTATCGCGATCTTTGCAAGCACGCAAGACCATCCAGCTCATGAACATGCCATGAAGTGAGCTCTGCTAACCTTTACACTGAGCGCCTGTGATGGAACGATGGCGACATACGCCACCGTGACTGTCCATCCACGCGGGTCGCGGCCGGGGTCCCCGAACGCGCCAACCTGTTCCAATCGGATTTTCTCCGCAGCAGGATCTACGCTCGTCTCTTCCTGCAGTTCCCGAGCGGCAGCGTCATCCAGCCGCTCATTCTGATCAACGAATCCCCCCGGAAGCGCCCATTGCCCGGCGAAC
>JALKAD010000201.1:431345-441784 GCA_024500015.1 Ulva compressa | reverse complement strand
TTCAGCGCCTACGGGCACAGATGCACAGCCGGCAAACACAGCTGGCAACGCATGGCGGGCAGCGAGAACGTGTCACCGAGTTATACTAAACATCGTGCATTTCATGCATCAAGTGGGGCAGCCAGGCAGCGGGGGCTCAAAGAGATTTATTGATGACTTGGCATGGGAATGAGCGCAGGGAGTGGAGGCAAAGGGCATGTAGGGCGGGGTAGGGGGGGCAAAGGGGGGGCGAGGCAAAGGGGCGCACTTGTCGGTGCCGGTTTGGAGGATGCGGTAGAAGAGGAAGCCGGCGAGGCGCACGCTCCAGAAGGTCGTGGCGATGGTGATGAACAGCGGCCGGTGGTACGACACGACGGACAGGTCGTTGCCGCGCATCGCCGCGATCTGCGTCGCCCAGGCCGCCAGGCCAAACGTGCCACAGCCCTGCAGCCGGGGTGCGTGTGAGGGGCAGGGGGGGGGGGCAGATGTGTCGAGTCTGCCTTGGGGGCTGCTGCGGTGGTGCAGTGGTTGTGGGTCCGGTGGTGGGTCCGGAATCACACAGCATGCACAGTTGCGCTGGTGATGACGCAGGTGGAGTTGCAAGTGCCTCTAATCACGGTAGCAGAAGCGACTACTTCCTCGCAGCTGCAATGCATGCACGGCCCGCCCTCCGTGATTGTTCAACGCAGCACTGCCTTGCGAGGTGTCTAGCGGGGTGGCAGCTGGTGCGCGGCCCCCATGTTTGTGGCATGCCGGTTCTGCAGCGACGAGGCAGCAACGCTCAGAGGGGAGAGGTGTGCTGATGGCAGTCTGGTTGTTAGCATGATTGGCTCGGCTAGGGGACGGGATACCGCGGGAGGGCGGCTCGGCATGTTGCAGCGTGGCCAAGGGCATGGAGCGCACGATGAGGTCAGTGATCTTGTGGGTCTTGGTTACCATCGCGACGAGGAAGCCGACAGTGTTGGTGCCCAGACAGACTAGCCCTGAGAGAACCAGACTGTAGCCTGCACGCAAGCGGTTGTTGCACAGCTGGCCAGTGCACTCGCCACCGCAGACTGGCCATGCAGATTACGTACACGCATCATCGTGTAGAATTTGACATCAAACAAGAGTGGACATAGTTGGGTTTGGCTTGACGATCAGCAGACATTGCAAGACACGCACCTAGGCTACCGGCGCTGAGTCCGAACATCGTTGCTGGAAGGAAAGAGCCGATAGACTGAACCTTGGTTGCGCTTGAATATGCGCGCTTTTGTCGTACCGCGATGTACCAGAAAGTGGTGGACCTGCGCACGTGAACATCTACTTGATGGTGCACTGTATATGGTGCATATCAGATGCGGACCCGGCAGCGGAGGTGCTGGTTATGCCTGCGTGCATCATCAGTCCAGGGCGATGAGTGTACAAACGCGTTCAGACATGGGAACCGGGTACACAGCAAAGCCTGGACTCCAAGCCCACATTTCAAGCATGGGGAAGTGACGAGGACGTTGTAAACATGCTGATGGTACGCGAGATAGGGCCAAAGGCTCCTGGCATGGCCAGATCAAAACACACCTGGTCGGCGTGTACAAGTTGGTACTTGGCTTCGGTCTAGCTGCAAGTTGAGACAGTATATGTCGAGTATGTATTGGACGGGTAGCAGTCGGCAGATATCCACAACACGCTGCGGAGGTTAACCCGGTGTTCACTGATCGCCAAGATGCAAGTAGCAATGAACGCATAGCGCGTAAAATATCATATCACTGGTAAGCAATGCAGTGTTATACCCTGTAAGTATATTCTGGCCGTTTGGTTCGCTGTGCGGCACAGCTGCATGCCTCACTGCTCGCAGAATGGCATGGAGCTCGAGCGGACGAGGCCGTCGCGTGGTGACCACAAATGCATCAAAGGCGTTGAATGCATCGGAGGCGGAACTGGAACCGCGTGAGCTATGAGGCTCTCCCAATCTAATTCAGACACCTTTCCCTCATTCTCGACCGAGGACTTGCGCCGGGAACCTTCGACAAGGCAATGCTCGGTCCGCCTCATGAGCTTGTCACATGTGGGAGCAACACGTGCAGGCCACATCGCGCCACTTCGAATTCCCAGGGACATTCAAGTACGCAAGTTGCGATGGTTGTGCTAGTTAAAGCCATCGACTATGGATACTGCGATTGTGCTCCTGCGGGCGGGTGTTTGACAGAGCTCGGTGCACGTGCGTGTTCGTGCCAGTGATCACCGCCACCGCCCTTGCTAGGCCTTGGCCAAGCTTGGCCAAGCTTGGGCCACGCGGGCAAGCCTGATGCGCCCGTTCAAGCTGAGGCCCCACCAACGTTACATGCCATGCATGATCATGACCCCATACCGATGCCTGCGTCGCTCCGCGCTGGCTCTATGCGTTGACCAGCTGCTCAGAATGCATCGCCAGGGGGGTGGGCACTCAGCCTTCTGGCACTCCCACCATTCACGCGGACACCCGGGACCTATTTGAACAACATTGGGACGTCCATAGGGCATATATACATGCACTGGAGCTGTCTGAAGAGGTTTGGGGAAATCGAGCCGGATTTCCCAATATTGGGACGAGTTTGACGCGAAAAGGGTCCGATTTCCCAATGTTCGTCAAAGACTCCTTTTGAGGATCCCAATCCACTGCGAGTGGTCCCAAAGCACACACAACACCTTAAAATCACTATACTTGCACATCAGTAGGTGATGTGTGGGTGCCACTGTGGTCGGACTGACATAGTGTTGCTTCGAGTTGGTTGGCGGACGTCACGCCGCAGTCAACATGCCGCGTGGCCTCACCCATAAGCAGTACATGCCGCTTCGATCATATTTAAACAATATAGATTCTTCTTATAGTGCTTTGGATGCCCCTTTGTCCGAAGACCATCTGCGGGAGAGTCTGCCTAGGCCTGTTGCCATCAGGCTCGCTATGAACGACCATGGAGCTAACGACCAGGCCATTGAAGACTTCCTTAATTCACAGAGCAAATTACGTGTTGAAGTAAATGTGGTCGAAGGCTGCCACCATGTCTCTCCATTTGACCCCGCTGCTGGCAGTTTCTTGCACAATATGTCCTCTGTGAGACATGGCGTGAAGAGGTGCCTATCTCTTACTGACGTGACCTAGCATCAGACAATGAACATAACAACAATTCAGATCTGTGTTTCTGCGCCTCGTCTTGTGGGTTCTTCATCGCATCATGCCACGTGGCAGCCCAAGCACACAAGGGACGTCCCCCTTTGAATTCACCGCCATGTACGCACCTGCAACCGATGTGTACCTGTGATCAATAGGACAAATACTGCAGTGTCCGATGCAATTCAGCGTGTCCCATGTTGGCATTCCATATTGTCCGACCAAGCCATCCCATTGTGCACTCCTCACCGGCAGCACCACATTGTTCGGCTTGCCATGACATAGGAGGTGATCTTGAACTGTATGTCCTGATTGATTGCCAAATATGATGAGCCATAGCTGCCCTCCAAACAAACAGGCACAAACCAACAGTCTCAGACAGAACCGTTTTTGGCCATATCACCACGCAACCTGAAGCATGTCCCTTGTGACAAGTCAGCATGACAACATAGTGAAGTGGCAGTGTGTCAGGTGTAAGCGTGGCCACCTCGTGGTGACCAGAGGTGTACAGAGGAGGTCATGCATTGACTTCACATTGGGCTGGTCAAAACATATCATGCCGAAGGTGTTTTTGAGGCATCTAAAGGTCTCCTAGGCCAATTGGGGGGGCACTGGGAACACTCAGATAGGATTGGGATGAGTCTGGGGTACATTGGGAAAGTAGGGTCCATTTTCCCAATAATCAGGGCAGATTCGGCCTGAAAGTGTCCGATTTCCCAATATTGCAATTTGAGGCAACAGGCAGCTCCAGTGCATGTATATATGCCCTATGGACGTCCCAATGTTGTTGAAATAGGTCCCAGGTGTCCGCGTGAATGGTGGGAGTGCCAGAGGGCTGAGTGCCCACCCCCCTGCATCGCCATTGTGCTGCGTGACAATCCTGCGAATGCCTGAACACCGCAATACAGAAGCTCCTGCAATGCGGGGAATTCACACGATCCTACTCCTGCAAAGCGTTGCAAAGAGTCCCAATTGCGATGCGAGCCACATGTCATGTTTTTTCATCTGTCACATGCACCACTCAGTGCCACAGTTGCATTCATGGCTGATGCAGCAGCAAGCACCGGGGATCACACAGTATCCCTGTCAAAGCAATTCTGATTGGGCGTAATGGAGTAATGAACATGATTGATTCGGCATCTGCAAGCGCACAGGCAGTTGCTGCTTGCATGACTCTACGTGCAACCCTCGAACCAGCCTGTGCTGCAACATTGCTCGGCGGGGCTGGACACCTCATGCGATGCCGTCTAGTTTTTGGTATGATCCCCTGTCGACTGGCGCAGCTGCAACACAGCGAGAGGCGTGACCTCGGCGGAACCTTGCTGTTCCAAAGTCCGAGTCAATGCGACGCAAAATCGGGGTGCCCATTACAATGCGATGCGGAGTAGTGGTGTCCACTGCAGCATGTTGCAGCACTCACAGCCGCCATACGCCTGCCTTGCATCAACCAGCACATCGTACTTCGAGCCCTCACCGGACACAACCCGGCCGAACCACCCCACACTCCCGGACTGCCAAGGCAGTGCCAGAGTCACCCCCCGACCTGCCGGTGGCTACATCCACACGCAAACACGACGGCCCAGCCGCAAACACGGCGGCCGTGCCGAGCCAGGCCAGCAGCCCTCACGCGTCCGAATCCGCCCGTGGCCTAAACGGCACGCCGCCCTCCCGCCGCGGGCCCCCTTCCTCCCCCCCTCTCTGCTTCCCACCCCCCTCTCTCCCCCGGCCGCCACCCGGCCTGCTCCGGCCCCAAGCCTCCTCACCGCGCCCTCGGCCGCCCCCCCGCCGCACCCGCTGCCGCACGTCCGCACCCTCCTCCGCCGCGTCCTCCCCGTCCCCCATGCCGCGTGCTGCCTGCTTCCATGGCGGCACGTCTACCTTCCCGGCAACGCCCTCCCCCCTCTGCCCCCGTTGTTGGCCGCCCCCTCGCGCAGCAAACCCCCTCGCCTCGCGCTCATCCCCATCGCCGCGCCCAGCCGGCGCGTCTCTGCTGCGGCCGCTCTGGCCGTCCGCGCCGCGCTGCCCACCGTGCCCTCCGTGCTGTGGCCGCCCGGCTCCTCGCACGACTTCTCCGGCGGCCAGCAGCGCGGCGGTCGCTGCAGACTGCCGCGCAGCGCGCACCGCGAGCAGCCCCTCCTCTGGCCACAGCATGAGCGACACGCCGAGCCGCGTCTCGATGTCCCGCAGGCTGCGCATGTGCATGCGGCACGCCGTTCGCAGCTGCTCCGAATACATCTGCACAGCACACAGCACACAGCGTGATCGGCTGCACGATCACACAGCATACGGGGGCGCTCCACACCACGAGCGGCTTTGGAGCACGATGCTTGTGAGTGGCTTGGTCGCATCTGACACACACCACAGGGCAGCAGCCAGCCCCCTCCGGATATTTAGTACCCGCCTTGCGCAAGCTGCCGTGTGAAAGCAGACGCCTCACCCACGCCTGCTCGGCGCCACAAGCGCCACTGCACCCACCCAAGACATCGCACACTCACCCGTCCGCGCTTCCATGCATGCCACATCACATCCATGCGCGCATGCACAGTGCCCCCGCGCAGGCACAGCACGCAGCGGCCTGTCGCATCGCTGACTGGCGCCCGCAGCACCAAACCACCGCGATCCATCGCCGCAGCCTCGTGTATAGGCCATCTGCACAGTGCAGGCCCTCTGTATTCCGCAGCAGCACCCTGGGGCAGGTGGAGGCGCACCTTCTTCACCATGAGGCGCCCCGCAGGCTGCTGCGCCGCCGGCGTGGCCGCCCTCGCCGCCGCGCCAGCAGGGTCAAACACCGCCGCATCGTCATCGCCGCCGGCGGCCTCCACAGCCGCCTCCGCCTCGCCACACCCAGCATCGCCGCCGCTACTGCCACTGCCGCCACCGCTGCCGCCGCCGCTGCCGTTGGTGTCACCATCCGCCTCCTCGGCCTCCGGCGCGCAGCCGTCTTCACCGGCCACACCCTCCGCAGCCTCCTCCGCTGTCGTCAGGTTCCGCTCACGCTGCACACAATCCATACCCTGAACACATGTTGCGACCCTGACCAGTCATGTCCACCACATCCACTCGCTGCACCGACACCGACGCACGGTGTATCGCATGGACGGCAGTGCGTGCTGCGCCACAGCACACAGGGCCGCACCGCAAGCAGCGCCGCGTCGGCGTGCTGCGCCTCCCCCGTGTCGTGTGCTGTGGATGCTGTGTCCACGCTGTCACTGAGATCCACCGCGGCGGCCCACTCCTGCAGGCGCGAACCCGTGGCCGCTGCGGCGTGAGCGAACGCGTCGGCGACGTCGCGCGCTGTGGCCCCCGGCCGCGGCGCGGTGAGCAGCGCCCAGGCCGCGCGGGGCGGCTCCGGGAGGCTGTCCTCGGTGTCCGCGACCCGCGGCAGCACGACGACAGTGGCCTGGAGGGTGCAGGTGTCCTCCTCTATGGCGTTGGGGTCCATCACCCACGCCATGCTGCACAGGTTCACACGGGCCTCATGCTGTGCGATACGCGTGTCATGACAGCAAAAATACCGGCCAGCGCATGCCCTGCTACTGGTCCTGGCTAGTCCTGCATTGCTCACTGCTCTATTCTATCGCCTGAATGCCAACCGTCGGTGAACACGGCCGTCGCAGCTACGCTGGCTAGAGCTCAAAGGCTGTCAGTGTGTAACCAGTCCACGACCAAACAATCTCAGCAATGAACTGAGCGGGTCGCCATGGTCAATGTATGATGGGTTGTCACCTGAGCACAGCCTGCGTGGCGGTGCTTGTATTTGCATGCATGCAAAGACTCGATGCATGCATGCAGGTGATGCAGCGACACCGAGGTGCGTGATGGCGCTCGAGCCGTCCGCTGCACAAGTTCGGTACAACTGGGTGGCGGTGAGAGATACGTTACAGAGTTATGCTCCACAACTGGGTGGCGGTGAGTGTGATTCATTGTGCTGTCAGTGCGGCACCTTTGCGCGGGCGCTGCTTCTGAAGCTAGCGCAGCACTGCCCGGCCCTGCCTCTGCCGAATCCGGCGCGGCAAATTCTGCACTGCATCCAGCGCCGAGCGTTGTCTCAGGACCTCCCCCAAACCCTGTACCACGACACTTTGACCTGAGCACACTTCTGGTGCTGCGAATCCTGTTCAGGAAGAAGAAACTGTTTTTTTGTTTTGGTCACATAGAGATACACGGCGTTACCCAATAAGCGCAACAGCGCACACGATACCAGCACAGCATGATCCCCTGGACATGCATGGCAAAACCCCACTGTGGCTGCACCATGCGTACGGCGTCACCCCTACGCATAGCATCATACGTCACAGCATGACACGCCTGCCTCGCGACAGACATTTTGCTACATGCTGTGCTGCTTGCTGCGGCACTGGCACACAGCATGCACGTCGTGCGGCACAAATTGCCGCACTGTTCGGGTTGGCAGAGTCGCAGCAGGTGGTGCTCTAGGTGGCAGATCACAGGTGCGCTGGCCGGCGCACGCTATGCTATGCTAGCATGCTATGATGCAGCTGCGGCCTTTCAGCCGCACCGCGTACCATTCAAGCACGCGGCGCGCTGCACTAAATCAGGCGTTCGCTGCGGTGCCGCACCTGCCAAGGACACGGCAGCAAAGCCCGGCCAGTCGCGCGGCGCATGGCCGAGGTTGATGCGCGCGAGGGCCGCTGCGTGGATCGCAGCAGGCAGCACGCCGCCGTCGTCTGACGTCACCTCCAGCTGCACACGCATGGGCAGCAGCGACGCAGCATCGACGCAGTCCAGGGCCTGCTCAATGAGGCAGCTGCGCAGCAGGTCCCTCCGGAAGTCCGAGGGGAACCTTCCGCGCAGCGGCGTGGCCAGCGCGACGCGCGTGCTGCCGGCCACCTCGGGCAGGGGTGGGATGTTGCCGTGCGTCATTGCACCCTTGCCCGGCTGCGGCAACGATGCCGTCGCCGACACCTGTAGCCACAAGTTGCCACTGTGACACCCGTTCCCTGGCTGGCGTGTCCAGGACTGGGTGGCATTTGCAAGACGTGATGTGATGTTCACGGCAGTGCTTTGACCAACATGATTCCGGCAGGGCACAAGCGGGGCGCGGCAGAAAAGCCCCGGTGTTGGATCAATGTTGGTTCCACCTGCAGGGCGGAAACTACTGCAAGCGCAGCACACAGCGGCCAAAGCACAGCATGTGTGCCATGGGCTCGCAATGCTGTCGTTCGCTGTGATCAGAAGCAGCTAGCTGCCAAATGTAGATGTGTCTATGCTATGACCCGATTGGAAGTTGCAGGGGCACAGCAGCCGCGCAGGCAGAGCGAACCTGCGTGCTCCCCACGGACACGGCTGCCGCGGCAGCGGGCGCCAGCACAATGAGGCCTCGCATCCCCTCGGGGTCGCTCAGCATCGCAGCATGCAGCGGCCGCGACTCTGCCGGCGCGAGGTGGCTACAGGGGCGCTGGCCGCGGCCGCGCACGGCATCGCTGACCGTGGCCGCTGTCGCCGCGGCAAACGCAGCAGGCAGCATGGCGCTGGACATCACCGCGCTCTCCCCGTCGGGGGTGCCGTAGGCGCGCACCGTGCCGCGCAGGAAGAGCTCATTGCGCACCGCAGCCTGCATGCATGCGCCGTGAGTCCCAGCGTGAGAAATCTCGCGGTCCCATGAGAGCGCCACCCGGTGCTCACATGTGGCGGCAGGAGAAGGGCGTGGCTACAGGTGGGCAGAGGTCCGGGCTGATGCAGCTGCCAGGCTCCACAGGCACTGCGTCACCCTGTGCAGACTTGGCAGCGACATGCATGCAGGCAATGAGTG
Organism: Ulva compressa; assembly: GCA_024500015.1. Classification (NCBI taxonomy): domain Eukaryota; kingdom Viridiplantae; phylum Chlorophyta; class Ulvophyceae; order Ulvales; family Ulvaceae; genus Ulva; species Ulva compressa. The sequence continues at coordinate 432,905 of JALKAD010000201.1, read as the reverse complement.
TCTGTGGACACATCTTGAACTATACTATGCAGAAGAGGCCACTAGCCGGCTCGTGCGGGCGCGAGAGGGCCCGTGCGGGGACTGGGTGGTGGCGGGCACAGGCCGCAACAAGACTCAGGGTGTTGCAGCACCGCGGCTGCTGATGCTGTGCAACGGCGCCGGATGCTGTGCAACCGTGCAACAACAAACAGTCGCCAGCGGGCACGCGTGGGGAACATGCACAGGGCGGTCATGCATGCAGGTGACAGGAAATGTCTGCTCCACATGCATCTCTTCCATGCAGCTGTCTCCGTCGTATCGCTTGGGAAACAGTGTCTCTGTGGTATCGCAGAAACCCCTAGTAATGCTCACCAACCGATGATGAAAGATTCTGATGAGAATACATTCACAAACCTGCCATCGGAGAGCGCCAAGTGTCCACTGTGTGCAGCACGTCCGCTGTACTCTATGCACTGGCTGCGGAGCCTCACCTGCCAGCAGTTGCTCACCATTTGTGGTCAACATTCAACCGCAACGAGTACGGGGGCCAGCAGGCAGGCCGAGCACAGCACCCTGCCGCATAAAAGACAAGATCGTGTTGCAAAGGCGGCACAGCATGCAGCACAGCATGCCTGCACAGCACGGAAGCATCAGCACACTGGTGCCTCGAGCCGCAGGGCAGTTGATGTAGCGGTTTGCATCTGTAACCGCTGGGACCCGAACCTCATGCAAGTGCATTGCTGTGGATATACAGCAACTGACTAACAGCGCCGATGCCGCAGTCGGCAGCTGCGACAACCGGAACAGCCGGTTGCGCGCAAAACAGCTACAGGTGAGCGGGAGCGGGCGGGGGGGCGGGGGGGGGGGGGGGAGGGCTTGCCTCGATGTTCGCAAGGCCCAGCAACTGCGTGCTGCGCGCGCAGTGCGGCTGCGACAGCAGGGCCTCCACCAGCGGCTGCGCGATGTGCGCTGCAGTCTGCTGCGCGGCGGGCGACGGCTGCAGCGACGGCCACGGGGCAGCGAGCGCTGCTGTGCCATGCTGCGTTCCTGCACACCACGCAGCATGCTAAGGCTGGGAGCACGGCGGGCAGGTGCCGACATGAGGGGGTGCTGCGTGTAGCGCAATACTGTCTTTCTCCAGCTTGTGTACGGCATTCGGCCATGGCTCATGTGTCTGATGCTTTGCCATGCTGGCTTGCCTTCGTGTTTGATCACGTTTGGGAGCATACCTCTGTAACGTTTCTCACGTCATGACGGGGTGCTGCGCGTGCGTGGCTTGGGTGCCTGCTGTGTGCTGGGGGCTGTTCTGCCTAGACAAGCCATCTGCCAGATAGTCTGGCCTGGTGCAACAGGTGCAACAGATGTAGCATGGATCGGGCGCAATACTCGCAGCTGGCTGGTGTGATACTCACAGTGGCTGTAGGAGCCACGACCTGGCCTTGCTTCAGGCTCACAAAGACTGGTCCTAGTCCTCCATTGAGAGGTACCAGCACGGGGTACCAGCAGGGGGACAGCTTGGCACCACATGTGACTACATGCGATTATGAGCAAGGGCAGGTTACAAGCTAACCTGTTGACGGG
>JALKAD010000201.1:389219-410219 GCA_024500015.1 Ulva compressa | reverse complement strand
TCTCCAGGCTCTCCACTAAAAGCACACAGCCTGTGTTTGTGCATGGCTGTGGCTTGTACACGGAGGCCTGTGCCAGCAGGCATCGTTGCATGAGGCAGGTATGTTAGATGGTGGTGGTAGGTGCGCGGGTGGGTGCGCAGGTATACCGCAGATATACATGCGCGAACTCCTCTGTAACCGCACTCAGGTACCCCCCGCCTCTGCTTGCATGTAGCTTGCATCCTGCCACATGGTCCGACAAGAAGCTGCAGGCGGGCCGTGGCTCTACAAAGGACTGTGCAATTGGTTAACCTACAGCTACTAGTAGTGCACATTATCGGCGATTCAATGCCCACCGTGGGCCACGCCGGTGCAGCTATGGCTGTGAGTGCAGCTCCCGGCTGGTGCCCCGGTGACTGTGCTGCCTGTGCTGCGTGTCGTGCTACGTGCGTGCTGCCGTCGGTGCCGCTGAGGCCGTGCTCTGCCCGCTGTGTGACACGTCAGTGTGTGACACATCGTGGGCTGGGAGGGGGCGGGGGAGGGCGCACCCGGGTACTGGACCTTCATCGCGATCTCCCGGCCGTCGTGCAACGTGGCCTGGTGCACCTGGCCGATGGACGCGGCCGCGGAGGGCTCCCAGTCGAAGGTCGCGACGCGGCTCTGCCAGTCGGCGCCGAGCTGCTCCGCCAGCGCCGCCTCGAGCTGGTGCCGCGGCATCACGTCGGCCTGCTGCCGCACCTGCGCCGCAGCGTGCGGGGTCAGCGCGCAGCGGTGGGCAGCGTCGCAACGTGCCTCTGCAAAGGCACACAGGAGGCACGCAAGTGAACAGGCTCCTTTCAGTGGTGCGGGCTGCCAGGATCCGGTGATGCATGCCGCAGCTGCCAATTGCAAAGCAGTGCAGTCGTTCCGGTGGCCCGCATGGGGAGGGGACCCTGTCAAGGTGGCGGGCAAGCACCCGGTCGACAATACAGCTGGCAAGAGCACGGCAAAGGCCGACTGACGGGACCGCCGACTTGAGGCTGTGCCAATGCACCAAGGCAGCATTGGCACTGATGATGAGATACGTTACAGAGCTATGCTCCACAAGGTGGTAGAACACACAGGTACGATTCATGGCAATGCATCAACCACATTCACCATGGCCGAATGCCGTACGCAAACTGAAACTGCATTTGCACTAATAATGGGTGTCAGTGGCATGGGACATGCGTCATGGTGCGACAGGCTGCAGCATGTAGAGGCTGCAGCATGTGCATGCGCGATGGTGTACGTACATACGCATACACACACACACACACACATGACTCGCGCTGTTGTACAGAATGGGCTTGCAGATCATGACTGGTGTGTCTGGAGAGGCAGCCGTGGCGGGCGGCATGGTTCTAGAGTCCGCCCAGTTGCTGAGTTGTGAGGTAGTGCGGCGGATGTGCTTCTGGCAAGACTAGCGCCACTCTGTAACCACACGCTCACGCGGCCGTGTACGCAGCTAGAGTTACAGCTGGGTGCTCAAAAGGCTACAGGGACACGGCTGTCCCTGCACAAGGATGACATCGGACACATCTATACACACACGCCATGCTGGCTGTAGTGCACACACACACAGCCTCAGCAGGCGGCCATGCTGGCTGTAGTGCACACACACGGCCCCAGCAGGCGGCCTGGGCCTTGGTGCGCATGTACAGCAGTAGTGTGTACATGGCGGTAGGGCAGAAGAGCATACGCGGCAGGAGTCCCGGTGGAGTATACATGACAGCTGGTAGGGCACAAGCACAGGTTCTAGTGTGGCACAAGCACAGGTTCAGCTGGTACGGCACAAGCACACTGGTAGGGCACAAGCACAGGTTCAGCGCTCTGGAACGAGCCAGCAGCCCCAGGTATGCACAGCTTTAGACAGGAAGGCACTGCTCAAGACATGGAGACACAGAGACAGGCGATGTGGCCAGCCCGTCCATGTGTTGCCTGTTTCACATTCACAAACAGCTTTCATCTGCCACACTGTGCAATGGACTGGCGCTGACTACGCTGACAGCACAGCTGCAGTGATGCACCAGCACGGATGCATGCATCACGTCTCACCCGACTCACATGTGATCACATGATGAACCTGTGGGAGGGGCATGCAACTGGGCTGAGACACAGCAATGCAGTCACCAGCACAGAGCATGTAGCAGTGCGCAGAGAGCACCAACGGTGTGGCACAGTGCGGGGCTTCAGAGCCGTTGGAGATGAGGCTCGGTACACAGCACAGCACATGCATGCGCAGCTCAGCATGCAGCACCTTTTCTAGCGCCGCTGCCACAGCTGGGGGCAGCACATCCTCGTCCTGGATGGACATCATCTGGCCGATCTTGAGCGCAGCGCCGCGCATGCGGCAGAGCGCGTTGGCGAGCCGCTGCGCGTTAGCCTCGGACAACATGCCGGCGCCCTGCTGCGCGGACGCCGGGCCGAGGGCGCGCGTGACGGCGTCCGTGGCTGCCCCCCACACCAGACCCGCGCCCAGCCCTGCGAAGCCAGCGGCTCGGCCTATCCGCGACGACGGGACCTGCCGCTCCCGAAACTTGCGCTTCGGGATGGATATCGGTGGAGGTGCTGAAGTGGCATCCTGTGCATCGGGTGCCTCCGCTGCTAGCACAGGTTTTTCGCTGGGGCTTTGGGGCGCCACGTCAGCAGATTCGCGTGGTGGGGAGGCATGATCTGCTGCATCAGGCGAAGGCTGATGCGCTTGGGGCAACTGTGCGGTTTGTTGGGGTTGAGGCGGTTCTGCGGCTGTGGTTCTGGGGGATGCTGGGCGCGGCGGTGTGAGAGACGGTGGAATGGGTGGTGCAGAATGCGCCGGTGAATCTGCTGGTGGTGGGGCGGTACATGTGTCTGTCGTAGCTGGTTTGGATGGTGTTGTGCCGAGGTGCCTTGGCATGACACTGGTCTCGAATGCAAGCTGGCCTCGACTTGCGATCGCTTGGCCATACAACACGCTAAAAGCTGAGTTCGAAGCTGCAGTGGAGACTGAATCGAGGTCTAGTTTGCTGTTCGTTGTGCTGCGCTCGGTCTGTGGAGGGGCTGCTCCATCTGCGTCTCTGGCCCTCTCGAATATGTGTGTGGCGAGTGGAAAGTCCCTCCGAGCCAGTCGACGCAGCAATTGACTGCATATACATCACGAATGTGCCTCCTGGAGGTGTTGCATCCCGTCTGATCAGCTGCTTCAGGATACACGCTAAACAGTGGGCTGAATACAGCTGATAGAAACGGTGTCAGAAGCAAAAGATGAATGTCAGGAGAACATCACCAAAAGGACCAGCACATCATGTCATTGACATCTATTATCCTTTCCGGCGATGGCGCACCTGTTCGCCGCTGCTTGAGAGGCCACTAGCAGTGCACCGCGCGCGATGCGGATTGCATCATCCGCTCGTTGCGCCATTTCAACCTTTACGAGTTCACAGATCTGAATGTAATCGTTATCTACTCAAAATCGCCTGCCTACATGTATTCGTTCTGCTAGTTTTGTCGAGCAGACGTACCGGTCATCTGTGACCACAGGACGACGTTCAGTTGAACTCAGACGCTCGCACCGACCAACTCGAAGCGAATGCACACGCCAGATGCAAGCAAAGGTTCCCTATGTAAGGCTTTGTGTACAAGCGCGCGGCTGGTGCAATTGTGTAGACCAACACAGCAGTTGGCGCAGTACTGCAGTATACTGGCGCATGTGTACACCAAGCGCATGGCTGGGCTTGCTCGGTGCCCGGGAGCCCTTGGCCACTGCACTCGACGATGGAAGTACTTCCGGACCGGTCCGGACCTGCGTGCCTCTGGCTCGTACAGCCAAAGCACGAGGCAAATCGTTACATGCCTGTAGATCGCCAGGCAGGAATCACGGAATACAGCCTGGAGTGTGCGACGTCAGCCCAGTGGTGTGCGAAGGGAACGAGTCCCACAGCAATGTTTCTTCAGCCGTGCAAAGTGAATGCTGGGCCAAGCTGGGTGAAACTCAAAAGCGCTTGTCGAATGCGTGTTGGACATGGGCTGCATACTTGTCAGACCACAAACAGCCACCAGAGAAAGCACAGAAAATTGTTCGAACACATGCACAGGCTTTGTCTGCGACCTGCAACGGTATAGGAACGTCACACTGAGAAAAGACATTTAGCAAAATCGAATCGTTAACATGCACACTACCTCAACAGCCAAGCACAGTGTCTTCCATGCAGCATGTCACCCCACCTGACAGCCCTCCAGCCCAGCCTGCCCGTCACGCACACTCGCAGCTATGACTAACAGCTATTAACAACAGTACCACAGTGGTCAGGTCACGCCACGCCCTTCAAAGCCTTGTCAATCTCAATCAAAATCAGCTCCGCCCGAAGCCGAATCTTCTGCGGCTGGCCAGACATACGGTCCGTATGCAGCAGCAGCCGCGCCTTATTCAGAATCTTGCGGAGCTGAGCGTCACTGCTCACGTCTGCGAGCGAAGGCGACTTCCACACCGCGCCCTCCCACAGGACCTTGTCAAGGTCCACCAGAAGGTTCCGCAGGCCGCGCCGCGTGCCACCCTGCACCACACCCTCATGGATACGGCAATGTAATCATACGATGTAAGAACACATACACGCCGCCTGGTCGGCTCGCATCTGCCGGGTAGCATATGAGTTTAGCATCTAGTTGTACATTCGCTTGGTGCACTGGATCGGAGCCCCTCGATGTAAGAGTACATACTCGCCGCCATGCCTCAACATGCCTGTGCCTCGATGCAAACAACTCGGTGCGTGCCCATGCACTTCAATGCACGCCTAGCATCCTTCGCAGCCTCTTTGTGCTTGCCGGGGAGCCTCCACAGCACCTCTCAGATGAAGTGGTCTCGCCCATCGAACCTTCCAGTGCAGGAGCGGGCTGCCATACGCCTGACCGTGTACCGCGATGATCCAGTACACTCCCCGAGTGCAATGGAGCTACGGCTTGGCGTAACACATGTGGCAGCATCGGGGCGCAGGACCCGGGCATTGGACATCATGCCTGAGCAAAGCAGGCGTCAGCCACGGTGCCCCTGCGGACAGGGGCGGAGGAAGAATCCCAACCAGTAGATCCAGTATCAAGGGACATGCCAGCCGCACCACCCGGCGCACAGGAGGCAAGGAGGATATGGACGCGACCGCCGCCTGCACGGTTGTGGGAACATGGGCGGTGAAAGGCGGCGAACGAGCCGCGGGCAGGACACACCCGGAAGGCCCACGCCTTGATGGAGGCCTTGATTTCGTCCCGGTACTCGCTCGCTTCCGCGATCTCGGCCTCCTGCGTCGTCTCGCGCACATGGTGCGCCACAAGCTTCTCCAGCACCTGCGCTGCTGTGCGTGCTGCGCTCCACCGAGCGTACCGCAGCCCGTCCTCCGTCGCACCCCCTCCCCGCGCCTTTGCCGCCTGCACGCAGCCACACACCACTGAGCAACATGGCACGCAGTCTTTCGCTGCTTCTGTGTGTGCGTCTGTGAATGCGCGGTTGTGGCTGCTTGCTGTTCTGCACCCACAGGGTCAGACACCACAGCATGAGTCGTTTCATTGTGCGGAAGGCAAGAGATCTTTGGCGAAGCATATCCCGCCAGCCGGATCGAGTGTTTGAAGCTCGGGCACGCACAAGCCAGCAGCAGGATCATTACGGACTGTGTCTCGGCAAGACATCCACTGCAGCCACGCTGTCAGCGCGATTCGCGGGAGAAGCTCAACAAGCCTGTTGGTGAACGCTGCATGTGTCCACAGTCACGACAGAGCGACGCCAGCACACGCATGTCGCAGCGCATGTCACACGCATGTCGCAGCGCGGCGCTGTCGAATCATTCACAGCCGCGACACAAGGAGACTGCAGAGGCAACCAGCCGCGGGGATGCGGCAGGATGAAGTGTGCCAGCTAGGCAGCAGGGCGAAGCATTGCTGCCAGGAAGCGAGGCGCCCTGTCACACCCCCGCTGCCGTGACGCAGCCGGTTCACCGCAACGTTCGTATGGCAACTATGCATGAGGACACCAGAGCACATGTTGCACCGACGCACGCTGTACAATGTCAATAGCGACGAACGCTGTACAATGTCAATAGCGCTGTACAATGTCAATAGCGCTGTACAATGTCAATAGCGGCAGCTGGCGATGCATGCACGCATGCATGCGCAGGCAAATGCATGCACTGCATGCATTGCGATCAACCAGCAGCAGGCGTACCACTTGCTCCTCGACGTACTCCCATGCCTGCTGTATCGCTACCTGCACGCGCTGCGCGCGGTCCGCCGGCAGCGTGGCCAGCGCGCCGTGCGCGTCGGCGACCACGCGGTCTAGCATCACGTCCCCCCGCTCCTCCGGCTCCTCTGCAGCCCGGCTCCGGACCGTGCTGGTGCCGCCTGTGCCACTTTCATGAGCCCCACCCAGCTCCATGAGCCAGCCGTCGTCGGCGGCACCGGCAGCGGGGCCCCCAGTGCCGGCCGGGCCTGCTGACGCGCCGTTGCCAGTGAAAAAATCCATATCGATGTCGTCTGCGGCAGCGGGCGCATGCGTGTGACTGGCATTGCCCCCCATGCCGCCGAGGAGGTCATGCGGCGCGTGTGCCGCGCCTGCGTCCGCCGGGGGTGGCGGCTGGGCCAGGCCTTCCGCCATGCCGAGGAAGTCGACACCTCCGTGCTCTCCTGGGCTGCTGCCATCGGGAGTGGCTGCAGGGGTTGCAAATACGTCGGCGCCGAGGAGATCCGCCGCTGGGGTGTCCGCGCCGCCAAAGCCACTGAGCAGGTCGTGGCCAGTCGCTGTGGCGTCGGCGGGGCTGGGCTCAGAGGGGAAGGCACCAGCGGGGGTGTGGAATTGAGTCCGGGCAGAGTCTAGCTCGGGCCGGCTGAGGCCTGCGTCTGATGTGTCCAGAAGCGAGGGGCGTGGGTGTTTGCGTGTTGGGGCCGGAGCACAGCGAGGTGTGGCAGTGGGTACAGGCGGAGCAGGTGCGCTGTCTGAGTTGCGGCTGCGGTGTGCGGGTAATGGTGTTGGCTCAACATGTGGAAAGTGCTGTGGGTCATCATCGACCTCGAAAAACACGGCTTGCGTGTTCCGCCGTGGGCTCCAGCTGCTGCTCTCGCTACCACTACGCTGCGGCATTGATGTGGCTGCGTCTGACATGAGGTCGTGATAGTCTGGGACCGCGGCAGCTGTGGCTGATGCCGATGGGCTGGCCGAGGGCATTGGTGGCGTGGGGGCCACGGGCGGAGGTTGGGAATACGCATGGGCAGGGACATCCGCATACGTCTCGAGCACATTACCGTTTTGGACCTGCAGGGCGTCTGAGGCCGTGAGGTTTGGAGAAATGCGGGCATTGTCACGGAGGTGACGTGAGGACGCACATGTGATGAAACGGGCTTCTTGCGTTCTGGTTCAGAGGGCAAGCCGAGGTCCTGGAACAAGTCGAAAGCGTTTGCGGCAGTGTGTGCGTGAGAAACAGACTTCGGCTGCTCCAGATCACTGAGGTCGTGCACAACCATCGAGTGCGCTGGCTCCCGCGCGGGTCTTTGCGAGGCGCTTGTACCTACACCAACTTCACTTGGGCGAATCCTCGATGTCATGGTACGTCGTGCCGACGTTTCTGCCGTAAACGTCGCTCACACGAATTCGTTGAGGCACAGTGCAGCTGCGCAGAGTGACGCACCTTTGCCCACCGCAGCCAGCAGATTCGCAGCCGACTTTTTTGCTCTGCAGCAAATGTAAATGTGTGAGCTGCCCAGATCTGAGTGGCGGGTGCGAGTGCTCTGACGTACCAGATCGACATGGAGCGCACTTCATCATGCCCGTCTGCTTGGCACGCATAGGCTGCGGCCCGGCAGACAAGCCAGTCAGGTCTGAAAATGCGTCGCTGCTCATTTTCTGTCGCGGAGGCAAAACTGAGGTGGCCCTCGATTTTTTTGGTGCCGCTGACACTGTAGGCCAACCGGCAACGTTCTTGGGATCATCACCTGGCAGGTGAACAATTTGTCAGGCAAATAAGGCTCTGCATCATGCAGAAATTGACGCCTCGTGGTTCGGTGAGGAAGCTCAGCTTGAGCCTCAGCTTTCGCACTCCACACGAGCTCGCGAGGTAATGTGCGCTGCGTTGAGTGCATTCATGCGCACCATTCCAGGCTACGCAGACAAAGCATGCGAGAGGCTGCAGATACGCCTTCCCCACCGACGCCTTCGACATACAGACGTCCTTGATTGACGGCACTTGCATCAAGTAGCGCTGCCATCGAGCTCACAAGTGGTCCTGCAGCATGACCGACGAGATGACTTGCCGTCGCTGAGATCCAATTTCAGTATTTCCATTATTTAATTTTGATTTGTTCAGTATGTCCACAGCGCTTCCAGAGACTTACCACGACCTATTTGGGGAGGTGCGCTCCACAACTCCGCCGTCCCTTCGGGAGCTGTCGATTGTTCACCACAAAAATTCATATGTTTTATGTCCTGCGAGTGCTATCGTGCTTCTGGGGCTGCCAGACATTGGATGGCATTCGAATGATCGCTGCAGCTGGCGTTTCCCAATGGGCTGTCGCGGGGCTTCAACATGCATTTGGACATACCTGCTATTGTGGATTAGTTACATCACAATACCTGTATGTTTTCCATGCTCCTGATCAACGCAGATCATGCACTGGTGTCCCTCGGCAATGGCCTTGGCTGCACGGCGTCTCTCCATCACAGCAGTGCACATGCTACATCTTATATAGTCACATGTGTATTCACTCCTGTCATGTAAAGTGACCTCGCGCGTATGTGTGGCCTCGCGTGTATGTGTGGCCTCGCGAACTAGAAAAGTTCACCAGAACGGTGTGCCTGCTCGATGCGTCGCGAATACGTCGAGTTGCTCACACCCGCGCTGCAATACATTGAGACAATGTGTAGATTTTTTCTGCCCGGCGATTTTGTTTCATGTCTGGTTCAGCTGGCACTGCCTGCAAGTGCGTCACCGAAGTGTGTGCCATGTGTCGGAAAATCCTAGTGAACAGACGCGCGCGCGCCTAGTTTGTATCACAAACTATTGGACGTGGTTGTCTCCTTCTGAGGTTCACGACAAATGCCGTCCTGGTGTGGAAGCAGCCATCTTCGTGTTGCGTAAAATGATGCATCCCCATATGATGTGTCGTGCGAGTGCTGACGGGCGCCCTTGCGATGTTTCTGCCTCTGCACCGGCGTGTGTGGTGCAGACGTCTGTGCGCCGTCCTTGGCAGGCAACATCATCATACCTCCACAAATATGTCGTGTCTACCAATTTTACATCTGGAACTGTGCCTAGTCGCCTGTAGGGCACATCCGGCCCTGCACGTTCGGTTGTGCGACGTGCGGCTGCGTGCTCACAGCCAAAAAGCGGCACACGCCTACCAACCATGCAACTCCGCCACGTTGGCATGCTATCGCAAATCCGCCCTGGCACCAGTGTCATTGCTGTACGTCTCTCTTGTCGTGCCACTGGTCGCTCAGCATTGTCGGCATGGTCAAATTCGTCTCCACAGCCCAGGCAGACTGGCACTGAGGCCGACCTCGTGACGCACGCGTTCCGACACAACAAGAGCAGTCCGAGACATTGATACGATGTGCGCTAGAAACAAGATCCGTGACCTTCGTCGTATGCATCCACATCCCCACGCACGTGGCGAGCGCTGATTGTGTCGAGTCCCAAGATTTGGGACCACCCCGTACGGGCCCGTGTCCAGACAGCACGCCGCGCGCCGCGCCTCAGCCCAACCCGAGACTTCGACCTCGACTTCCCACAAGACCTTGCCATAGAGTTCAGGCCGGCCTGCGCTACCATTACGAAAGCGGCAAGGATCTGCCGTGATCTATGCACGCATGTGCGCAGCTGCTGACGCATGCGGCCGCATGCGGCAGGGACTTATCACGCAGTGACATGTCAGTGTGTATGTCAGCACGTTCCGAGGGCGCACCGACGCACACATGCATGCGTCCCTTCGCACGCGTGCGCGCATTCATGCTCTTGAATCCCCCGCAACCCACCACACACCAGTCTACACGATCAGTCACAGCCTCCATTCTTGGCTGCTGCATCAGGGCATGCACCCTCGGCGGAATGCTGCTGCCATGGCCGCATGGCTTTCTGCACATGGCCCACATACACATACCTCACAGTTGATGCTGCGCTCGATGCCCTCTTGCCGCACTGCTCACACACAACACTGTTCCACCTCGCCAACGCAAGCACACAAGCAGCGCTGCCCACCATGCTTCACACTCTATCACCAGCGAACCAGCAACACAGTCACCCCCAACCTCCAGCGCTCGTGCGACAGCTCCCCTCTGGCTCTGAACGCGACAGCAGACCCTCTAGCCTGACAGCACGCGCTCGCAGCACGCAGCACGCGCTCGCAGCATGTGGGGACACGGTGGGTGTGGTGCAGGAGGTCGAATGGCAGCCCAACAGGCCTGTGACGTTCTGGTTTGCGCGGCACGGCCAAAGTGAGTACAACGTCGAGGACCGCATCGGCGGCGACTCGTCCATCACCGCCAAGGGCCAGCGCTTCGCCGATGCGCTGCCGGGGCTGTTTGGCCGCGTGCTGCGTGACGTGGGGGAAGACCCACGGTTCATCACCGTCTGGACGAGCACGCTGCTCCGCACCATCCAGACCGCGAGCAAGCTGCCCCTGCCCCAGGTGTGGCCCCCTCCCCTCCTCCGTTGTAGCCACCACGGCTAGCGCGGGGACACACGTTGCCACCCCCGGTCTGCGTGCCTCTCTACCTGCGCAAGTTTCTGGGCGGCGGGGCTGTGTGATGGCTGTCAGCCGCACGGTCGCAGTGCCGCTGCAGCTGGAAGCCGCCGTGTGTGCGAGCAGCGTGCTGAGACCGCCATCGGCCATGCTGTGTGAGGGCGGCTGCGACGGCGGCTGCTCAGCACTCCGTGCAGCATGCTGCGCCCACGGCCGGTCATCGCCTGCATCACGCTGGCCACCCCTGCAGGCCATGCCTAGGCTACCCCGGCATTCACAGCACAGCACATCATTCACAGCATGCACAGCATGCACAGCACACCAATCGTCACTCAGACCCTCACCGCTGGCATCAGCCATGCCGTCTTGGCCCCCCCACCCATGGTGGTGCAAGCAGAGTAGCCCAATCCGCCACTGGCAATGGCCGGCAATGGCGCTGCTCCTTACAGCCGGTGATACTGGCGCGAATGCATGCATTACCTGTGCAGGTGCACCTGTCTGAGCTGGACGAGATCCATGCGGGCGTGTGCGACGGCGCGACGTACCCCTACATCAAGACCTACATGCCGTACGTGCACTACAGCCGCAAGCGCGACAAGCTGCACTACCGCTACCCCTCCGGTGAGTCCTACATCGACCTCTGCCGCCGCACGTGGCCCGTGCTGCAGCGTCTCAAGCGCCACGGCGGCTCACGCCTCATCGTCGGCCACCAGGCCGTGCTGCGCTGCCTCTTCGGCTACCTCGAGGGCCGCAAGCTCGACGACATCACCCACCTGGTGCGCCGCCCTGCTCCGCGCGCTGCGCATGCTGTGGTTGTACATCAAGGTCGCCGGGCCGAATCACATCGGGGTGCCGTGTCGTGCAGAGCGTGCCGCACCACCAGATCTTCCAGTTCACGGTGTACCCTGACGGCAAGATCGAGCGGCGTGACTTCCCGATGGAGTTGGTGACGGAGGCGCCGGAGGGCCCCGTGGCGATGCAGTGGCCCTTTGATGTTTCTCACTCCCGGCCGCTCACCGTGTCAGACGTCGCCCGCGCGGCCCCCAAGCCCAAAGTCCCCCTCCTCCTCAACCGCACCGCCTCCCTCGCCGACGTGCTGGCCCCGGCCGCGGACGCGGCCGCCGCCGCCGCCGCGCCCGACTGCGGCGACGCGGCCGCCGGCGGCTTGGGGGTGACCGGGGGCGAAGTCACGCACCTGCACCGGAGCGCAACGTGTCGCTCGCCGCGGCTGCGGCCGCGGTCGAGGGGCTGCTCGTCGGCGACGCAACGACGCCGCGGCTGTGCCAGAGCGTGCCGCGGGAGCTTGCGCTGCTGCATGCGCGCGGCGGCCTCTCCGCGCCGCCGGCCGCCCTCACACACGCGTTCTCCTGGACCGCACTCAACTCCAACTCCGCCCTGAACGGCACCGACGATGACGCGCCCGAGGCGGCCCCGCCGCCGCAGGCCCCCCTGTCGAGCCCGCAGCGGCCGGAGGGCGGCGAGGGCGGCCCGACGTTCGCGTTCAGCATCCCAGAGAAGTGCTGCTCGGCGCACGCCAGCGCCAGCGCGAACGGGCTGCCTGGGCTGCGGCCGATGGACAGCTGCGGCACTCTTTCCAGCCTCATCGGCAGCAAGGCTGCGCCCCGCCCGGACGCCACCAACTCCGCCTCCGTGCGCCCCCGCCCCCCCTGCGCTCCCAAAGAACTCTCCCAAAGAACAGCGTTGAATTCATTATTCTGCTTTGAGGTCAAGCAGTCGCAGAGAATCATGTGAGTATCAACCTGCCCCCATGCCGTCGCACCCACCTCGTTCAGCTGCTGCATGTGACAGCTCACCTAATGCATTCCAGCGTAAAGCGTGCCAGCACGCGCAGCGCAGCTCAGCCTGCCCCCATCTGCGTCCGAGAGTGATCTGCTGCTGCACCACCGTGGATCCACAGCACGCGACCGCACCGAGCATACTCCCATTGACTCATCCGCATGCATCCAGACGCATGCTCATGCTGCCACGTGTGTGCAGGAGAACCAGGTTCTGGTCACAGGCCCGCAGGTCACGTGTCCGGCGTGCGGCACCTGCTTCGTGCCCGCCCACGCGGCCGCCCCGTCCTCCCCCCGCGCCGACAGCGCTGCCGACGACTGCGCCGCCTCCCAGCAGGCCTCGCAGCAGCTGTCCTCGGCCTTCGAGATGGATGACTGCGCCGCCGAGCCGGGGTCGGCGCTGACCGTGTCGGCGTCCGCCGTCGGCGACTGGTCCAGTCTCGACAATTATCCCGGCTCGCCCTGTGCGCCCTACCCCCTCATCGCCGGCGGAGGCACGCCGCGCACCAAGGATGACCTCGCGGCCGCCTTTGTCGAACTGCGCACCGGCAGCAAGCGCATGTCGCACGACGAGGCGGCCGGGTCATTTGTCGCGGATGACCCCCGCGTGCATGCCGAGGCGCAGCGGCGGCGCGTGGAGGACGAGCACGGCTTCCACTTCCGCCGCGGCGTCTGCGTGCTGCTCGAGACAAGCGCGCACAGCACGGCGGCTGCACTCGAGCCGGAGGCCGAGGACGACGTTCTGCGGCCGGCGGAGCTCGCGTGGTGAGCACGCACAGCACAGCACAGCACGGGTGCTGCGCCGGGTGGCCGCCGCCGATGGCTGGCGGCAGGAGCGGGGCGGGCGGGGTGTGTGTGTGTGCTGTGAGCGTGCTGCGGGCGGTGGCGCGTGGCGCGCTCGCGCGAATAAGCTGCCCGGGACCTGCCATGCGTGTGGTGGAAGGAGTCGTGCACAGCGGAGCGGGTCGAGACGGAGACGCCGCTTGACAAATGTATGCAGCTGGCCGACATGAAGGAAGCCCACCGTGGCGGGGGAACAGGCTAGCATGTTCATAGCTCAACAATAAGTTGTTGTCTGGGTCGCTTGGTGGGGCCGTGGGCCAAGGTGGCCTGACGGCTAGGGGCGCGTGGCGTTTGGGGGGTGTGTAGGATCAGTGTGCAGGGGGCCGTGTATTTGTGGCTAGTGGTGGCGTTGCGGCGGTACCTCGCGTGACGCCTTTTTTTGTGTCGATTGTTTGGTTTGCCGACCTGCGGCGCGTGCTGCGGCGCGTCCTGCGTTGCGCGCTGGGGTTGGCGCGACCAGCGTGTGCGAGGGACTGGAGTTTGATACACAGGCTGAGGTGCTTGAAGGGCATGGGACGCGGCGTTCAGTGGTGTGGCTTGGAGGGCCGCTGTGCTGTGCGGCGCGGACGCTGCTGTGGCGGACGTCTCGCGGCAGCTATATAGCTTTCAGAAATTGTCGATTGTTGATCTTCTACGAGTACATTGATTCAGGCATTGGCTGCAAATCCAGCACGGCCGCCGTGCACGCTGTGCATGGCGGGCCCTGCACGGCACGCCGACAACGGCTCCGCTGTCTGTGCTGTGCTCCGCATTCATGCCGGCCAGCACTGCAGCAGCCGGCAGCGTCTCGCACGCTGTGCTGGGAAATGGTGGTGCCTGGCAAGCACTGGGTGTACAGCACATGCGCGTGCTGCATGCTGCGTGCTGCGGCTGTCGGCCCGCGTTGTTGCTGGCGGTGATGGGGTCCCAGGCGTGTCTGGTGGTGGGTGGGCTGGGCAGCGCGGTCGGCGTGCTGTCCGTTGTAGATTGTATTCAGTTAGTTCGGTCGTTGCCTCGCGCACAGGTTGCTGCATTGGTGCCAGCCGAGCACAGCGCACAGCTGGCTGCTTGGGAAGGAGGTAGAGGAGAGCACAGGCCCATTGCCGTGAGAGCCTGGGCAGGCAGCCTCATCAGCTGGCGCTCTGGCCGCGCAGCGGTCCAGTCCCAGCTGAGCCTGTGCGCGCCGGTGCACGGCCAGAAATAAATGATTCGCTTAGTGTGACGGCGATGGCTGCAGGGCGACTGCAGATTTGCAAATGAGCGCTGGCAACGCCATTGTGCACGGTGCATGTATGAAGTACTCTTTCTGTGTAGTTGCAGGGCAATACAACAGGCTGTAAGGAGTGGTTGTTCAATTCTACATTTGGTACAGCGTGGTCGTGGTCTACATGCTGGTGTCCTGGAGACTGTCCTCACCAATCTCAGGGGCACAAGCATGAACCAATTGAATGGATCCCATGCGTGCCTGAATGAGCCGGCGTTTGGGGCAAACATGTCAACATATCTGCCATGAACTACATGTTCTGTTGGCTAAATTGTCCAACCTCCCCCGCCTGGAGATCACACCCCCACACAAGCTCTCTTATCCTGCCACCGAAAGAGTGGACGCCCAGATCATAGCCTCTAGGATAGATAACTGAACCACCCTTCAGTCCCACCTCGGGTTGGTCGTGTCCTTCAGGCAGGAGAGCTTGCCTGGCCCTCACATTCAATCCCAAAGAATGTTATCACTATCACAGACACAGCCCAACACAATCCGGAGTCCAGGCACAGACCGCAGACCTGGAGCTGCTCCATGATGACTTGATCGTGTTCACTACTGGATGGCTGAGTGCTCACAGACGTTGGATGCTTGGCTGTTTGCAGATATGGGTCGTCTGTGTGTTCACAGTGACCGGTGATCCAGCCCGAGTTGGTGTTGTCAGTCTGGGCACCCACGCTCCTGTCTCACGATATGGTTATCATGTCCCTTTCGTGGTTGGCCTGATGGTAGACCATCAATGTGCAGGAGCAGCAGGCACGGACCGTATGCAGTGCGATGTGATTCACATTTACATTTACATGTACTCGAGATTGACTATGGCACTTTGGCACTTCCAACAGAGAGTCGCTTCCCAAGAAATGGAGTGTGAATTAGCATTTGGTCAGAAGGCGATGCAGATAGCAGAGTTGTGCCTGGTTCCCGCAGATCATCGCACCAGCCCACAGTGAATGCAACAGTGAATGCTACGTGCATGTTCCCGGTTGAACCGAGACACCTCCAGATCCAAGCCAATGCGAAGTAAGCACCAAATACTCGCAGTCTTATGTGGTTGCTGGTGTACCAACTCGGGCACAGATGGGAGGTGGCCATGTGATATCACTCAGTGGGCTTCAAGGCTTCCCAGTGCAGCGTGCATGTACTCCTGCCCATACACCACTTAGCAGTCACGCGTCAAACAATCAAACCACACAATCAAATAACACAGAAAGGGAAAATTCTGTATATGAGTATTCGGACGAAACAAGTTTTTGTGGACTACTGCTTCAGCTGCTTGTTTCAACTTGCTCACTGCCGGCACAGCTGAGCCAGACACTCAATCATGCCATCAGTGAGGCTGCCGCCTGGCACCCACAACAAGATCCCACTCGATCTACACGGGCATGTCAAGCACACGGGCCAGAGCATGACAGTCTTAGGATTCAGCACGCCAGGTCTCATTGCGAGTGGACAAAGACCTTCAACGAGGAACACAGCTGGCAGTGTCAAGTACATCATCCTCATGGCTCTATCAAGAACCAATATTTTCATGAATAAACCAATGGCATCATCCGCACTTCTGCCGCCTCGAGCTTGGACCTCCGCTGTCTTGCGGTGTAGGCCGTTGCCCGAGTGAATGTGGCGGAATGTAGTGCAACAGATGGTATTGTAATCATGCTGCAGATGTACCCCTTGCTTCATGTCACTTGTCCCATGCCTGATGCTGTCCGTGCAATCCAGTCGCATGAGAGGTCTGTATCGCAAATGCCAGTGGAGACAAACTCGTGTATAAGAATGAGTCTTCCAGGGGCGTCAGATTGGCTGATTGCAGGACTGATCGCGGTGCATACTTCAAAGTCAAATCAGAACGCAGCCTCGACATAACTGCTTCGAGCCCACTCCCTGTGAACAGAGAGCGGTCGCTAGCTACAGCACACGACACTACCACCACCGCAGGCAACGATATGCTCTGCCGTCTCGTCCATGGGCTGTCCCAGGCCTCTCTGGCGATGCACCGCGGGCACACCTTCGCCTCTCACCGCAGCCCACTCCTACATACTCCCAACCTACCTGCTGGTACCCAATGTACAAATCCAATCCATCACAATTCAAATCACAATCAGTCGCTCCTAAGTCAGACTAGTTGTATACCGAGCAAGGCGGCCCAGCCGGTCACATACCGCAACCCTCTGCGCCACCCCACTTCATCGTTTCAGTTTCCATCCCGGTCATTTCGCCTGCAGTGGGCTCCATGCCAGTGGGAGGCAGGACCACACGCCACGCCTCTCGGCACTGTGATCAGCACGGCATCGACCACGATGCCGCATGAGAAGTCCTCTCAGCGAGTGCCGCATCAGCGCCGCAGCTGGGCGTGGCCATGTCAGTGACGACGCAGCAACGAGCCACAGTACCACAGCCACAGTGCCACCATGACAGCTCTTTATAGACGCGCCTAGGCGGCCCCGAGGCTCTGCACCATGCATGCACAGTTCTGCACCCTGTCAAATCAAGTGCTGACACTGCACTGTGCGCTACGGTGCGCTATCGGGACCCTCGCCACCCATCAGATGCATCTGCAGTAACGGTGCAGATCTGCCACGGGCGGCGCCGCTCGCTTCCGGTGGCAAGCGGCCCTCCACGCCTGCCGCTGCCTATGCCCCCAGGCCCTGCTGCGTTTGTGCGCGGTGGCCGTTCACAGCCTCGCACACCGCCGCAGGACAACCGAGCCAGCCTCAGCGGGGCCGCGCCTGCTGCGCAGCGCACACCGCGTCGCATGCAGGCATCACGCACGTCGCACTTTCATCCTGGGTGGAAATGGCAGGTGCAGGTGGTGATGCGTGCGTTATTGCCGGGCGAAACGGGCCGGCTGTTGTCTGCGCCACAGGCGCCCCAGTGGACACAGGGAGCCGAGGACACAGGCAGAGGGGCAGTGAGTGTGCCTAGGACGCTGCGGTGGCCTTGGCGCCGTTGGTCGGCAGCACGACGCACCCGCCGGGCTCCGGGATGGAGGCCTGGAACTTGCGGAGCAGCGCGGCGAGCATGTCCTCCGTCATGGCGTCGAGGTCGAAGCGCGGCCGCCAACCCCAGTCCTCGTTCGCGCGGCTGTCGTTGATACTGGCCGGCCAGGACGCCGCGATGTCCTGCCGGAAGTCGGGCTCGTAATCCACCTGCAAGGGAAACAAGGCTGCAGGAGGGAAGCAGATGTGCAGCAAGGGACACAAGGTGCAGCGACGGAAACAGTGCGGCCGCAAGGGCGACAGTGCATCCGGGCTGCGCGGCTGTGCTGAGCGCTCATGAGCCGCTTCGCTACATGCAGCACGTCCATCAGAGGCAAGCAGCTGCGGTTCAGGGTGCAGCTTGTTCCGAGCCTGCGAGAGAATTCGCTGGACGCGGGTCATCCGCTGCCGGGGGCGCACCTCAAACTTGGGGTAGCAGAGGCGGATGCTGGCCTCAAGCTGCGCGGGCGTGAACGACATCGCCGTGACGTTGTACGTGACTCGCGACAGCCCCTCGCGCGGCGCGGCCACGAGCTCCCACGTCGCGCGCAGGCAGTCCGGCATGTACATCATCGGTAGCGGCGTGTCCGGGTGGATGTAGCACTTATACCGCTGGCCCAGCACGGCAGCCTGCACAGCACGCAGCACGCAGCATGAGCACTCCCCCGCGCAAGGCTACAAGAGCCAGGGACCATGAAACCTGGCTCAGCGTCGCAGAGTGGCGCTCATCCGGCCGTGGACGCTGATGCTCGCAGTCGAGATTTGCCAACACCAAATGGGCCAACGACAAACGGGCGTGCAGGCGCGGGCGCCGGGGTGGGGGCGGGTGGTGGGCGGGAGCGCTGAGCGGTCACAGCGTCCGCCGGCCACTCCACATGACGGCGGGGAGGATGCTCCAGCGACTAGCAGAACACCGTGTCGCTGCTCCATGGTCGTTGCAGCAAGCGGGATGGCACAGGCGGACAGAGTTGCATGGGCAGGGTTGCGCGGACGGGTGCGGCGGGCATGCCTCTGTCAGCCGATAAATGTGGCAGATGTCCACAAACACTCTAGCAACATCCCCCCCGGCCAGACACACGTGCCTCAAGTGGCATGCGCATGAACGATGCATATGACAAAAAAAAACATTGAGGGGAGCGGCGCACCATGTACATTTCGATGGTGTAGTCGGTGGTGCCGCCGCCGGGCAGGGAGAGGGATGAGATGATGCCGGGGTAGCGCAACGAGCGGAAGTCGACGCCGAACTTGTCCGCGTAGTACTTCCCGAGCAGCTCGACGTGCACCTTGGTGAGGCCGTACATCGTGCTCGGCTCGCACACCGTCTCATCCGGCGTGTCGACCTTGGGCGTCGTGTCGCCAAACACCGCGATCGTGCTCGGCGCAAACACCTGCGTGCGGGGGCCGGTCGGTGCTGGGTGCGCGGGGTGCAGCGGCTTGTTTTTTTCCGGTGATGGCCATGGGCGGCCATGGGGCGCGCGTGTGGACGACCACGGGGGTGCTGTTGTATGTGTGTGAGACGCGTTCGACTGTATGATATGATCCGATAAAGGCAGGCGTGTGGAGACTCTTGACGCGATCAAGCCACAGGTATTCAGTGGGTGACTGCTGCATGCGCTCGACCGGCGCGGAATTCAAGCAGGCACACGAGCCGAGGTTTGGACTATGGGCTGAGTGATGATGAAAGACGTGGTGTGGGGAAGGTGCAGAGAAGTGAGGGGCTGTGACGAGTCATCGCCACTCAGTAAGCACACAGCCTCACCCCGCAGGACTAGCCGAATGGTGTAGAGCAAGACACGAGCAAGGCATAGAATGAGCACACAACGAGAGAGGGCGGGGAGGTCGCATCAGGACCGGGACTGTTGGCATGAGTGACTCATGGCAGTCTGCAACTGGTGTGCTGCCTGTGCACGCCTCGTGCTGCGGTAATCACCTGGAGACCCCTACAGCACCGGGCTGGTGGACGCTGGGTGGAAGCAGGCCCATTTTGTGCGGCGCAGATGTGCGGCACGTTGCTCTGCACTGATGGCGTTTCGAGAGACAGAGGGCTGGGAGAGTGGAGGGCATGCGAACAACGTGGGGCCTATCCGGCATGGCCGCTGCAGGTACGTGTGGCTGTGGTGAACAGCGCGGCCGGGGTTGATGTGCGAGCCATGACACCGGCAGAAGCCACTCCCAAACCACAGCCGGGGTTGTGCAGAGTGCAGCCGGGCCAGCCCGAGGCCAGGACGCGCGATTGCACGGCTGAGCATGGCTTCATGCGGCTGGCTGCCGAACCACCGGCCGCCGACTCGAGCGCGTTCTCGAGCCAGCAGAAATGCACCCTCAGCGGTGTGGCTGTGCAGGAATCGGATGAGACGGAAAGGACAGTGAACCGTGTGCAATGTGGACGGCCCTGAGCCGAAGCTACTCTGGTGTACAGCGTGAGCCGCAGCAGTTGCAGCTGGCGACTGCTCTGGAAGGTCCATCGGCGATGGACCATCGCCACTGCACCGCTGCTGCCTCGCTGTGCTGCAGTGTGATGCAGCATGCGCTGTCGCACTGTATCGCTCTGCAGCACAGCGAGGCTCAGGCGTCCGCCTAAGCTACTGCGCAGCGGTCGGATGCTCTTCGCGCTTCGCAGTGTGGTGGTGGGGTTGTGTGTCCCGGGCCACATGGTGCACCGCATGGCCGGCCAGGAGGGAGGAGAGGGCGCACTGACACGCGGTGCTGAGCCGCCACCTCTAGGACGTTCTGGATGCCGAGCATGTTGACTCGCAGCGCGAGCTGTGGGTTGCGCTCTCCGACTGCTGAGAGCAGAGACGCGAGGTGGAGGACGTGTGTGATGCGGTGCTCCACGACGAGCCTCGAGAGCGAGTCTTTGTCTGTCACATCACAGTAGGCGAATGGCCCACGAGCGGAGACACCTCCGAAATTCCTGACATCAGTGGCGACCACATTGATCGGCCCGATCCGCTCCCTGCATGAGGAGGGAGTGTCGAGCGAGCAGGGGCGCAGAGCAGGCCAACACTTTGGGTGAAAGCATGACCCAACAGTGCAACAGAGATGCTTCAACAGAGAGACTTCAACGACCACAGTGTGCATGTGATGGTCCAACAACGATGCTTGGACGAAACCGCTGCACACGGTTATGGTGGGCTTGCCAGCTTGTGTTGACTGATGATTGCGACAGAATAGTGCACAACACTGTGGTGCGGAGGTGACCCGGGAGTGCACCCCGCACTGCAGCCGCAGTGTTACACACAAACGAGGCGTGCCACAACAGCGTGAGTGACGACGAAAAGTGTTGCTGCGGCCGCAGCATGCGGGGCGCCGCGCTGCAGCGGCCGCGCTGCGACAGGTTCGACCAAGCAGCGCGCCGCGCTGCAGAGGGCGCCCGAGGAGCAATTGTGCTGTCACACACGGATTGGTCAGGTCTACGCAGACACGGGCGCATTTGAGCCCCCGCAGCGGCAAACAACAG
>JALKAD010000201.1:368478-382247 GCA_024500015.1 Ulva compressa | reverse complement strand
GCTCATGTCACCTTGCTCCCGTCAAAGAAGTCATACGATGTGCTGGACTATGCTTGTCTGTGCATCACAAGCTGTGCACGCTTGCGCTGCTGAACGCGGAGCAGTGGCGCCTGATATTTCACCGGCCATATGTGACCAGTGAATCCCCTTCTTAACGCGCTTGTGGATCCGGCGTTCGTGTTGATCATCATGCCCTGTTCGCCCGGACACCACATCTGCAGCTTCATGATGGCTGCAGGGACCTTGTGGCACATGAGGCCGTCGGGGAATATTCGAGAATGGCCCCGTTCCGGGTCCTCAGCGTGGATATCGAGTGCTTGGGGAGAAAAGGCTGCTTCCCCGAGGCTGAGAAGGATGCTGTCATCCAGATTGCCAGCACCGTGCAAACAATCGGTGAGTCGCAGCCGACGCTGCGCCACATCCTGACCCTGGACTCTTGCTCCGCCATCCCGGGTGCACAGGTAGAGTCGTTCAAAGATGAGGGCCAAATGCTGCTCCGGTGTGCACCTCCCATGCACGAACAGCTCACGTACCTCCATGCCCCCCCTGGGTTCGTGCCCAACGTGTGTATGTATGTATGATTACATTGCCGTATCCATGAGGACATTGACACCTCCGTGTGTCAAATTTGAGGCGGGCCCTGTGTCCGCTTGCTGCAGGCCACACCGTCTCTGCCCATCGTCTGTGAGCTGTGCTGGTGCGGACAGTGTCGCAGACGCCTATGTGGGTCATGGTTTTACTAGAGTCTGGCGACTGGCGCTGCAGTAGTCCGATGACTGACCGAAGCTCACTCCGAATTTTGCAGGTGGCAGCAGCTTGTGAATGCTGTGGACCCCGACATCCTGATCGGCTACAACATCCTCAACTTTGACCTGCCGTATCTGGTCACCCGCGCTCAGACGCTGAAGCTACCCGCCTTCATGCAATGGGGCCGCATCCGTGGCACGGCGCTCAAGATGCGCGACGCCCAGTTCTCCTCCAAAGCGTATGGCACGCACGCCTACAAGGACATCACGATCGAAGGCCGCGTGCAGTTCGATCTGCTGACCGCCATCCAGCGCGACCACAAGCTCAGCAGCTACTCACTGAATAGCGTGTCCGCGCACTTCCTGGGTGCGCACTGCTCCCCTCTCACCACCCTGACCTCCGTCATGTGCATGCCCCGGCTTGCTGGCCACCTGCAGGACACGCAGCGATTGTCACCCCAAGCGCAGTCCACTGGCAGATGATCTCCTCGTCAACGTCAGGCATGGCACGAAAGCGGCACCTCGCAGCATGTAGACCTTGCGCCATTCAGGCCGGTGTGGTGCCTTCAGAGGCGCAGCGATTGAGTGCCATCTGCACACGCATTCCTACCGTTTGCACCGCTGGTCAGGGCTACCTGGGGACGAGGGCAGCGATCGAGTGCCATCCGCCTTTGCATGCCGACCCGTGACCGCATCACGTACGGACGTGCAGTGGCCGGTGTGGCGTGTTTGTTTACATCTGTGTCCCACCGTAGCCGAGTGCAGGTGAGCAGAAGGAGGATGTGCATCACTCGTGCATCTCAGACCTGCAGCGCGGCACGTCCGAGACGCGGCGGCGCCTCGCGGTGTACTGCCTGAAGGACTCCCACCTGCCGCTCCGCCTCTTTGACAAGCTCAAGTACATGTTCAACCAGGTGGAGATGGCGCGTGTGACGGGCGTGCCCATGTCGTTCCTGCTCACCCGCGGCCAGTCCATCAAGGTGCCGCTCCCCGACTTTTCTTTGTTTTTGTTTTTGTTCTCCCCGCCGCGCCCCTCGCTCGTCCCTGCACATAGCCTTGCCGTGGCCGCTGTCCGTCTGGTTCCGTACCCTGTCTCCTTGCGCCGGAGGACATGTACCGTACTCCCGCCAAATATTGAACCCCTCATCTCTTGAGTTTTTGGATGTGCATTCCCGATTAACAGCAGCTTTGATGGACACGTTGGAGAGCCACTGTCCGACGAAGCGGTCCATTAATTTGCAAGTATGGGGTACTCACGCGCTTCCCTGTGTCACAGTGTGTGCCAGTGTATCCAAACGGACACCCATCATACCGTCTGCCGCATTGTCAGTTGTAGCGAATGCTCACAGTGACGGCACGCAGATGGGGCACCGCGGGGGCTGTCCAGCCCAGGTGGCACACCTTGTGCCGCATGGCGGGCAGTCAGCATGATCGCTGCGCCGATGGCCGAATGCAGTGGATGCATGTGCAGCCGCCGGCAATAGTCCCAGTGTACAGGCTTTTGGTCAGGCCAATGATCGGCTGAATACACCCCCGCATGGCCACATGTCGGCGAGCCAGCTCAAGTCTGACCGCTGACAATCAACAGACACGGAACGGGAGCGATCATGCGTCACACAGAGCACGTGCTTGACCTTGGGACCGTATTGGCACCACCGCTCTGGAAGGGGCGCAGGCATGCAGGTCTTCAGCCAGATCCTGCGGTACGCTCGCAAGGCCGGCTTCTTTGTGCCGTTCCTGAAGGGCGGCCGCACGACGGACGGCGTGGCGTACGAGGGCGCGACCGTGCTGCACGCCAACACCGGATACTACACAGAGCCCATCGCCACGCTCGATTTCGCGTCGCTGTACCCGTCCATCATGATGGCACACAACCTGTGCTACTCCACGCTCGTGCCCAACAGTGAAGTGGGCAAGTCAGTCCGCGAGGAAGACGTCGAGCGTGCGCCCGGTGGTGCGAGCCTCTTGTCTATGCGTGTGGGAAAGAAAGAAACGCTGTGTGGACCATGGTCTGCATGGCCCCGGTGCAGCCCTGATTCTTTGGCGGTCCACATCTGCATAGACCCGCCCTGATTGATTGTCTCACACGAGCATGTTCCTTCTTGTTTTTCCAGCGAACTCAGGCTTGCGATGCCTTTGCTCGCACAGATGCTACTGCTCGCAGATCGTAGATGTGGGCAAGCCTGTTGACAGTGCGCCGGGCTGCCCGTGCGTGTAGCGCTCTAAACGACCAACCTTCTGGCTGCGCTCCAGACACGCAGATTGTGCACCCCAAATGCTACACAGAATCTGCACCCCGAATAATCGATACCGCACCCCGCCTCTACGAGCCCCCGGGACCTCAGAGGCGCCCGGAAAGACACCTACATGGCTTGCCCGCCGTGCAGGGGACTGCTTCGTCAAGTCCTCCGTGTGCAAGGGCCTGCTGCCGCAGATCCTTCAGGAGCTGCTCGCTGCGCGCAAGCGCGCCAAGGCGGACCTCAAGGCGGCGACAGACCCCTTTGAGCGCGCCGTCCTCGACGGCCGCCAGCTCGCGCTCAAGGTCTCGGCCAACTCGGTGTACGGCTTCACCGGCGCGACCGTCGGCAAGCTGTGCTGTCTCGAGATCTCCGGCTCGGTGACGGCGTACGGCCGCCGCATGATCGAGCACACGAAGAACACGGTGGAGGCCCACTACACGCGCGCCAACGGCTACGAGAGCGACTGCTGCGTCATCTATGGAGACACAGACTCCGTCATGGTCAACTTCAAGGTGTGGCCCAACGGCGCTTGGGACGTCTGGTGTACAGAGACAGTTGTGTGTTCTGCAGCTGTTCTGCCATCCAAAACGGCATGGCTTTCTGTGTGCGCATAGAGTACTCACCCGGGCCACACGTGGAGCCGAAAACGGCCGACTTCCCAATGGTCTGCGATGCTGAGCGCAGCAACCATGCTGTATGGCCATGGTCCATGATCTGGTGTCCGTCCTGCGTGATGTTTAGTGGGCGGCACTTGCCGATTGCGCTGGACCTGTGTTGGCAGCGGGTCTGCTGGTCACAGCAGCAGGCACCGTCACCGACGCACAGTGTGACGTACACTTCGGGAGGCGCTGTGGTAGGTGCTTGCACGGGCCTGGAGGGGTGCGGCGGCCTGACAAGTTTGTACATGTCCGTCTTGCCAGCTGTCACCTTTCACAGCTGGTACCTGGTGTGCCCACAGCTGGCATCTCGATTGTCAGGCTCACGCAGGAGCCGCTGTTGTGGAACGCTGCACACAGTTGATCGCTGGGGAGTGCTTTTACAGATACTGTGCCTGCCCACTGTTCGGCAGCAGCCCTCACCAGCGACGTGGCTCTCAGAGCGAATGGTAACTGGCGCAGGCCACAGCATTGCCTGGACGTATGGCACGTTGCCGGGTGTAGATGACCACGTGGCCACCCCTGACGCAGACAGCATGGCTCTGCTGGCCGAGGGGGACGATGCTGCTGCTTCCAAAGCGGACGGTCACGCATACGCACAGTGACCACGAGTCCAGTCAAGCTAGCTAGCCAGCGCACAAACCTGCAAACAGCTGCTGCACACCTGCGCTTCAAGGGCCTGCTGTTGTGGCACGCCGTCGGTATCACCTGTGTGTATGTCGCAGGTGGATGACCTGGCGAGGGCGATGGAGCTTGGCGAGGAGGCGGCAGAGCGCGTGTCGAAGGAGTTTCCGCCTCCGGTGAAGCTCGAGTTTGAGAAGGTGTACTTCCCGTACCTGCTCATGTCCAAGAAGCGGTACGCGGGCCTGCTGTGGACGCGGCCAGAAGCCTGGGATAAGATGGACACCAAGGTGCTGCCCTTGTGAATAATCTCCCCGGCTGCAGCCCTCGGCTTCCACCTGCCAGTAACCTGGCAGCACCCGTGCCTGCCTGCTCTCGTACACTCCGATCTCGAGCCGCATGTGCGTCGACTTCATCTGCCAGCCGACTGACTTGTCAACCAACACATGTCGAGCAAAGCAACCGGGACCAACCGGCTGTGAAAATGTGCTTGCGGATTCCCCAAGGCTGCCATGCGCGCGGCATCCGATCGCGGCCGGCTGCAGAGGCAAGCCGTTGGCAGCTGCTGCCGCTTCAGCAGCTGGCCAGGGAACGAGCCTGCGGATCGTGCCATGAGTGGATCGTGCCATGAGTGGATGGTGCCACGCCAGTGGCACCCGTCCCGCAGTGTCCCGCAGTGCGTGCACAATCGGCAGCCGCGCCACACCGACCGTGGCCGCCTCGCTGTTTGTCGCACTCGACCACAGCAACAGCTCCGCTTCGGCGCGTGCTGCAGCACCCCTGCCATGCCGCTGTGCAAGCCGTCTGAGGCCGTTGATACATGCGAGGAATGCACAAACGCGACGTGCCCCCCGACCTGCGGCGCCATTGCACTGTCATGCTTTGCCATCTTTCGTGCGAGCTCTGCATGTGAACACGTCTGTATGGAGCTGCCGGGGACCGCGCTTGATCGCAGCGTGCCGCGGTGCAGGGCATTGAGACGGTACGGCGGGACAACTGCGTGATGGTGCGCAAGCTCATCGGCGCCGTGCTGGACGACCTGCTGAAGCACCGCGACCTCGAGAAGGCGATTGCGCACGTCAAGGCCGTCATCGCCGACCTCCTCATGAACCGCATCGACATGTCCGACCTCGTCGTCTCGAAGAACCTTAGCCAGGCACTCCCCTCCCTGTGCTGCCCTGTGCTGCATGCTGCGCTTTGCTGCGTGCCACGTGCTGCGTGCTGCCTGTCGTGTCACAGTTTGCCTGCTCTGTTGGGTGTTGCCTGGCGCCCTTTGTATACTGTGTGCTGTGCTGTCTGCTGCCCGTTGTTTGCTGCCCTTTTGGGGGGCTGCTCTTTCGTCCCTCGGCAGCTCCTTCTTGTACTAGAATCATGGCATGGTTCACAAGAAGGGACGGGTCCTTCAGTGGCGCCAAGTGTGGGTTTGCGCGATGCATGTGGCAGCTTATGCCATGCACGTGTCAGACAGAGCGTACCACACTGTTCGCCGGACTTGGCGCTGGGGCCGTGCGGTTGCAACATGCCAACCAGTCACCCAACGCACGCATGGCGCTGCGTATTCTTCATGCTGCAGCAGTCATACGTGCATGCATGCCGCTGCAGCCACGCTGCACACATCACGTCACAGCGTGCGAAACCCCGGCTGGCACCACGTCCCGTCGGACTCGAGTGTACAAGTCCGGACGTGTGCAGGACGCCGAGGCGTACAAGGCGACCGCCGCGCATGTTGAGCTCGCAAAGAAGATGGCCAAGCGCGACAGTGCAACGGCGCCGCAGGTGGGCGAGCGCGTTGCGTTTGTGATCGTCAAGGGGGCCAAGGGCGCCAAGGCGAGCGACAAGGCGGAGGACCCGATCTTTGCGCTGGAGCACAACCTGCCCATCGACGCGCAGCACTACCTCGAGCACCACCTCTCGCAGCCGCTCATGCGCATCTTTGAGCCGATCATGGGGGAGAAGCGCGCCAAGGGGCTGCTCACGGGTGCGCCTCCTCTCGAACTCACGAGTTTTACCAACGGGCCATGCCACACGGGGCGCTGTGTATCTCGAGAAAGGGAGCATTCGGCACGCTTTTTGGGGGCAGGCCTTGTACAGGTACCTCTTGTGGCCTGTTGTGGATTTCTGTGGGATACCCCGATACCTGGTCACCAATCCTGACGCCTAGACGTGTGGCGTTTCTCTGATGGCAGCGTGTGCATGGCGAGCCTCTGGCGGCTGCAGGCGCGCTGCAGGTTGATGGGGCAGAGTGTGGTAGCAGTGCAACGCGGCCGTGCTGCGTGCTGCGTGCTGGGCTGTGTGGTATTCGTCTTGGTACCGGCGTGCTACTTGTCTGCACTCAATGCTGTGCTGTGCAAACGCCACCAACAGACTTCGCAGGGTTCCCCAGCCTGCGTGACAGCCTCCAGGGGAGCTCGGGACGGGCATGAGCCTGGCCCTAGCACGCACGGCAGCCCCGCGCCTGCGTCTGTGCAGCTCTGAATGGTTCATGGTGCTCTGCAGCAGCGCTGGAACACGGCCAAAGCAGCATGTCTGCGCGCTCGCCAGCGCAGTCGGCATCACTGTGCATCGTGAGACCGTCGTTGCTGTTGAGCTGATCCGCATCCGGCATGACGGCTCTGCATCCGGCATGCCGAATCGTGTCGTGCTGTGCTGTGCTGTGTTCCACGGAAGGTCACGACTGCAGCGTGCTGCAGGGGAGCACACGCGTGCGATCCACATGAGCACGCCGTCCGCCGCCGTCGGCGGCCTCATGCGCTTCGCGCAGGTCACGCTCAAGTGCCTCGGCTGCCGCGCAGCGCTGCCCCCGGGCGCCACAACCCTGTGCAAACACTGCAAGCCGCGCGAGGCCGAGTACTACGCCAAAGCCCTCACACAGGTATGCCTGTGACGCCCCCCATGCCGCACACCCGTCGCAGCATCACCGATGCCGGGCCGCCGTGAGCTGTGGTCCGCCGTGTGCATTCCTACGCCTCACGGCCATGCATGTTGTCAGCCGGCCTGTGCTGTCAAAGCAGTCACACGAAGTAGCCACAAAGCGCGTGGTGGCATGCATCCGTGCCCACACCACATGTTTGTGTTCATCATGGAGCCTCCAGCAGATTCCAGATGCAAACGCCATCTCGGTGCTGCCCTGCTTCAGCTCCATGTTGCATGGAGCACCGGCCGGGCCCACAAGTATGCCACTGATCTCCGCCGCATGGCGCTGACCTGCACCGCCTAGGTTCTACACAGCACAGGGCCCAGCAGGCAGTCAGGTCCATGGGGTCACGCCGTGGCGCGGCGCGCTTCTCACGTGTGGCCCATGCTGAGAGCCTGGCCGCGGCGCAGGTGTCGGCGCTGGAGGGGGACTACTCGCAGCTGTGGACGCAGTGCCAGCGGTGTCAGGGTTCATTGCACCTCGACGTGCTGTGCACGAGCCGCGACTGTCCCATCTTCTACCGCCGCCGCAAGGTGCAGAAGGAGGTCAACGAGGCGCGCGCCAGCCTCGCGCGCTTCGCGGATTGGTGACGCATGCTGCGCTGCGTGCGGTGTGGCCCGCTGGGGAGCGGGGCTCGCCTGATGTCACGCGGCTGCCTTGCCGCTCAGAAGTGCGCCATGTCTCGGCAAGGGGTCCGTATGCTGCCACATGCCTGAGCATGCCTCACATGCATGCATGCGTGTGTTGCTGCAGCCATCAGCTCAATGCTGCACAGTTGTGCAAAAGGCTGTGGCACCGCAGCGCCTGCTGGGCCTGCTGGGCCTGCTGGTGCGTGTGATGCAGGCCTGAGTGTGAAGCTGTGCGAAGCTCGGCATCGGCGGATGAGCAGGCCACGTCAAAGACCGCAGCAGTTCTCAGCGCATGAGTTCCACGCTCTGCGCTGCCTGCTGGGAACTGTTGCCGTATGGCCCCTACAGGGGGCTAGGGGGGGCATGCTGCGCGCAAACGCGCCAGCATGCGTGCACTGCTGTTGCTACTGCGGCTGTACGCGCAGTTGTGTCTGGACAGCAGGTCTGTGTTTCAGCCTGTCACATATATGGCTGGCTGTTGTTATGTACCAGGCCAAAGCTTGCGCCGCGCAGGCTGAATTGTTTTTTGTACACGGGCAGTGCTGCAGTGTTGCATGCAGCACCGCCAGGGGACAGGCAAGGCTGCGTGGCTGCAAAAACATACGGCCTGCATGCTCAGATCATTGGCGTATTCTTTTTTTTAGTATCCAAGCCCGTTGACGGGCGTGCACGAAAGTCATGTGCACAAAGCTTTTCATGTCTGCTCTATTGCAAGAGGTACAGGCTGACAAAAGTACACCAGTGTACTTTGCGAATCGTCCTGACCGATTTTGTGGATCATGTCGAACCTGCTGGTGGTGCCGCCGACACGTTCTGTGTTCAGTACTGGGCACCCTGCATTCCGGCACTATGGCCAGAGTTATAAATGCGACAGCACCACCATACCAAAAGGTAGAGACCACACCTGCCTGCATGAGTTTCACACTCCCATGCAATACTGCTGTCGGAGGGTGAGCGAGAGCGGAGGCAGCGCGGTCGACGCACCAGGGCTGCTGATGTGGGTTGCGCATACCTTACGGCGACTGTTCAGACGGCACGAGGTATTACTTGGGCAACGTGACCGTCGCGAAGAGAGCATAGCACAAGTCTGCGGATAGTGCCGACGCCACAGCTCTCCTGGTTCGCGAGGCTGAGCAGCACTGCGCTCAATAGTACTGCCCAGATGGCTGGCATGCGCGCCCTCCAGAGAGAGACATCTGGAGGGCTTCCTGGCGCAGCTGGGCGCGCAGGCGAAGCGGCCGGCGTCAGTGCACTGCCACTGGCCAATCACTGTTCAACGGGATGTAGCTGCTCACATGGCGCGTCTGCAGTGCTGACTTACCCGTGCCAGCGTATGCCATGCATCCGCGCACTGGTCGTGCTCCTTGGGGTGGACGTTCAGCGAAGAAGCGAACGTAACGGCGTCGGATCCGGTACGCGCTGTGCACGTGTACTATCAATGAGGTAGAAGATACACTGGATGCTGCTAGTTACAGAACTGACACAGGCTACCGTGACTAGTTTCGGCCAGTGCCAATGGCCTCATCAGACGGATGGTGTGCAGTCCAGCAGTCAAAGGCGATCACGAGCGTAGGGCTCCCAATATAGTTCTCGAGGGTGTACCTGTCTCAACCTGCTTTGCACGTGCCATTCTGCAACTCTCAAGGGTTCCATGGTCGATACGTATCACGGTGTTTTGCCGAGCCGGCGAGGTCAGCCCACACGACAGTTCTAAAGACCATCTTATCTCTGAGATACATGCGCCGCTGCACCCCGGCCGGGCGCCGCGGGCCCGAGCTCCCTAGCTACTAGACCAAGTCATCACTTGCGAATGAATGCATCACACAGCTGGGCCGCCAGGAACAGTTGAATGCCCCGTGTTGCGTCGCACCACATGCCTTTCCGCCACGTGTCGAGATGCTCGAGTGCAGCGTCAACAGCTGTGCTATCCGGATCGGCGCTGTGGCGCGCCTTTGCCGTTAATTGTTTTTGACAGGATGAAACTGAAATCACTGGAATTGAGGTTCGGCCCAAATGTGTTCAGGGATGGCATACTTTTGGAACTGGGGAACGCACACCTAGATTCGCCGTGATCGGCGTGCTTTGGAGGTCTCGCACACAAGTTGGCTCGCAAGGCTCTGCGAGCGCGATCGAACTGCACGCATGCCCTTCGGCTGGTGTTCACTGCATGCTGGGGCGGGCAAGGAAGCTTGAACCTTGTGGGGTTTGCCTGTGTCGCGTGTCAAGTACGCGTGCTCGATGCGTCCTCGCAAACCTCACGACAGTGTCGGCTTCTGGCAACAACTTCTTCACGCATGGCGAAGTTACACAGAGGCAAATGCATTCTGACACTTTTGGTGGATGTTCGACACCGACCAGGCACAGTCGCGGTGGTGTATTTCACGTGTGGGCCGTCTCATGCGAGTTACCAGTGTCTTAGGGCCACTTGCCAGATATTCAGATCGCTGGAAACATGGCCACAGCAACACCGCACAAACAGGTTCAAGGGCTAACAACACGCGACGCTGTTCTTCCATGCTACGCATACGTGTTGTCCAATCTGCGACGTAGACTGTGGCGCTTACGGACGCGCGGGGCGTTCAGATTACATCAGGTGGTCTCCCTCAAAGCACTTATTCTTGTCAAGGTTTGGAAGTATGGATGCACCTGAGGTCGGTACGACCACGGAGCCTGGCTCCGCCTCAATGGCACCTGGCGGAGGCAGTGCCGATAAGGTGAGGCCTTTTTTGCGGACGCAACGCAGGGAAGAACATCTGCAATTTTTTTTTTTGGGAATCTCTGGAACGTAAGCGTTCGTGTATCCGGTGTTTTGTCAAGGTGAATACCAGTCGCTCGCTGTGTTCGCAGCAGCTGCCCCGATTTGATGAACACACGCGGATGGCCCAGCAACGTTGTCAATCGCCTGATATCGCATCGCAATGCTCGTGATGTCGTGTTTTGCGCGATGGCAATGCCTTATTACGATCATCCTGATCATCCGGGGATCCTTTGCTTTGTGCAACAGTGGATGCAGTTTTGTCTCGCTTAGCGACGCCCAGACGCTGCAGCTGTACAAGACATGGGCTTAGCATTTCTTTTACGGCGCAGGCGCAATCGGTCTGTGATACCTGCGTCCTTGTCTACGCAGCTTTCGCGAGTGCAGCGGCTCGTTGTCCGGCGCGCATACGCCAAAGACAGCACTAGATCTCGGTGATGCTGCAAAGTTGTGTATAACTCATTGATCGCCGCAGATACCGCTGTGTCGGCGGGCGCTGTCCACATCGCGATTGGCTCATGTGTGCATGCAGGGCGCTGGCGGAGGAAAGGCAGGGCGGCAGAATCCAAAGAGCAAAATAACGTCTCTTAATTCGCAGCTTGCTGAGCTGGAAGCGGAGTTAGCGGCAGTGGAGAGGGACTGCGCGCAGCTGGAGGAGGAGAACAGGGCGCTCCTGGAGCAGGCACAAGAGCGCGAGGCAGAGGTAGAGCGCGAGCGAGCCAAAATCGCACGCACAATGCCTACTGCCACTGCCACTGGCTCTGTCGGCGCGCAAGCCACACAGGTGCTGCATCCGCCCGGCATGTTGCGAACCGTCTGCCCAGGGCCACAGTCTGGCACGCCGTCTCACACGCACGTCTCTCCTCGTGACAACCAATATGAGCACTGTACAACACACAATGCAGGCCGGCTAGTCCTGCACGGAACAGCATCCGTGCATCATCCGCGGCACGATCCTGCAGAGAGCTCATCCCGGTTGTAACCGCAGTGGGACAAGGCTAGCTGACAAGCAGCATGACACATTTCACCCCTCGTTGCCTCACTCCGACCAGTGCACCACATGCCACATACCACCCCAGTCCGTACATCTGTCAGCACGGACCCACCCACTCGCGCAGCCCCGGAGTGCAGGCAGGCCTGGACCAGGGGGCCACGCAAGGGGTGGGCGGCACCGCCGTTGCGGCCGCGCGCCCGGCGCCGGCCCGGCGCCCGCGCCCGCCGGGCGCGCAACGACGGCGCGAACGACCCGGTGCTCGTCATCCAGTCGTGCCCTGGCTGCACATTCACCGTGACGCGCGCTATGCTCGAGGGATCACCGCGGCTCGACCTGGAACGCATCTACACCGCGCTCCTCCAAAATATCCAGTCCATCGCTGCACAGTATCGCGAGGTGCGCGCCTCAGCGCCAGCGCCCCCACGCCATCCGCGGCGGCCGCGTACCACCCAGCCTCGTGCCACGCTCTTTCGTGTGGCAATGCTCCTCCTGCGCTGCCCCCCTGTTCACCGCGCGCTCTGCGGGATTTCTCGCCCGGTCAGCGGCTCGTGCCAGACGGCACACCCTGCCGCCCGGGCTGAGCGTGCTGTGTGCTGAGCGTGCTGCATGCTGTGCAGACAGAGAATCGCTTGAAGTCGGCGCTGCTGAACAGCCAGGACATGTCGGGCGCGGCGGGAGCGCACTCGTCACAGCTGGAGGCGCAGCTCGCAGCGCAGAGCACGTCGCTGGAGGGCCCGATCAGTGACCTGCTGCAGCTGTATGCGCACGCCTTCCGCGCCGACGCGGCGCAGACCGACACCATGGCACGGCGCATCCTCGCGTCCATCAACCCCAACCGCGCCCCCGCGGGCGCCGAAAAGGCGCTCCGCCTCTCCGACGACCTCATCCGCACCCTCGCGCAGAGCGTCAAGCGCTTCCTCTCCATCGTCACGGTGCGCAGCACGTCCAGCACTCCCAGCACGCTCTGCAGGCCCAGCATGCACATCACACAGATTTCCCACAGTATTCCCAGCTCGCATCGTTACCAACTCTTGACGCGAGTCGCAGTGATGGGATGGCGGCATGTGCGGCCGGACCCGCAACCCCCCGTGCCGGTTGCCGGCTGGCCGGCCGGTTGATGTTGGTTTGCCGTGGGGCTCGTCGGCGTCGAACAGATGTTGTCGGCCGGCGGAGACATTCACTGATGTGGGCAGCTCGAACACCTCCAGCAGCCAGAACGCACGGCCGCTGTGCCGGGGCTTGTCTGCGGTCTGCATAGCATGGGCATAGCATGGGCATCCGCACCGCCCCTGTGAATGAATCTCCGGACACCGGATACCGGACACGTTCAGGGTGCACTGCGACAACGCCGCCCCCTCGCCTACACTCTGTGCCCCTTTCTGTGAGCCGACCCAGTGCACCATGTCCAATGGTGCCCCTACACCGCACCGCCGCGGCACACCGCCGCCTCTGCTGCGTTGCGACGGCAGACCCGAGCCAACCGGTTCGGATCGTGGACGCAGCACTGAGCGTGCTGTCGCACCACGAGTGCCCAATCGACATCACGACGTGCTGCGCTGAGTGCTGCGTGCTGCGTGCAGGACTGCATGGAGCGCCGCAAGCAGCTGCAGGCCAACCTGCGGCAGCCGAGCGACGCGCTGCTCGAGTGGGAGGCCGTCGCGCAGTGGCTGCGCAACGACGCCGTCATCGGCGAGCTGCAGCGCGTGCTGGCGCGCGAGGCCGACGCCTACCTCGACTGGGCCGGCTACGCCTGCACCAAGGTCTGGCCGCCCATCCAGGCCTCCCAGATCCTCCTCTCCCACGTTCCTGCTGAGCTCTTCCAGGTGCCGCCCCGGCTCACACCCCCCTTCCAGCATGTGATACGTGAATGCGGACAGCATGCAGACAGTACAATGGAGTACAATGCACTGTGATGCACACGCAGCACGCAGCGCATCCGATACAGCTTGTGGTCTGTGACGTGCGAGGCCGGCGCTGGCAAAGAGAGAGGACGCCATGCGGGGAACATGCGGTTGAGTGCCATGGGTGTTAGCATGCTGCGTGCTCGGCGGAGCCATGCGCTGATTCGAAGCCCAGGTCCCGCGTTTGGAATTTGACAGCGTGTGTGCTGGTGATGCCGCTGTGGCCTAGGGGGGCCACATGCACTTGCAGACAGCCCCTTGCTGCATACTGCCCATCAGGCCATCAGGCTGATGCAGCCCAGGCAGCACCGGA